>CM023942.1:23847797-24055569 GCA_013407115.1 Glycine latifolia | reverse complement strand
AAGAAAGTGTCATGCATTGTGGGTTTTGTATAATTTAATTTTAATCCAATTCATGCATGCGTAGACTTTAGCGGACATGAAGCGCTCGCTCGATCGGTTTTGTAGCAGCACCTTCTATGGATCTATGTATAGTATCACTTATTACTATTAGCTATAGTACATCAAGTGGAAACAAAGTAAAGCTAAGATTTATGGGGCATAAAGCTAAAAGGACGAGTTAAAGGATTAAATTAGAAAAATATTGTGTTAACGTGATGACTTTAGAACATATGTATCTAGAGAAATGTTAACAATAATACAACACTCTTTTATTATGGGTTGAAATTCATCAAATCTCATGAGATAATGTGTCTCACAACCTATTCAATGACTTAGCCCATAATTTTATGATTTTTTTCGATAAATTGAGTCAAATCTCATGAGATAATGTATAGTTTAAAGAATGTACTAGAAATTATGTTACTAGTTGCTTTCTTATGTACTTCAGTTATGACAAAAAAATTGCTTAGTGATAGACGTTCATCACCTGTTTTAGTTGAAATTTATTACAATACACTAAGTTTTACTTCTTGTATATATAAGTTTCATACAAACAAAGAATGTTTGCCAGCATTTTTCGAATAATGCTTATTAGTCGAAAAACACTCAGCAATACTTAGTGATGGATTAGATGAAATCGTTTGATCCGAACTCTCATCATTATGGGGTCCACTGTATTCCTACATTATTCTTTCAGCAGCTCGTGTGATTTAGAAGGGAATACGAATGCATGAAAGTCGACAATACATCATCCATTGTTTTAACCAAACTCAAAAAGTCAAACTTTTGTTTATTTTAACCAAATTCAACTTGTAGGTAGTTGTATCATCTGGCCATTCGATAGACATAAAAAGATTATATGCAGCAACGGAGTATTTCATTATCTTTAGCTACACTAAACACATAACGGACTTGATGCAAACAAGTAATTGTGTTTTCCCTTTATTTTCTGTCTTGACACTGATTGTAGATGACAAAATATACAACATCCACAACACCTTTAACTTAAATTAATTGGAATCGGTGATAGATGAACTCAATAATAGATCGGAAAGATGACAAAATATACATAAATACAAAAACATATATTGAATAATAAAACTTCCTACTAGAAAAGAATGGCCACTGGATGGCACATAAAGATCTCATGACGCACATACATTGCATAAAGACCCCGTAAAATTTGTACGCTACAAATGTCACCCAATTCTAATCTAATTATAGCACTGACTCAAATGCTCAGAAATTTAATCATAGGGATTCCTAAAATTCTTCAAGAGATTAGGAATGTCATAAGCTAACATGTCATCAACTGCCTGTATCATTTTTGGTTTCAATTTTTCAAACTTATCAATATTGTAACCACTCAATCTCTCTCTGAAAAACTCTATGTTTGGAAAATCACCAGGAGGTAAATGGAACTCCCTTTGTACCTGTTTCAAAATTGTCAGTCATGTGTATACATTTTAAGTGTTGTCACTTGTCAGAGACAAGCAGATAAGCAAAACGGGTGTTCAAAGATTCATACCTTTCCAAATTCAGCTGCCAAATTATCGATGAGCTTTTGTTGAGCTTTAGCTTTGCCTATCATAGCAGGCATCTCCTTTTTTAGATGGCTGATAATGTAAGCATGTATCTTGGCTGCTCGGGCCCGTTTTACAAACTCATTGATCTATAATAGTCAATGTATACAAATGATAAATTAATTATGCAAAAAAGTAACTTTAACAAATTAAATATAAACTGGACACTGAAATTGAAGATACGAGATAATCACCTGCAAAAAACACCGGTAGAATTTATAGCATAGGAAAAGGAGACTATTGTATCAAACTTGTGTGTGGCGTATGGACGACACTAAAAGAGCTGATAACATTAGTTTTTAAAACTGTTTTCAAAACTAATAACTCTTTTTTATGTTTAAATATAAAAAATCAGACCATCTTTAAGCTGTTTCAATTTTTTACCTTCAGTTAGTATTACTCATGCTCTTTCTCTTGCACTTACACATTTTCCCCACTCTTTCTAAAAAAATAGTTTTTGAAATATGTTTTATAAAATAGTTTTTAAAGACTAAAAACCAAAAACACAACCAAACACGCCCTAAGTAACATCATTTTAGTGGAAAATTATTCTTATGATAAACAAAATAAATTTGGTTAAATAAATAACTCACTCTTCGATCACAAGCTGCTTTTGGTACATCTTTCAGATCCGAGAGTAGATCATCCTGTTCCTTTTCAAAGAGTTCCTTCCCAATTGGACCAGTGGCAGCATCATTTACAGGCTTGTCATTGAAGGAGCTGCCAAAATAAGGTTAATTATGAGCTAATGAGAACATGGCAATCTCATAAACAAGGAAAGAAAAATACAGTTATATCATATCTAAAAACATAGAACATGGGGAACGCGGTGTAGAAGAAATCTTCCACTGCAAAAATGACATTGACACAATACAACTTCATGACACTCCTAAAAGTGAAACTCAAAAAACTTGACTGTAGAAACAAAGCAGTCTCTCCCCAACCCTCCATAACAAAGACAACACTATTAAGAGTGGAGACATACCCAATATACACTCGCATTACTTCAGGTGTCTTCAGCACCTTCCCAAGTGACCACATTAAGGCTCCATAAACCCTCATCAACTGCACCATAGAGCCCAATATAGGTTAGATTTCACCGGAGCAGGTTGTGAAATATTCAAAAGATAAAAAAACGGAAGTTTGACTACGCAAGCTCTTACTTGTTGGGTATCAACTTGGTCTGCCTTGTTCAAAACCACTCGGATTTTGTCATCATGCCCCCGTAAGGATGATATCACACGATTGAACTCATCACTGATGTCAAGTTTGTGAGGATCAAACAGAAGGAGAATCAAATCACACTTAGCAGCAAACCAAGATGTTACACCCGTAAAGTCATATGCTCGTTGTGTGCGTTGCTTTTCTCCAGATAGAACTCCAGGAGTGTCAACAAATGTGATGTGTTCCAGTAGCTTAGGACAATTGAAAAAGAGTCAATTCTAAATGCTATAAAGGGAAATCTCGCAAACTTTTTGAACAGAACTAGATCAACTTACAGGATGAGGCATTTGTGAACACACAAATTTTGACAAAAATGCTGTGCCAAAAGTTGTAAGACCACTAAATGGCATGTCTGCTTGGACAGCAACAGTGTTTCCAGGAACGCTTCTCTCATCAGATCCAGACTGTATATCGGTATCATTTGGTAGTTAGAAGATAAAACTAATGCAATAACTCATTTTTCAAGATGACTACTAGATTAAAGGATTATTGAGAAAATAATTCAAACCATCAATGCTATGGTACGAACTACTGAGTTCGATTGCCAAGTTTTTTAAAACTTTCTTGTTATGAAGCACAGACACACAAACACAGGGCAATTATTCTTTATATTTTAATTTGATTTCTGAAAGTTAAAACATTTTTTCAATTTTTTAAAATAGTCTTGTCTTTTTAAGTCTCAAGCCATATTTAGGTGCCAGTTGACAAGTTGAATCAGGTGTAACGCATGTCCAAGCCATCAACAAAAAGTTAATTAAACACCAGTTTAGTAGTGTCCACTGTCCAGCACATGTCATACAAATATTAAAGGAGTGCTAGTGTTGGAACTTGGAAGTATGACTGACATTCCAACACTGCAAGAAGTAGCAGTGTTGATGCTTCATAGGTTCCACCAAGATGTTAGGCTTGCCAGGAATTAGAAGTCAAATTGATTTATAAGTTTAAAACTAAGAAAACGTTGAAGATAATATAGAGTCGTGGAGATAAATTGGTTTGGCTTACACATACCATGACAACTACAAACCTATCAGTTGTTGGCTCAGGTCCAATATGTGCTCCTATCAACATTTATGGGAAAAACAAGACAAAGATTAATGACATATTTTAAAAAATGTTATATCATCCTATTAATCATCCTACAATTTTATATTAAATAAAATAAATAAATGTATTTAAAATTATTTCTTCATAAATCAGATATAAGCAATGTGACATATACATATATGGATATAGAAAGGAGAATCACGTGCCTGGATAACTACTTTTAAGCAGATGTTTGATAAATGTTGTTTTCCCAGTTGAGTACTGACCCAAAAGCATAACCATTGGTTTGGCATCAAAGTCACTATTTGTCTACAATATGTAAAAAATTACAATCAATAAAGAAACTTACTGTATGTCTTTGTAGATATTTAAAATATAGTAACAACATGACTGCACAAAGAAAGGTGACAGTAAATCTGGAGTAGCTAGTCATTTCTAAACAAAATAACTTACTGACCAGTAATGGGGATACAAAATCATTAAAACGGTAAGTAACTTCTAATGGCTTCAATTTCTGAATGTAGAGTCTCTTCAAGCCGTCAATTATTGATGTCACAGAGGAAAGAGGCACCTATGAACATATGTACCACAATACAAGTAAAAACACCTAACAAAAAATATTTGACAATTTTAAAGAACTAGCAATAGTAAAGAGGTGACAAATATAGATAAAAGGTCCTAGAAAACATATCTATAGGACGACCTTTAGGGTAACATTAACTTAATTCATATAACATTAGAGACAAAATTAGATATTTAAATTGACACATCTTAGAATGTGAGTTTGGGTCTAACTCAATCCTAAAAGCTAGCTCATAGAGTGAGGGTTGCCTCCTACTTATATATTCTATTGCGGACTTATCTATAGCCGATGGGGGGCACCCCCTCACACCCAACACTATTGGGCTTGGTGTGTGGATGATATGATGGGTGACCTGTTTAATGGATCTAGGATACGCTTTGATACTATCTTACAATGTGAGCTTGGGCCTAGCTCAACCCCAAAAGCTAGCTCAAAGGGTGATGATTGTCCCTTACTTATATACTCTATCTTGGCATTATCTCTAGCTGATGTGGGACTTGGGTTTTTCCCAATACACCTCCTCACAACATATTGTTACGCTCTGATACCATCTTAGAATGTGAATTTGGGCCTAATTCAACACCAAAAGTTAACTCATAGAATGAGGGTTGTCTCTCACTTATATATTCTATTGTAGCCTTATCTATAGCCAATGTGGGACTTTTCTCAACAAAACGTGACAAAAATGCACATTTTGTTAAGCCAAAAAGAAGAAACTAGATAATACCAATTCTAAACTGACACAACAAAATTCACATGGGTAGTATCAGGCACATTTCTATTATTGGCTAATAATATTAGTTACACACTTGCATTGAAATCAAATAATAAGATTAGTTTCAGGCCCCTAATAATTACTTAAAAGACAAGCACAACCAAACCAGATCTGTCTCACATATACTTTACCAGATCAAAAGAAAACACTAAACGAAACCAGAACAACCTAAAGCAAGTAAAGAATGGCAACCAAGTTGGTTATTAGTTGAAAACTTGAAATGAATATTCAGTATGCTTTCTAGTGGACTGGAAGGTAAGGATAATGCACACAAAATCAATCAAAGTACCAGTAACAAAATGCTTGCCTTTTTTGTTGACTTTGAAGAAAACCAATTACTTGATGGTGATGGCTGCAATTGAGAACTACCTGCATTATTGCTAATTGCTGAAATTAGATTTTTAGAAGAAAAGAACAAATAAAAAATAAATAAAACCAATCTGAATGACCATATTTAGTAAAACGAGAAACATATTACCATTTGCATCAACCTCTCTTTGTTTATGCTTTTTCTTCTGGGTAAACATCGTCAAGTGGTCAGAACTTTCACTAAATAAGCATAAAAATGTTAACACTGTAAAAAATTGACCTTAAAAAGAAATACTTACAACTAGTAATACGTCCAAACCCTCCATTGAGGGAGGTTTCCCATTTGTAAAATCAACTGAAATAAAAGTTAAGCTTCCATTAGATTAAATCTATTAGAAGATATTGACAATCAAATCAAAATATGTAAGCAGGCACAGCTACAAGAATGTGCTACGATTATATGAAGTTATGCAAACAAATTAATAGAAGACAAACCTAAACATAAATAACTTACCATCACTAGTCAGCAGATCAGGAGTTATTGAGTGCCCAGATTGAGCCAAAGAAACTAGCTACATTTCAGATGTGTTAGATTTTGGAAATTTATCAGCATTGAAGTTCAAAAAAACCATAACATATTTTTACCTGCATAGCAATGATAAATTCGGTGAAACCAAGATATCCTTGTCGCTTTGAATCTGCAATAGCCCACACCTTATTTTGGTGACAGAAGCAAACAAAAAACGCTTTAGTTAGCAAGAAAGAAAGAAGACAGCAGAGATACTTATAAGCAAGAACAACTAATTATATTAACAACACAAGTACACAACCATAAAATGCCCAAACCCCAAACCATTTCAGTTGTTAGAGATAAAACAATACCAAAGGCAATGTATACATGAGTTATATTGTAAGAGTTCAAAATTAATCCATTATCAGTATAAAATAAACATTATCAGGAAACCATAAAGTGTCACATCATAAGTGTAATTAAAAAATATTTCAATTGCAAAAAAGTTTTAAAAATCATTTTAAATAGTTGACAATAAGTCGATAATTGACAATATAGTTCAATAACAGGATAAGGTTCTCTATACCAACAATGAATCAGATTTGAATCTGAATTGCAAAAATTAAACAAATGTAGGTACTGGAAAATATAAGAGGCATTCCCCAAATCAAAGGACAACCCAATTCAAGACCAGCAACTAAGTTTGACTCAGCAAAGTGAAACTGAAGAGGGATTTAAGATAGGAAAGGCAGGAAGTTCAAAGTTCACCAGTGCATGCTTGATAGCAAAGGCAGAGAAAATAACAAATAAAAATTGAAAGTAAACAACGTTTTGTTTTATATTGTTTGAAATGAATGAGATTATAAATGAACATTACAAAAATTGGTCAATTTGTAAAACCATAGAATCTCAGTGTTATCTGTTTTCTACAGTTGCATGCATACTCCAATTTCACCTCTATTTATTTATTTATTTATTTTGGTAGAGACAACAGGTATCCATTCATGGGATGAAGGTAATCCTGCTCGAGCTAGATAGAATTACTATGGACAGAAAATTTAGCTTGAATATTTAACGCAATTGAATAATTAGGACTCAAACTTGAGATCATTAGTTAAGTTGAAAATAACCATATGTCAATTGATTCAGGCAATCAGTGGTGCAGCTCACTAATGAGGAAAACCAAAAGAAGGAGAAGGTAGGTCATGTTAATAATGCCCAACTTTTATCACTTTTAACTTTATCCCCTAACCAAGCAATCATATCTTAGAATTTTGGCACATGATTCCGATTACCTCCAATTCCTATCTACATTCATTCAGTGTTCCGATGCAAAAGAACGATAATAAATTTAAAAAAAAAAGGAAAAACAGAATACCTGCTTAAGATCTTCGCGGGACAAATTGGACATGGCGAAAAACTTGGTCGCATCACTCCCCGTAATGCGGCCATCGCTATCTGAAAACACAAAGTGCACGGTGAAATTTTTTCAGAAGACTAGAAAATATAAATAAATAAATACTGAAAGATGAACTGTGCTGTGCTGTACCTGAATCAGCATAATTGAACCACTCCTTATAGATCATCTGGTGTTCTTTGGAGCACGCACCGATTGGGATCGGGTCGAACTCCATTGATCGCAGAAAAGCTTCGGAAACGCGTGTTTGAGATGCTGCGTTTTAACGCTTTTTACCTTCTCAGGGAACACAAAACGTGAGCGTTAAACGACGACGAGGAGTCGAGGACTTGCATTAGCGGTGTCGTATTGTATTGGCGATGGAAACTAACTAGATTTGGCGCAGAAATGCTGCTTTAACGAATATTGATCTTGTTTACCCAAAAATAGTGCGAAGTAAAGTTGGGAGTTTCATCTAAATGCGACAAATTACGCCTTGCTGATTCAGATTGTCATGTTAACTTCACGTTAATATGGAAATTCGTGTCACCACTCTATTCTTCGTTTTTTATTTTAATCGAGGTCGTTACTATTAATTTGACTATTTTAAGGATAATTCTTTTATAATTGCTACTCATTTCTTCTATCTTCTGACTTTTTTCTATATCCTCTTTTATAAATCTTCTTATAAATCGCATAAAAAATCTTCTTATAATATATAGTTTTAATATTTGGTAGAGTATTAAATAAAAAAAATATATCTCATCTAATAGTTAAAATGCATTAAAAAGCATTTAATATTTTCTACATTTAACAATTAAGAAAGATTTTAAAGAGATATTTAAGAAAATTCCTTATATTTGTATGCACGCGCTTAACATCATAATAAAGAAGGTGAGATTATTTTTATGAAAAAAATAGCCTAAGATTATATTTTATAAATAATAAATAGACGAAATCACACGTGATCTAATCGGGTTAATTATGTGATCTAATCGGGTTAATTATGTAATTGACTTGAGATGAGAAATAAATTTCTTATCCATAACTTTTGCCTTATTTAGAAATTTATTGCTCAATTTGTTTCTTTTTTCTTCATTAGTATAGCTCCAATAATTAGACAATTCATCATAGAAAATTTTATCTCTTGTGAAGAGATAAAATTTGGTTTCGATCATTTTATGAAAAGTTGATAAATTTGGTGGATACATAAAAGATATTCTTTCTTTTCCATCACTTTGACATGATTCGATTAAATTTGGTTGGATAGATTATCAAATTTCAATTGAACTGATTTAATCTGGTCAATTTTATAATTTTTTTATAAAGAAAATTAGATTTTTTTATATAAAATAGATTTTTATAAAAAAAATTGAATTTAAAAAAAATAATTTTTGAATTTTAGAGTATAAATGAACTTTTCTTACTCAAATAATATTAGTTATATATATATATATATATATATATATATATATATATATATAATTTTAAATTTTAATATATATCGAGTCAAATTGGGTTAATTACTTACGCCCCAATTGGACCATAACCCACTATAAATTGGATTTGATCAATTTTAAAGAGAAAAATTATTTGATTTAATCATTTTAATTTTATTAATTTATCATTCGATTAGTTTAATTTAAAATTTTAATTCGATCCAAAAGTGATTTGGCTTAAAATCTATTTTCAATTCTTACTTTTATTTTTTAGAAAATATTAAATAATAAATAAGATATATTTGATAAATATAATAAAAAATAATTTAAAATATCAATTTATATGTGACTATATAACTAACAATCGTATATTTACCCATCTTAACTCAAATAGGTAATTTCTATAACTAAATATATTTTTCATAAATAGGTTTAAGTTATATGATAATTTTATAAATATATAGGAAATAAAAATGAGTGATATTATAAGTTTATGAATAAAAATATATATATTGTAAAAGTTTGGTTTGGATTGAATTAGATCGATTTTTAAATTTAAATAAAAATGTTATATGATCCAATATAATAAATAAAAAATTGGTTTTTATTTATTTTTTATCTAGTTAGCTTTCAGTTTATTCAATTTTTTATTTTTGAATCAATTTATTCGGTCCACTTAGATTTATTCAGTTTATCAACACTCCTACTAAACAAACCGAATCTCCCAAGGAGCCTCGATCTTTAGTCTTTACTCTTTTAGTCAAACTTTAATTTTTAATGTATTGTGCGTGTACATATTTTTAACTAATTAAATTTTTCCTCTTAAAATACTAATTAAAATTTATTAGTAGTATACTCTTAAATCTGTTGTTGCAAAAAATTAATAATGAATAAATTAATTGGTTTATAACTAGATGACCATACACAAATCTTTTATGTTATCGGTGTATATCCTATTTATTTTTAGTTATGTTTTTTCTATTTTCTATGAAAATTTTAACTGTATATCATATTTAATGGTTTATAACGATGAATAAAAAAATGTGATTAGTTGAAGCTAACTGTTTAAATGGTGGGTGTGTTGATTCCAGAAATATGCTTTCCTGTACAGAACCTGTGCTCGATCAGGTGGTTGTGACAATACTGTGAAGATATGGAAGTTGAACAATGGACTGCTTCCCTGCTCTTCAGATGGGTTCGAGATGTTGCTTATTAATTTGAGATTATGATTAGAAATTTCTTTTGAAAGTATAGTTGACCTCTTCTTTCTTCGCATATTACACAATTGAGCAATATTGCACTTGGTAACGTCATTAATTAGTTCCTTGAACTTTGTAATCCATTGAACATATTCTGTGCTTGCAAGAATGAAGTCGAATAGCCCAAAGTTGTTTTTTCCTTCATACATTAGAAGGATTTTTTTAAAGTATATATGTGACATTTTATTTGAATTTTGAATCTCTATCTTGTGAATTGCATTAATTTGTGGCCATTGTTTTTAATATATCTTGACACATGATTTATAAGTTATGACCACCGGTGCATAAACGTGTGTGCTATTGGGAGTGAGTTTGATTACTAGTTCATGAATGGATCTACTTTTTGTCATCCCTGCATTAAACGGGAAGGGAAGTCATATAACAAAAGAGGTAATAATAATTGTATAAATTAAACTTACTTTCACGTACTCATATAGGTCATTAGATAACACATATCTGACTAATTGTATGTTTTTTTAATGGTTTGAATTGTTCATATACCTCAAATAGTCTGCGCAAAAATATTTTGTCACTACCAGGTTGGCCTCTAACTTTATCATCACGTGAGCCAAACAAATTTTTACCTATTACTTTGATCGGATTAATGTCACAAGCACCTACTTTTTTCTTGCAGAATGACTGTTATTGAAGTAATAAACTAAAATGTTCATTCTTTAGGGAATAGGAACCATGTTTGTCAAAGTAACAAACATATATGCGACAAGTTTCACACGCATCACCTTTTACCTTCTTTCTAAATTCCTTTCTTATGTGCTGCTGCATAGACATCCTGATAAGTAACACTGTTCCTACATTCAGATTAATTGCATATTATTTGTTGCAATTATCGTTTCTATTTTTTTTTCTTCACTTAAAAAAATCTATAAATAGTTCTCAAAATAAATTTTAAAATTTGCTAATTTACATAGGGAAAAATAGATTATATAAAAAAGAATACCCCCTTCCAGTGGGTGTTCCCCAACCCCGACAACGGAACATGGCCTGCTAGTATAGCAGCATTCACAAATTAGATAAAGATGCACATCTTTCGGAAGAAGATATTACATACAATGAACACCAAAGAAATCAAAGCACTGAATCCTTCTTTCATTTTTAATGAACTCAATGAAATCATGTATACTAGCACAGCTTATATGCAAGACACGTATTTATTGTGAGAATTGCCAATTATAAATCTAATCCATATAATTATATATATATAGATACTCAAGCTTAAGTTCTTAATGATATTCTCACTAACGATAATGATAGGATGAACTTTTTCAAACAAGATAATTCAATGCCACGTCACTTCGCTCACAAACATGACCATGCATTGTACATATATAATGTTCAAATAAAATAGCTGAATAAGCTTTCTTGAAATGAAATCACATATACCAGCACATAAGCTTTCTTGCCTGCATGAACAAGAGACAATAAAGGATAACATTATTGTTATGAAATTTAAAAGTATCGACATGAAAAAACTAACCTCAGGAAGAGAAATGATCAACAAGGCAAAGTTTGATTAGTGGCAAAGTTCTTTTTTTTTTTGACAGATTTGGTTTCTTTGTCTCAGAATATTGCTGACAATACACACATTTTTACCTTGCTTAAAGTTTCTTGAAATTTATGAAATTCTGAAGAAAACAAATGATTGAATAAGTAATGAGAGTCACACCATTCCATGAGTTTTAAATAGATAACATGTTGCTGGAAAAAAAATAGATAACATGTTGGTAGTATATTTTAGATTTTTTTTTTTTCGAAATAGAAAGTGAATCTCCCTGCATTTGTAATTGAAGCACTTGAATCTCCAGAAGCCTCTCCTTTGCTTGCTATTGCTCCCTCACAAAGGTCATTTACGTAATTTATTTGCGTTGAAAAGATTAATTTACAACTTTAGGTAAATAAAGATGTAAAGAAGTGCTTTGAGTGTAAACTGTTAAGAAGATATTTACAGAAATGTGTTGAGTAATTTTATTGATAATAAAACTCTGTACTTATAGGTTACAAAATATAACAAATTAGATAACAAACTAATAACTAGATAAGATTATGTCTAACAAACTAACAACTAACCTATATTTAAAATATATAACAAACCAATTTGAAATACAAAGATATAGATAAGATTAATCTCATTAATCTCCCGTAACACTCCCCCTCAAGATGGTGTGTGTAAGTTTGAAACACCCATCTTGGCTTTTAAGTGCATGAACTGATCTCTACCAAGAGACTTGGTAAATATATCTGCTATTTGATTCACTGAACTGACTTTCATAGTTTTAATGAGACCAGAAGCAATTTTTTCACGAACAACATGACAATCAATTTCAATGTGTTTAGTGCGCTCATGATAAACCGGATTGGAAGCAATATGAAGAGCAGATTGATTATCACAATACAGAGGAGTTGATCCGGAAATGGGAAGGCCAATGTCTTGCAAAAGATATGAAAGCCAACTGATTTCACAAGTTGCATTTGCCATTGCTCTATACTCAGCTTCAGCGGATGAACGGGAAACCACACTTTGTTTTTTTGTTTTCCAAGAAACGATGCTAGTACCCAAAAAAAAATACAATAACCAGTTGTGGACCGTCTAGTTATGGGACAACTAGCCCAGTCTGAATCACAATAAGCACGAAGGGAGAAGTCTGAATTAGATGAAAAAAACAGACCTTGCCCAGGTGTGGCCTTTAGGTAACGAACAAGACGAATAGCAGCATCCATGTGAGATTGGCAAGGAGCATGCATAAACTGACTTAATATATTGACCGAGTGAGTGATATCTGGACGTGTGACTGTAAGATAAATTAAGCGACCCACAAGGCGACGATATGGGGAAGGATCAGATAATGCAGTACCATGTGATGGAGAGAATTTCAAATGTTGCTCCATGGGAAAATCTACTGGTTTTGAACCAGTAAGACCACTATCAGAGATGATGTCAAGAGCATATTGACGTTGAGATAGAAATAAACCCTTTTTAGATGTGGCAACTTCGATACCGAGAAAGTGCTTCAATCGTCCCAAGTCCTTAATTTTGAATTTTTTTGTGTAGAAAATCCTTAACCAGAGTAATAAGATGAAGATGTGAACCTGTAATGATGATATCATCGACATAAAGAAGAAGAAACACAGAGCTAGAATTGTGATGCAAGCAAAATAGTGAATGGTCAGCATTGCTATGAGTGAAACCAAAATCAAGAAGAACTTGTGAGAATTTTGAATGCCAATTCCTTGAAGCTTGCTTAAGACCATATAAAGATTTTTGTAGTTTGCAAACGCGGGTCTCTCCTTGACGACGAAAACCAGGGGGTAGTTGCATAAATACATCCTCATGTAAATCCCCGTGTAGAAAGGCATTATGGACATCAAGTTGATGTAACGACCATTGTTTAGCTGCAGCAATGGAGAGGAGAACTCGAACTGTGACAAGTTTGGCAACAGGAGCAAAAGTCTCAAAGTAATCAACTCCTTCAATCTGAGTATAACCCTTGGCAACAAGTCTCGCTTTATATCGTTCGATACTGCCATCTGAAGTTCGTTTAATTTTATATACCCACCGACAACCAATTGCCTTTTTTCCGGCTGGTAGAGGTACTAATGACCAAGTTTTGTTCTCATATAAGGCATCAATCTCAGACTGCATGGCATTGCGCCATTCCGGAAAATTCTTAGCCTCCGAATAAGACTTTGGTTCAGTATCAACAGCCAAAGAAGAAAGAAAAGAACGATAGGAATTTGAAAAACGGTCATAAGATAAAAAATTAGAAATAGGATAAAGGGAACCTGAACCATTGGTAGAAGAAGAAGACTGTGATGAAGGGAGAGAAACCACATAATCATCAAGATAACGAGGGCGGTGTCTCGTACGTGTTGTATAGTGCGGAACATGTGGTGGAGAGATAATAGTGGTAGGTGGTGTGGGTTGTTCGGTGGATGGTGCTGATTGTTCAGATTCTATTGCAACAGGGAATGGTTGAAAAGGATTTAGGGGTTGTTGGTGGTCATGAGGGGGTAAATCCTCTTCAGGAAATGGGTGAATAATGGGAGAAGAAATGGTCATGTCTGGTGGGGGTAAAGGTAACACTAATTTTGGATTCTGAGCATTAAGCATTTGATAGGGGAAAATATGTTCATGAAAAATAACATCTCTTGTAACATAAATTTTTTGTGAAGATAAATCAAATATTTTATATCCTTTTTGACCATGAGGGTACCCTAAAAAAATTCCTGGAGATGCCCGATTAGAAAATTTGTGACTGATGTTGGTATTTCGACCATAAACCAAACAACCAAAGACTCGAAGGTGTGAAAAATTTAGTTTTTTATTAAAAAGAATTTCATGGGGTGTGCGACCTTGTAAGATTGTTGTAGGTAAGCGATTAATTATGTAAGCAGCAGTCAATACAAAATCTCCCCAAAAATCTAATGGCAAGTTGGATTGAAAATGTAAGGCACGTGCAATGTTTAGTAAATGTCTGTGTTTACGTTCTACAATACCATTCTGTTGAGGAGTATAAGCACAACTTGATTGTTGGAGTACTCCCAAATTTTGAAAGAAAAGAGTGGTATTGGAATTGAAAAACTCACGTGCATTATCAGATTGAATTTTTTGAATTTTCGAGTGAAATTGATTTTCAACCATTTTAAAAAAGAAAGGGAGAATTGAGTTAACTTCACTTTTGTGTTGCATGAGAAATACCCAAGTACTCCTAGAAAAATCATCAACCACAGTCAAGAAAAATTTGGCACCAGAAGAATGATTTTTACTATATGGTCCCCAAATATCAAAATGAACTAATTCAAAACATTTAACAGTAGAGATGCAACTCAAAGGAAATTTTAAACGAGATTGTTTAGCCAAAGGACAAACAGTACAAGTGCATTTATTTGAAAACTTAATGCTAGAATCTAAATTATTGAACTGTGGAGATAAAGTTATGGCTGGATGTCCAAGGCGCCAATGCCACAAATCAAAATGAGAACCAAAAGATGCAGAAGCGACAAAAGCAGCAGAGGAATTATCCATGGTGTAGAGGCCCCCATGTTGCTCACCCATCACAGTAATCTTCTTCGTCTTCTGGTCCTGTAAGAAACAAGTAGTGGGAGTAAAAGTAATCCAAGAATTAGTGTCTGTGGAAAGTTTGTTAATGGACAAGAGATTAAAGTGAAAAGATGGAACATGTAGGACATTTGAGATTGAAAGACCTGGTTTTAAAAAAACAGAACCAATATGGTGAATTGGAACCAATTGATTGTCAGGCAATTTAACAGAGGTAGATACTTTTTTGTATGAGTGAAAAAGAGACAGATCAGATACCATATGATGTGTGGCACCAGAATCTAGAATCCAAATGGTAGAATGAGGTTTAAAAGAAGCAAAACAGCGGAAAGAAGTACCTGCAAAGTTTGCAACAGGTTGTTCATTACCAGTATTAAGGAGAGAAAGAAGCTGTTGAACCTGAGTTGGAGTTAAATTATTCGGAGGTGAAGAATCCGAAGATGGTGTAATAACAGCAGCATTTGAATGAGCTTGAAGAGAAGATCCTGAGTCACGATTATAACGACTGGTAGAGCCACGCCGAGATTTCTTAGAACCAACATCATGTTTCCACCAGGAAGGATATCCAATTTTTGAGTAACAACGACTGTCAGAATGACCATCAACATTGCAAATAGAGCAATGATATTGAGACTTAGAATTGGCATTGCGGGATGAAGCATGTTGAACAGACATTGCTGATTGATCCAATGTGACAGATCGAGAATCTGATAAAGAACGTTGACGTTCTTCCTGTAAAAAAAGGGAATATGCTTTTGGCACTGATGGAAGTGGGTCCATAAGAAGAATTTGACTTCTAACAGAAGCATATGAATCATTTAACCCTTGGAGAAAATCCAGGAGATGATCATTATCATAGATGGCATTGAAATTTGGCACAATACCACAAGCACATGCTGGAAGTGTGCGATAAGATTCAAGTTCGTCACGATATGCCTTCAACATCGTGTAGTATGCAGAGATGGAATTGTTGCCTTGAGTTAGATTAGAAATTGCTCTACGAATTTCAAAAATCCGTGGTGCATTCTTCTGATTGAAACGAGTTTGAAGATCAAGCCAAATGTCACGTGCACTCTTAATCCAGATAATGGAATTGGCAATTGTTGGGGTGGTTGAATGTACAATCCAAGATTGGACCATACTGTTGCAACGAATCCATAATGGAAGATTTGGACTGTTTGGTTCAGATTTGGGAATGGTACCATCAATAAATCCAAGTTTATTTTTTGCTTCTAATGCCATAATGATAGCTCGACTCCAAGTGGGGTAATTGTCACCATTGAGGAGCTGTGTGACAAGTGGTTGAGCAGGTTGATCAGAAGAGTGGAGATAATATGGAGATGAATGATCTGGTGGTGTAGTCATTGTGAATAAAGTGACAGGAATCGATCTTAGGCTGATACCATGTTAAGAAGATATTTACAGAAATGTGTTGAGTAATTTTATTGATAATAAAACTCTGTACTTATAGGTTACAAAATATAACAAATTAGATAACAAACTAATAACTAGATAAGATTATGTCTAACAAACTAACAACTAACCTATATTTAAAATATATAACAAACCAATTTGAAATACAAAGATATAGATAAGATTAATCTCATTAATCTCCCGTAACATAAACTATTACTATTTCTTATATAATAAATTTTGAGTTATTAATTTTCTAAGAGTTTTTTTTCGACAAAAAATTATTTAAGAGTTATATAATATCTTTACGTACTTTTTCTCTCACGTAGTCATGTCATAGTTTTTTTTTTCAATTTGTGATTTGCGTCTTCTGTGTTTCCATATTAAATTAAGCTATTTACACCATTTCAATCAGTTATTCATTAAAAAAAATAATCAATACGGATCACTTTAATTAACATAAGACACATTGTGATGTCTACAGATCATCACTAAAATAGTTTCTTTACAATATTTTTTTTCAAATTAAGTTTTAAATATCTTTAGCATTTAGATTTAATTAATTTATTAAACTAAAATAATATTATTGTCATATATATTTTTTTAATATTTCACTTGTATTGAAAAACAACTTATAATGTATCAAGGAGACACATGTATACTAGTTGTTAAAAAAAATTGCGATGCATAATATTTGAAGATCAATTGGGTAGTATCTCGATTCAATAATATTTTCAATGTCTCTCCATTGTATATTGCATTCTTATTGTTCATATACTGACTACTACGCCTTGAAGCAAACATAACTGATATCCCTCTCTCCAGTGACAATGTTTTGACTGTTTTCGTCGCTGTAATTTTTTATATATTTTTTTTTAATTGAGGTCGACTTTGATAGTTTGATTCACATTCAGTGTTTGACGTGTGGAAGCATGTCACGGGCTTGAAAATCCTTTGTGGGACAAGTTAATCGGCCCACTTAGTTTTTTTTTTTCTTCTTTAAAAGAGCATATAATGCGAATGGAGGCCATGAATCATGATGTGTTGTGGACCACTAATCCCTGACCCTGCCAGCGTCAACTCCTTTCTCCACTTGCCCTCTCCCCAAATTTGAAGGTAAGACAATAGTGGAGCAAACGAGGCACATTGTTGAGAAAATATGCCCCCAACCAAGACGTGGTCCAAACCTTCCTACTAATAAATTTGGATGCCTACCCTACCCTTGAGTTGCCTCTAATCACAATTCTAGGTCTTTCAGAACATGATTCCCATCACCAAATCCATTCTTTATTTCCTTCTAATTATCATACTTTTATTTCCTTCTTTTGATTTGGGAAAACATCAGTGCACCTAAGCCTAGTCATATTATTTACCTATTTTAAAAAGAAAATCTTAACCATCTGAGAGATTTCCATATACAAATATTAATTCGTGAGCAATTGAGCATACAATCACACAACATTAAACAAACGGATAAAAAAACACAATATTAAACAAGAGAAATTTGACAGACATAACACAATTGTCATTTTCCTTTTATGGCTTAAGCGTAATAGAATGATTTTTAACCTGAATTTTTTGTGTAGTTTGGTATCATAGGTCAATTTTCACACAACCAAGATTCTCAATAATAAAACTTGATTATATGTCATACATAACACTGTGATGAGAATAGTCCAAAATCATGTAATAATAATATCTAAATTCTAATGGCTGGAGGCAAACAAGTTAACAATTAAAGGGAGAAGAACAGTTTGTTGGAAACTTATTAGTAAGATTGATGTTTCTCTACAAGAAGTTGTGTGCAAATCAAAGGTCGTATTTGTGGCGTTAATCAATCTCATAAAGAGAGATATCGCTTATGAGTATGATTACTAGACAGGGAAATAATAATAAGTGGTAAGGTGAGGGGCACCTAGGTGGGTATGCAGGAATGGTTAGGCTGCAACATTACATTAGGCCCCCAATGAAATTGCGATGTCACTTCACACGGTGAGTGCGTGTTTAAGCTGGCGTTGGTTGCTGCGTTGACTTTCACAAATCTCTTAACATTATTGCACCTTATATTATGCTTGATGCTTCAAAACAAAAACAAGACACAACCTACCATCCCAGCGCCTTCTAGAAGTGTCACGTTCATTTCAGTAAGTGGGGTAGGAATATGCAAGGAAACCCCCATTTTCTCTCTTGCCAGACATCCCTTCCAGCAACATAACCTTCCTCTCTTTGGATTTTGGATCAGCATTCCAAGATAAGCCAATAATGGCTCTACCAGAGGACAATGTGGCCTAATGCTTCATCATTCAAACTTCTAACACCGTATTCCACTATCCTTCTTTTGAGACCGGAAAAACACCCAAGAAAGAACGAAAATACAAAAATTTAAATTTAAATTTGTTCTTTGTTTTTAAACTAAGAAATAAAAAACATCATTGTACCTATATTTTCTTAGGCCTGTTTTCTTACTTGTAACGTTAGATTGAGACCTAAAACTTAACCATATGCACAAGCTTGACAAAAACAAAAAAATTAACAATGGTGGCATTTAAATGCATTGATTCTTTTCTTACACAACCGAAATTACAACGTTACAAGACACCACAAAAGAAAAAGGCAACGATTTTTTCTCCCGTCCAAATCCAATCATTCACACCTATAGATCTAAATAACTCAGGCTCTGCCAAACAGCTTGAGTGCCATCGGAGGCAAAATGATAATCCTTTTCCTGTTGCAATTTCCCCAAAATAAAGAAATAAAAAAGGTAACAACAAATAATCACTCCAGTGACCAAACAAAGTTTCCTTGAAAACGCTCTTGGTTACACTTGGTCATAAAGGAATGGAAGAAAATAAAAATAATCAAAACTACAATAAAGCCTTTCGGTACCGGAAAAGCTGCCTTTGCTTTGCCTCATCATCTAACAATTTACATGGAATCAATCAAATTCAATTTGGCGTTACATTCAAACATTGGAAATTCAGCAAATGAAGGGAAAAGGAACAAAGCCAGAAATATAAACTGATTTTCCAAGACCAACAAAAAATTAGTAAAGACAACTTAACTAAATCTAAGTTAGAGCAACACTGAATTTCTTCACTAGTACTACTATACTACACAGAGAAAGAGAGAAGAGGATCCGTGGGAGATTGTATACATACCCACATTGGATACCCACAAATTCATTTTTCTTTCAAACAAACAGATCATGATTACTTTCTCTTTTTTCTTCTCATTCACTATTTCCTTCTAAATAAAAATGTTTAAAAAATAATAAAAAGAAGAAAATATAACCAACACGGAATCTTCCTCTCACAGAATTAAGATCATATTACCATAATCTTACATCTGATCATCATTTTTAATATATATTTCTTCTGCATAGCAATAAAAAAAAATCAAGTAAAAAAATGAGAAATTAAAAATCATCATCGCACGATCATCATCATCAGAGACAAAGCACGGTGCGGCGTAGATCATCATCCGCGGCAGCATCATCAAACGGCAGCGTGTTGAGATCAAACGGCAAGGGAGGTCGAAACGACGATGAAACGATGTTGTCGTCGCCGTCGTCAACGACGGAGGAGGAAGAGTCGCAATCACTGTGGCAGTCTTCAGGGACAAGAGGGGGAGTGCGCGGGTATCTCCGCGTAGCAGTCAAAAACGGCGTCTTAGTTGTGGTGGTGGGAGGGCGGGGCCCACTGAAAGACTCAACGGTGCTACTCATGCCACTTGAAGTGGGTCTTTGAGGGTTGTTAAGGTTGTTGTTGTTGTTGTGGTGGTGGTGGTGGTGGTCGTGGAAACCAGCATAGAAGAAAGGATCGGTGGTGGGGTGTGGATAGCAAAAAGGTGAGAGAGTGGGGAAATTTGTTTTGGCCTTGGGACCTCGGAGAGTCCGAGCAGCGGCGTCGTAGGCACGAGCAGCATCCTCGGCAGAATCGAAGGTTCCCAACCAAACCCTGGCTTTCTTCAACGGGTCTCTGATCTCCGCCGCGAATCTCCCCCACGGTCTCTTCCTCACGCCCCGGTACCGAGGCTCCTTTAAAACGGATCCGTTCACATCCACCGCCACCACCGGCACCGCCGAGGCTCCTCCACCTCTGCCCTTCCGCATCTCTTCGGAGTAATTAATGAAAAAAAACAAAAACAAAAAAACAGACACCGAGGTTCGTCCGACACGACAAGGTGTGGTCTTGGATTGGAGCTCAGAGAGACATGTCAGTGTGTGTGATATTAATGGGTTTTCCACAAGTGGTGTGGTGGGTGTTATGGAGATGGAAGAGGAATAATAAGATGATGAGGATGAGAAATGGAGAGAGAAACAAGAGAATTGAAGGCGGTACCACCTTCTCTTCTTCTCTTCTTCTGCTCCTTCAACTACACACACAAAAATATATTAATAATAAATATATAAAAAAAAATGGGTTTTAAGCGTGTTCGCGTCTTTCTTCTCTCCATGGGTTTCCTGACTCTGTCTGTCTCTTCTAATCTAATGCCATTCTTTTTTCCTTTCAATTTTCTTTTTTTAATTTTAATTTCTTTATTTCTTACCTTTCTGTCTGCCTTCCTTCTCAAACTGACCTCTTGTCTTGCTTTCTTTATCAGTTTATCCCATGCTTTATCAGTTTATCTTCTATTTAAAAAAGGAAAAAAATAAATTGTTTGTTTTTTTATTTATTTTTCTCGTTTACAAATTACGAAGAGTGAGCTAAGGGATTGTTTGTAATGACGAGAAGGCCCCTTGGGGTTTCTTGAAGGTAAATTTGCCTTGCCTTGGTTGGTGTACTTTTGATTTGGTGAGGTCCCTTTCATGATATCATACCTCTCTGATTTTTATTTTTATTTTCCTTTTTTTCCAGTGGGCACACACGGACTCACGAGGGGTAAAACGTAAACGTAAATGCAACTCATGAAGATCTTATCTGTGTCTTAAATTTTAATAAAATAAATAAATAAATATAGTAATTTCCTTTCTATGAAGCAATAGATTTTGATCGATTTCCTATATAAAAAAATGAGTTTCTATGTAGTATTTCCTTTTCATCTATTTCTATTATTTCGGCTGTAAACGAGGAAGCGAATTATGCCATGCGTAAGTCCAATTTCTTATAGCCGGTTAAATGTTTATTTTTATTTTTTTAGGAACTTTATCAATTACTACTAAATTATCAGTGTGAACTAACTTTCTTTTAAAATAATCAGCAGTGTAATTATTGGTGTGAACTGTACCCATTTTCCAACTTTATACACGATCTTTATTTTTACGAATTATAATTATAATTCTACGTTATATGATAAAGGGGAAAAAAAAAGTCCAAGCAAAAACAAACAGTACAGTGAGTTTAAATAGATATTAATAGCCTCCATTTTAGTTTCAGAACATGAATCTCAATTTTAAGACTTCTCAATTAAGCAATTCAAATATTTTTAAAATTGTAAAAATGCCTCCTTGAATCCATAATTGCCAATGCGGTTAAGTAGCTCACTTACTTAAAAATACATATTCCACATAATTAATACTTAATGTTCTAGTTTTATTTTTTGCTAAAAATCAGAAGAATAAACAATGTCTTTTTGTTTTCCTCAGCCAAGTACTAATCTTTTTTCTTTGTATTTTCCAATATGACTTTTATTTTTTAATAAATTAGTGGTGTGAACTAACTTTCTTTTAAAATAATCAGAGATATGTGATTAATCAAGTAAATTATGCATGTTTTCAATGAGCACACGCAAAGTCAAAAATACACAAATGATCTCATCTGTATGTTAAAACCTAATAAATAAATATATTTTCCTTCCACTAAATCAATAGATTTTGATTTTAGGCCAATTTCTAATAATGGGCCATAAATTTTATTTTCTCAGACGAAATGAGTTTATTTTTTCTTTTTGATCATTTTAATTATTTAGGCTGAGAGCGAATAAGTTGGATGTGCACAGCACAAGTGCCATTCACATTTAGCCAAATAATAATTCTGTCTATATGTAATTTTTAAAAGGAACTTTGATAATTACTAATTGGTGGTTAGAACTAGCTTTCAATTGATTTAAGCAATGGTGTAATTACTTATGTGAATTATACTTATTTTCAGTGAGCATACGCAAAGTCAGAAACATATGGATGTTCCTATCTGTGTGTTAAATCCTAATGAGTAAATACGATTTCCTTCATCTAAAACAAATAGATTTTGTAGATTTTATACGCCAATTTATAATAATAATCCACAAAAAATGTTCTTCTTATTTGCAATTTTTATTAGAAAAATTATTAATAGCTATTTTTTAGAAATGATCAGTGGTGTAACAACATATGTGAAGTATACCGATTTTCGGTGGACGCATGCAAAATGGTAATACATAAATGATCTTATCTCTATCATCTATAATTATTAATAATAAAAATTATTTTATTTGATGTACATATTTTTTTATCTTCCATCAGTTTATTCTTTTTTTAACAATTCTCCCACTATTTTTTAGTTAGTTATTTATTTTCCTTACTTTTTTTTAACTTCTAAACCTTTTTTCTTTCTTTTATTTTATTTTATTTAAAATAAATAAATATGATCTTCTTCCTCTAAAGCAAATGATTTTGATTTTGAAGAGATTTTGTCCCAAATTCTATTAATAATCTATAAATATTAAATTAGATTTTATATTTAATTTTAAAAATCAATTTAATTCAATACAAAATAAAATTATATGCATATAAAAAAATTATTTATAAAATTGGCATATCACTTATATTTCTTCAAATATTTATTTTAAATTAAAAAATTTAATCCTGATTTATATTTTCCACAATGTTATTCTTTAAATAATATCTTATTATTTTAATCCTGATCTTATTATTTTAAATTTAAGATTTTTATTTTTATTTTGAACTGCCTTCAGATAGGGCGACGCCAAAGACCCGTATAGTGCAGGAGCGCTCACATATTTTTTCTTCCGCTTTCACTTGAATTAAAAAAAATACGGCTCGGGCTACTGAATATGATATTCTTTGTATCTCTCATGTTTTTATTTATTATATAATTGTGTGTTGTAACTTGTAAGTTTCGATATAAAAAAAATTGTGTAAGATATAAAAATAGGATTTACATTTTATGCACCCGGCTCAATCAATTTATATTTAGGACTAAAAAGATTAAATTATTAAATTAAAAAATTAGTAGAATTGGATTAAATGATTTTTATATTTAACATACCCTTCCAATAGTCAGAAAACACCTCTGCATCTCCATCTCCAGTGATAAGATTTAAAATGGAGAGAGATAGAGAGAATAATGCATGTCCATATGCTTTTACTAAAAAAAATGCATGTCCATATGCTCACTCATCTCACATGACCCCATTAATTTCTTTATCTTTGTATCATTTATTCCTCTGTATTCCCTTCACATATGCTTGAACCTGGGATCAAATAATGCAAACGCTTCCCCATCCACTCCCCTAAACTACTATTTACTGTCTATCTTAAAAATTAAAAGGAAAAAAAAATGGTTTGTAACTACTGACTAGTATTTAAATTGTGTTTTAAATTGTAGTATTTTACTGCTTATTTTTATATTAAAAATAAAGATAAAAGAGGGTAAATTAAAAGAGAGAAAATTAAAAACATCAAATATATATATATATAAAGAGAACAGGAATAGTTTGAGATGCTTGAGAAATAAAGTTTTTAGGCAGCTATAGAAGTGGTATGCAAAATATACATCGAAAATGAGAAGAAAAAAAAAAGATAACATTGAAAAGAATTAATTACTTTAAAAACAAATAAAGCGAAAGCCTCATTTTTAAAGTTGTGTATTTTAATTACAATATAAAATACTGTCACCCCTATCAATTTCTGCAAAATCTTTTACACAGATGAAGGAACTCAGATTCAAATTATTCAAAGCATTTAAAAAATTGTTATGTTTTAACTTTTAACACTGCATCGTTGCAACTTGTAAAGTCATTCTTTTACATTAACATGGCTATATAGTTTTTAAATATAGAATGCGGTAGTCTAAAGAATTGCTAATTTTGTCGGATAAAATAATTATTGAGAGTTTTGAACAAATGACCTGGATTGCATTTGATTATTTCCGTTGAATAAGAGATATGCTTCCATTTCCAATATCCCAAATCTCTCACAGAAGAATAAATTAGACGCCAGTTTGTACATTGAAAAAACCAATCAAAGTTGATTCTGTAACGTACTACTTACTTTCTCTGCTTTTGCTGCTTTTGACCAAATAAAAGCCAATAACATACAACATTCTAATATAAGAAACATAAACTTGAAAAAACGACTCCCTAATTTTCAAGAAGTTCGTATTTTCTTGCCGTTTTACATAACATCAACCAAACAACGCCTTAAAACCAATGAAAAGAAAAGAGGGGAGCGCACACAAGGATATGCAACCACTGCATCATAATTCATATGGTCGAGGGTAAATACGAATATAATATCATATTGAGCACATTATATAAAAAAACGAAAATTCCTATATTAGTGATTATTACAATAGTGAATATACTTTAATAGGTTTTTTTACCAATATTTTAGTGATTTGGTAATTGTTTAAAAACATTGGCATCGCAAAAGAAATTTTGATATCAACAATACTACTTTATGCGAGGAAAATCCAAATGATGGAATTACTTAGTGGAAAATTTAGCAAAAACTGGAATGGGGGAATTCGAAACCATATAATTTGATTTTTGAGGGTACAACTCGCAGTCTTACTGCTGAAATATGCTGTTCAGATTGCTGCAGGCACATCACCTTTTTACAAAGATGCTCAATTACAATAATATCCAGTTGACTAAGCTAAAAGGAAGTGTCAATTGATTGGGCATGGTACTATAGTTTTTAAATAGTAAAATGAAAATTAATAGTTTTGTTAGATGAGATATATGTTGAATTTGTATGTGTGGAAAATTAAATCGTACTTAAAGTCGTTTTGGAAAAAAATTTGTATTCATTTTATATGCATCTATAATCACAAGACAATGTCACTAAAATTTTCAACAAAATAATACTTCAAATATCATCAACTGCTATTTATTTTTCTCTGTCGTACTCATTTTTAACCCTTTGCTTACTTATGAAATAAAAGGGGAAAAAACCAGGGTAAGAAATTCACCAGACTGGATTATTTTACTGAACAGTTGGTACGTTTAGCATTTCTTCCCCTTCTTCAGCTTTCTTTTTTAAGTAAACAGTAATTAAAGCTTCTATCGTTTCAGATATACGGTGCAATTGTCAAAGGCACGCTAAAAAGATACAACTATTAGGAAGCACAGTAACATGTACATGCCTGCTAGTTTAAAATGCTTTAGTTTATTTTCCAACTATTTTTTATCACATGCATCAGTAGTTAAAGGAACTTCAAATATATTTATTAAAAAAACTAATTACTAAAAAGTAATATTGATTAACTTTTATAGTTTTAAGTTTCAACATAATAAACATTCGTTATAATTTTATACAAAAGTATTAGTTAAACTAGTAATTAGGCGATAAATATAAAATGACGGTAAAAAAAAGTGATAAATATAAAGTGACAACATCAAAAGACATTAAAAATGGACTACAATAAGATAGTTGTTTTTTACTGCATAAGATAGTTTTTTTTACTGCATAATAAGATAGTTAAGAATAAACAAAAATTTCAAAGTTATTATAACCTCAAACACTATATGAAATAACATTTAAAAATTAAAAATACTACTAATTAAACAGCTATAGACTATTAAAGTAAACTCTTTTACCAAACATACTAATTTAATATATTTTTTTAAATCGAATAAAATATAAATCAATTTAATCTTCTCAGATACTATCATACTACTTCACTCCATCTTCTGTATGAGACCAAAAAAACTATTTTAGAAATATAACATTTATCCTTTCCGACATTAATGACAATAATTGTACCCATTATAATTATAATTTTGGTTAAAATACAATTTTTTGTTTCCCTATTTTTCAAATTTTATTATTTTAATTTTTCAATTTTTTAATTAAGACAATTTTTCGTTCATTTTTTAAAAATTCATAATTTAGTCTTATTTTTTAATTGAGACATTTCATCTTCTATTTTTAAAAAAACTGTGATTTTAGTTCTCTTAGCCAATTTCAAACTTGTTGAGTGTGTATTTTTTATTTTTAATAAATTAAATTTTGTAGCAATTAAATAATTTTAAAAAACATTTATCATATGCATAATAATTAAACAATTGTCAGTTAACATTTAAAAAATACATAAATCAATATTTGAAATTAAACACAAAGATTAAAATTGTTAATTTTTTAAAAGTGAAAAATAAAATGTTTCAATTAAAAAATAAAAAACTAAAAATATGTATTTTAAAAAATAGAAAGACAAAAATTCTATTTTAACCTATAATTTTTGCTATAATTTGGAAGTATGAATGATGTCTGGACGACTAAATGCACCTGATCGGGGTAAAGAAAACTTAAAAGAAACTTTATACATATCATTCTATAACATTTTTAATAATTAATAAATATTTAATATATTATACAAATATTTGTAAATATATATTAAATATAAAGATATAAATTAAGATACAAAATTGAAAATATTTTAATAATAGTATTATATATATAAAGAGAGAGAGAGAGGATGAAGATGTTTCAATTTTTTAATAAAAACAAAAGTATAAAAGAATGCTTAAAAAATTAATTACAACTATTTACAATACTTAATGTTAGTTAAAATAAATTGAGTATTGATTAGAATGATGTTTGGATATAAAATTTCGAATTCCAAAGGATTTGAAATATGTAGAAACTTAATTGCTTTGATTATATTCTTTTCATTTTCAAAATAATATGTTAAAATAAAGTAATTTAAAACTATCATATTTGAAATTATTGATTTTCGACAAAATAATTCTACTTCCATATGTAAACTTTTATTTATAAATTTAACCAGTAGAGATTTTAACAAAATTTTGACCAACGGTAACCATTAACAAAATAATTAATGGTGTTGTCTTAATCCGCAAATGAACATGCTAAATAAAGACAACACTCATATGAAGGATCCTTAAGATACAACTATAAATATTAAGTCATACCTTGATCAGATTAAAGTTACTTTATCTTTACGCCAAAACAATGTGATATTGCTTTTGGGAGGCCTTAGGCCCTATGTCAATGAAACTCTTATAAATGCAATCAATGTCTATATTTATCACACATTGTCATTTTGATAACACTGTTGTGGACTTAAATATTATAATGTGTTTTTCCAAGTACTTACCCATGCTTGTAGTGTTATTATCTTTCCAAAGTATTTTATTATTGTCTGGAGATCTTGAACTTCAACCAATAAGAAAGTTTGTCTCATTCAACTTCAATCAAAATCAATTATTTGATATCAAAATAATATACCATCTCTCTATTTGTCAAAATATATTTCATAGTAATAAAATGAAATACATGTTTCATCGCATGTTGAATTTCCAAGTACAAACATATTTTCCGCATTATTGTTGAATTTTATTATTATGCAAAAGATGGAAAAGGTGAGAAGATTAATGATTGTAACTTGTAAGACGTGAGGACATGAAAGGGAACAGTGTTGTGAGGATAGAGAGAAGTATAGAACAAGGAAAGGGTTAGGAAGCAAAGAGTGTTGTGGGGACTCCTCTGAAATTTGGGTTGGGCAAGGCAAGGCATTCTTTTTTATTTTTCTTGCGAAACGCGCACGCCAGTCGTAGCTCGCTCGGGAAACGCATTCATTCATTCATTCATTTGTCGAATCGTGGCAAGTGAAGTCCAATCCTTCCTTTGCTCTCTTTTACACGCTTTTGTCTTTTCTTTATTTGTTGTTGGTTTGGTTTATTCGTGCGCGCGCGGGAAAATCATGTACCCGCGCATTTTGTTAGTTACGCAACAACAACATCATCATTTTCATTTCCATTTCGTGCTTATCTACAATACAATACAATACAATACATGGGTGGGTGTAGTCGGTTCCGCTTTTATTATTCTTTCTTCAACGCACCAAGCCACCAACACCAATAATAATATCATATGCTCATACCACCCCCAACTGCTTCATCCAATCATCTCTCACTTTGGACTTGCTTATTTAAATCAAAACTATTTATCTAGGTGTTGTTTACCGTGAAGTGTCCAGAGACTGGATCACCCATGAAGCATTAAAATTTACATGTAATAACATGTGCTACTGGAAAAAAATATTTTTATTTAAAAAATCATAAATAATTATTTTTGTCTCTAAATATATAAAACACTCACAAATTTATTTTTGAAAGATGAAAATTCAAATTTTAGTTTTCAAAAGTAAAAAAAAAGTGTAACAAATTTATTCATCCATTAACTTATGTTCGTTATCATTAATGAAAGAGCCTACGTAACACATTCAGAGATGAATTTGTCAGCACTATACATGTTCATGGACGAAAATGACTATTTATCCAAAATATAATTTAATCTTCATATTTCATTTTTTTAATTGTTACAAACATAACATTACAATAAACACTTTAAAAATAGGAAAACAAATATAACAATAAGCATAATATTAATTAATAAATATAATTTATCTGTTGTTCTAAAATTTCTATTATGATAAAATTAATAAAATATTCAATGGTTGAGATTTAAGAAAGGGAATTGGATTAGCATGTATTTTTTAATACATTTTTTTTCATTTTTCTGCAAAAAAATGCAATGAACAGGAGAGGGAAAATGAAAGAAGTAGAAGAGGGGGTAGCGGTGTAGGGAGGTTGTTGGTGAATGGAGAGTCGCACGGTGATTCGTATATCTCAAATTTCATAGAGGATCTTATTATGATGGGCTTGCTCTATGAAAGAGGTGGTCTTGTCGGCGACGGTGATGGTGGAATGAGGCCGAAGGGCTTGATTGGGGAAGAGTGTCGGAGAGGAAGAAGCACAATAGAAGGGAAATGACCTTCTTGTGATGGTAGAGTCGAGGGCGGCAATGAGACAATGGAGGTGACTGACGAAGTGGTCAACGACACGAGGGGAAGGGGAGGCAGTGACGAAAGTTCAATAATATCTTATGTCTCTTTCACACAATAGATGAGGTTGGGAGGGTTTCAATACTGGTGAGGTGGAGGAAGGATCGCGGTGGCGAAAGACATGATTGATGACAGCAGAGGAAAGGTTATTGGCATGGTTGGGTGGGTGTTGTCGGAGAAACGATGAGAACATAAAAAAAATTAATTATAATTTTATTTTTAAATAAAAAATACTTTTTTTTTTTTTTTTTTCGATGACCAACCTATAATAACACGAAAGAAATACTTATTCACCGGTGAGGAAGTGTTTTATGACTTCATATTAGAATTCAACTTAGTTTACTAAAGTTGCAGAATTAGCTTTATAAAATACTAACAGGCAAAAACTACTTATTGACGGAAACGGAATTAAACCTTTCTATTTTCTGGAAAGCAAAGGGCTCAAGCCCAAAATAAAACTGCAAAGAAATAACATGGGGGAATCTTGTTTCCCAAAATATCAGAAACTAAAAGCTGCCCTATTGAATGTGTCTCAGTTTTTAAAGTAAAGACTTTCTCTTAGATTCATTATAATTATTATGTAAGAAAAAAATTAATTAAAAATAATAATTATATGAATTATATTTTTTATAATATTAATATAGATAAAGAAAATTTATAAATAAATTAATAATAATATAAGGTTAATTTTATAAAGTATTATTTTTCATATATTTATTATTATTATTTGGGTTGAATACAATGACTTAAAGACGGTTATTATTTTGAAATGGAGAGAGTAATTTTTTTAAACTCTAGTAATAAAAATTGACCTTCTTGACGAGTTTTTTTAGTTGATTTAAAAAAATGGCATTTGATCCCTTTGCGTTTATATTGTCTGTTAATGTCCATGTGACTCTGAAGAATCAAAATAAAAGATAAAAGGTCTAAAACAAAAATCAATACTTGTCAGGAAAAATAGTGAAAGACTAATAAACAGGATTATGTGAAAATTTATAAAAATATGAAAAATAATTATGATTTATTTAAAAATAAAGATAGAGTACAAAAATCGCAATATTTAAAAAATTAAAGATATATTTTAGCCTAAAACAAGTATCTTTATGTTGCACCTTTCATAAGTTCCTTCGCAAAAAAGAAAAAAGAAAAATGCATGGACACTAGGCTACAAAATGTAGCCTTCCGGTCTTCGGTTCGGTCTTCTGCGTTTGCTTGAATGCATTTTTTATTTGATTATTCGGTATGATCTTCAAAATACTCCCTTAAATAAATGACTTAAATATAATTCTACTCCCCTATTTTATTTAATCCGTCATTTTGATTCGTATATTTTAAAATAAATAATTTTTTGTTTTTCTATCTTAAAAAATTCACAGTTTAAGTTCAGTTATCAATTTTGTCTATATTTTATTTTTATATTTTAATCTAATGAAAACTTAGACCTAATACATTTATTTAAGGTATTATTAAAAATTTTAATTAATTTAAACATAAAAAATCTGAAAATTTGATTGAAATTATATATTTTAAAATAAAAATACCAAATATATCTATTTAAAAAATCATTTGAGAATTGATTTAAGAGTTCGATTCCCCAGTGGATGTAAAAATATGTTTTTATTAAGTGAAAAATGTTTGTTAATAAAATATAGTATTTCAAAAAATAGTTCAAATATGTTTTTATTCCTATAATATATTCCTCCGTTTGTTTTGATCATTGTAAAATTATTGTTAATTTAGTTATTGTTATTTATTTTAATCCTTATAATAATATTTTTTAGTTCCTATAATATTTTTTAATTTTTAATTTTCGCCTTCTGAAAAAAAGATAGGGACTAAAAACAAATTAATCGCATATTATAAAAACAAAAAGGAAAAATAAATATATTATTCTGACTAAAATAAAGTAACAAGGATAAAAATGAAGAAGAGAAATTTTACAATGATTATTTTAAAAAATAATTTCATAAGCACCATAAATTAAAAAAAATATTATAAGGAAAAATAATATATCATAAGAATAAAAATATATTTAAACCTCAAAAATTATTTTTAAAAAATACTTTAACTACTATTACTGAAAACAGTTTCCTTCTACTGGTGTACACGTGTGATTTAAATTGGATTGTTTTGTGTTGTGTATGGTAGAAAAATATATGAAGGCACTAAAATTAACATTTCATCTATTATTTTTTAATAATCTTAGCTATTTTCAAACTTTTAGTTTAATTTTTATGTTCTACTAAAAAAACTATTCATGTTTTTATTTTTGTTTTTTTTCTATTATCTATATTTTAAAATGCCAACTTAATGTATAATAAGATATTTCTCAATTTTTTAACATATTTAGTTGGGACTTTTGACCATTAGGGCAATTTTTTTAAAAAATTTATCGAATTTAGTAGTTTTTGAATTATATACTAAATGGGGTTAGTCGTATAAATGGTTATGACCTTCAAGTATTCAAATTGTATGCTTTTTGGGACTTTTAATTTTTTTAACCAAATGGTATAAATTATTACAACTTTTGTTATTTTATTTTTATAAATTCCTTACGATTTTAAAATTGTTTCTGTAGCCTTATGACTTCAAAGTCGAGTGTGTCCTGCGACTTTAAAGTCATACACTTATTTTTTGTTTTGCAAGTTTTCTTTTCTAATATTATGAATTATTATTTGTAAGTCATTTATTTTATATATTTATACTTTTAATATTATTTATTATTATTTGCAAGGGAATTAAAAAATGATGTAAACAAAATACTTAATTCCTTTAAAAAATGGAATGCATATAGTTTTATTTTAAATGTTAAAAGTGGAATGATGTTCCATAATTAGTTCTTATAGATATGCATTATGATTTTGTTTATAATAAATTGATGCTTAATATTATTAGTAATTTTTTATTTTATATTTGTGGTTAATTTGTATTGTTCAGTTTAAATTAATGTAGTATGTTGTTTTTATTTAAAGAAGATTTTTATTAGTAAATTATCTTCTTAGCATTATTCAGTTTAAATTATTTTAACAAGTATTTTTATTATTTTTTAGAATAATTATATTAAATATCAAAATTAATTAATAATAAAGAAGTTAGAGGACAATTCACAACTTAAAAATCACGTGATAATTAACTACTTTAATCATGTAGGCCTATACAACTTTAAAAAATAAATAAAAAATCATAAATACGGCTTCATTAAAAAAAATTAAAAACAAAAGTCACACAAAGCATAAGACTTATGTACCTAAAGTCTTAATGATTCATACAACTTATCCTCATTTCAAAAATAATTCAAAATTTGTCCCCATTTGGTAAATTGAAAAAAAAAAACCCAATAGTCAAAAAGCCATTTAGTTGGCTCAACAGAAATTATAAGATAAAATATTACTAAAAAATAAAAAAATAAATTACACTTACATCCTTGTGTTTTGCTCAAATTTCATCTAATATTCATTTTTTTTTGTACCCTACAAAAAACACTTAATTGTTTAGCTCACATTACACCTATACTCCATCATTCCTAAACACTGTTTAATAATCTAATAGAAAATAGGCACATGTTGATCATTTAACTTTTAATGGAAATTTATGTCTAGAATACCCTCATATTCTTCCTTTCAACCTCTGGAAATATTTTAGAACTCTTTTCTCTTTTTTGTTTTGTTTTTAATTGGACATAAACCCAACTTTTTGTTGAACGTGAACCGACTTTGGCGATATATAGTGTTAACACCCTTCCTCTCATCCTTTGTTCTACTAACATACATATGAACTGAATTTTGATTTTTAACAAACCTTTTCAACACATCATGATCAATCTTTAAGGGGAAGAATTTTACCACTAGCATTAGAACAAAACCACAAAATAAAAGGTGACATGGTGACAAGTCTAAATCATTAGCAATGTTGTTCACATAGTCATGTATTCCATGTATTCCAGTTCATCCATTGTGTTCATGTGGTCTCAAACATCAACACTATTTTAATCAACACTAATAAACAAATAATTTCCAGTTTATTTATTGTGTTTCCTGTTGTCCCAAACATCAACACTATTTTAATCAACAATAATAAACAAATGATTTCCATTTCATCCATTATGTTTTTTGTTGTCCCAAACATAAACACTATTTTAATTAATAATAATAAACAAATGATTTTAAAAATCATAAGTTTTCCCAAAATGATCTCCCATTGAAACCCCATTAAAAAATAAGTAACAATAAACAATCAAAATTAAATAAATAATCTTAAAAAGTAATCTATATACAAGGTCCAGTGGTCACTTCCAAGCATAATCCTAATGTGAACAGAAATCGTGGAATAGGAAGAGAAACAGAGCGCTCGTGAACGTCAAAGACGAAGACAAATGGAGGCGCTCATGAACGTCGTGAATTAGAAGAGGAACAATGGAGAACTCGTGAACGGGAAGAGGAACAATGGAGAATTCAGAACTGAAACAGTAATGGTGAAGAACTCGTGAACGGTGAAGAGGAATGGAATGTGAACGTCGTTAGAGAAAGAGGAACTCGCACCCCTGGACGCTGAAGAAGAACTCGCCAACAAGAAGTCAATCATCCGTGTAGAGAGAGAAAGGTAGAGAGAGAAGCTCTGCTAGGGTTTTGCCCCCCTCCCTCCTTGGGTGCTTCCTTGTGGCTTTGCCACCGGGGTAGGGTTGGTGATAATCCTTTGTTAAGGCATTTACTCTCATCCGTGTTTTCTTTTCCTTGGTTGGTGATATCCGGATTTCTCTCTTAGTGGTAGTGGCTGGCGGTCTCGAGCATTTATTGTAGTGGGTCACACGAGCTACTTCTTGCTTGGTGAAGTGCTTTCACAGACGCTTTGTTCTGGTGGAAACCTTGGGAAGCCTAAGCGGTTTATTATTCTGCTCCAAAGTGGACTAGGTCTTCCATTTATTGTTCCTCGGGCACGGTCCACTAGCTTTTTCGGTCACCGCTTGAGGATTTTCGCGAGTTAGGAGGCACGGGTTCTTCTCTTCAGCTCGGAACTGAGTTTTGTCGATGGAAAGTTCACTACCGATAGCTCCCATTGTCGGGTTGATCCATTCCCGTTTTGCAAGCGGCGAAGCAGTAGTTTTATTTTGTTGAATTAATTATTGTAATTATAATTTTATTCAAACATTAAAACTTCTTGGTCTCTTCTTCTCCTGAAGAACAATTCCTGGCTTGTTCTTCTTTTGTTTTGTGATTTGGTGCAGGTTAACGATTTCAACATTTGAGGTTGACCCATGTCACTTTGTGGTTGGTGAAATGGGGAAAACCAAAAAGAATGCCCTGAAAATTGGTAAGACTACTAATGCCCACCAAGTGTTGGGTTGATTGAAGAAATGAGCTCCATTGAAGTGGCTGAAGCGTCAAACTGCAAAGCCCACCAGGTGTTTGATATTTTGCCTGAAAGAAAATCACCAGCAGAATCGGCCACTAATGCCTGTCATTCGTTGGGCAGCCATGAAACTAAGTCAATTTCATTGGGAAAGGAGGACACAAAATCTGTTATGGTTGAAGATTATGAATCATCAATGGGTATAGATGAGGAACCGACAAGGCTGGAAGTAGAACAAACCAATTTGTCACCGAATGTTCAAGTCAAAGATAACCAACCCAAAGCCTCTTGGTCTAGCCTTTTCAAGGACAATAGGAAAGATTCCGAAGGTATTGAGTTGGGGGAACAAACTGAATGTGCAGAAACCTGGGGATTTAGTGCTATTGGATATGTTGCAGGGAGGTTCCTTGGCAAAAGAGCTCTATTGGAAGAATGCAACAAGTAGGGAGTGAAGTATAGCTACTCGGTTCATTCCAGCTATTGGTTGGTGTTTAGCTTTGAAGGGAGGAGGACCTAAATCAGGTTCTTCATGGTGGCCCTTATTTCATCTATCAATGACCTCTGGTGTTAAAAAAGATCCCGAGTTTGTTTGACTTTGGCTGCAAAGAATTATGCCACATTCCAGTGTGGGTTAAACTTCATGGTTTCTCTCCACAACTTTGGAACAAGAATGCATTAAGAAATTTTTTATCCCCAGTGGGTACGCCCATTAGAACTGACAAAGTGACAGCGGTTAGGGGATCAATATCCTTCGCTCGTGCCTTGGTTGAAGTGGATGCATCCAAGGACTTGGTGCAACAAGTCAGATTCAAATTGCCGGATGGCTCCCCTTATGTGCAAGATATAGAATATGAAACAAAGCCCATGTATTGCAAGCATTGCAAAATGATTGGGCATTCCACAACAAAGTGCAAGGTGATGGAAGCTAAGGCCAAAACAGATGTTGTTATCAAGCTCTCAAGTAAGAATATGGAAACTAAGGAGGTGCAAGGGGGAACTCAGATAGACCAAGAGGCCACTTTGGAGGAAAGTGTGACTTCGACTTATTCTATAAAGGGACATGCAGCTTTAAATTGCCCGACTGTTGATGATGCCCGATCAGATCAAAGGGACAAGGCAGCTGGAAAAGAGATCATAATTCAGAATAGGCCTTCGGATGCTAGTAACATTGAAAGAGTATCACAAGGCCAAGATGATGATGAGGGCTTTGTTAAAAGGAAGAGCAGAAATAGAAGTAATAAGGGTAGAAGTCCCTCAGCCAGCCGTCATCAAGGCAAAGACAAGGCAAACCATATGCAGGGGAGGAAAATAAATGGTGCCAATTTGGTTGGGGAGGGTTCTTCCCATCAAAAGCCATGATATTATTCTCATGGAACATAAGGGGTTTCAACATGCCCCTCAAGCATATTGCCATGCTAAAAATGTTGAAGGCTAAGGAAGTTGATGTGGTGGCAATCCTTGAGTCTAAATTGGAAAGCCACACTCCGTAGAAGGGCTGAGGCGAACCAGATTTGCCAATTGGAATATGGCTAATAATTTCAATACCCATTCAGCTGGTCGTATCATCATCTTTTGGAAAGGGGACAGAGTTGCCATAGATATTTTGGACATCAACCCGCAAGTTATAAACTGCAAATTAACTTGTAAGATCACAAGTGAAATGTTCTGGGCATCTTTTGTCTATGGTTTGCATTCTATAAAGGCCAGGAAGGATCTTTGGGACTCCTGGCGCTTATTTGAAAATTTTCCAACTGGCCCATGGGTTATTATGGGGGATTTTAACAGTTTCTTGAGTCCTAATGACCGCTTTAATGGATCTCCCATTACAGCTTATGAGATGCAGGATTTTTCCCAATGTTGTGCAGAGTTGGGTCTCCAAGAGTTGAACAGCAATGGGCAGACTTACACTTGGACCAACGGGAGAGTGTGGAGTAAGCTGGATAGAGTGTTGTGCAACCTTGATTGGACTTCAAAATTCCAGCATTCGTTTTCTTTAGTATCCAACTTTGAATCTGTCTCGGACCATGCTTATTTGGTTGGGAATACAACCCTTTTGGTGGCCAGAGGCAAAACTGCTTTTAGATTTAGCAATGCCTTGGTGGACCATTCAGTTTTTCTTCCTTCTATCTCTTTCCACTAGGCAAAACATGTGGCTGGGTACAAGATGTTTCAGGTGTGTAAAAAGCTGAAAGCTATGAAAAATGATTTGAAAGGGCTGATTAAAAGTGACTTTGGCTCTATTTCTATTCGGGTGGATGAGGCTGAAAAGTCTTATCAAGAGAAGCTCATCTTGTTCAACATGAACCCGAATGACAGTTCCTTGCAAAAGATAGTTACTGAGTTGCGGGACTCTGCCTGCAGTCTTCGTATTGCCGAATTCAGAATGCTTGCCCAGCTATCCAAGCACAAGTTTCTGGTTAACACGGACAGAAGCTCTAAATTTTTCCATGATCTTATCAATAAGAAGAGGAATTCTAGGTTCATTGCAGCTATCTTCAATGAGGCGGGACAACTTTCTACTTCAATGGTTGAGATTGGTAGCGAGTTTGTGAGCCATTTCAAATCATTGATGGGTGTTCAGGTTCATACATCTCCCCCCTCTAGAGAAGTGTGTTTAAAGGGCCCATTGGCGACTGAAGATTGGGCAAGAGACCTTATCAAACCCATGACTATGGCTGAATTCTGGGACATTGTTTCTAATATGGATGATAATAAATCCCCTGGTCCTGACGGGTATAATGCCCTGTTTTTTAAAAGAGCTTGACACATTATTGGGAAGGATATTTTTGGTGCAGTTGCAGAATTTTTTTTACCACGGGTAAATTATTAAAGCAACTCAATCATGCCTTCATTGCTTTGATTCCCAAGAGTGAGAATGCAAATAGAGTCAATATGTACAGGCCTATATCTTGTTGTAACTTGTTATATAAGATTATTACTAAGATCTTATCTAATCGGTTAGTACCAGTGCTGGGTTCTATCATTGATGCATCGCAGACAACTTTTGTGAAGTTCAGAAGCATGGCAGACAACGTCTATTTATTGCAGAAGCTGGTGAGAAAGTATGCTAGGAAGATAATTTCTCCTAGATGCATGCTTAAAATTGATCTACACAAGGCATATGATTCAATCTCTTGGGATTTCTTGAATTGGATGCTTATTTCTCTTGGCTTCCCAGCCCAATTCAGTCAGTGGATAATGGAGTACGTTTCTTCGACTTCTTATAGCATTTCATTAAATGGATCCAATCATGGCCACTTTGAAGGTCAAAGAGGGTTGAGACAAGGAGATCTTCTCTCACCGTATCTTTTTATCATCTGTCTGGAATATTTGTCGTGGGACCTTAAGGATCTTCAGGGGAACCTTGAGTTCAATTACCATCCGTCTTACTCAGCTCAGAAGATTACTCATCTTGCATTTGCGGATGACATTATGCTATTTTCTAGAGGGGACTACGGTTCAGTGGCAACCCTTTTCCGCAAGCTGGAAAATTTCTACAGCATTTTAGGGCTGAAAGTTAGTGCTGGTAAATCTGAGATATTCACGGCAAGAGTGGATAGTCAAACAACTGTAGATATCCTTTCTTCGACAAGATTTGGAATTGGTTGCTTCCCTGTGAGATACTTGGGTATTCTGCTTATGGCATCCAGGCTAAATGTTTGTCATTCTTCTCCTATCCTTAACCAGATTGGGGGAGTTTTGCAAGGCTGGAACCACAAGTCTCTTTCTTTTGCGTGGAGATTGGAGCTGATCCGTTCGGTTATCCATGGTATTGTCAATTTCTGGATGGGAATGTTTCCTCTTCCTAATTCAGTTATTGATCGGATCAACACCTTCTGTAGGAATTTCCTTTGGGGAAAATCCAATATGGGGAAGAAGAAGCCCTTGGTGGCTTAGCAGGTTGTATGTTCTCCCAAGGAGGAGGGTGGCTTGGGTCTGCACTGCCTTAAGAGTTGGAATCATGCCCTCCTAGCCCGCTCTTTGTGGGACATTACCAACAAGAAAGATTCTTTGTGGGTAAAATGGGTGAACCACTTTTATTTGAAGGAGACCCCGACTTGGCTTTTCTCTTCATCCAATACTGATTAAGCCCTTGTTAGAAGGTTGTTTACCATTCGGGATTTGATTATTTCCAAAGAGGGCAGCTGCAACCAGGCTGAAGAGATGTTATTGTCTTGGATCAATGCAGGCAGATTTGTTGCCTCTTTTGCTTATAACTTCTTTCGCACTCAAGGGCACAAAGTCCATTAGAGCAAGGTGGTTTGGAATCCGGGCATCCCTCCCAAAGAGGCGTTTCTTTTGTGGCTGGCTGCCAGCAAAAAGTTGCTCACGCTGCACAAAGCCCCTTTTCTCTAGAAAGGGTCCATTTGTCTGTTTTGTAAGGTGGCTGATGAGTCCCATGAACACTTGTTTTTTAATTGCCGGGTCACCATGCGTATTTGGAGTGACATCAGGGACTGGATCAAATTCCCTAGAAGATATATTTTGCTGCAGGGGTCTATGAATGACCTCATCCACTATCGTGCCACTTCAGGCAATACTAGGAAGATTCGCTGTTTAGCTATTGCTACGTCAGTTTATTGCATCTGGATGTGTAGGAATAGCATGCTTTTTGATGGTTATGTATTTAACATTGTGGATATCACAGATAAGATTAGATTTCGTGTTCTTAGAATGTCTCATATGTTGCACTTGTATTAGCAACTTTTTACTTGTAATTAGTTGTTTCTTTTTGGCAAGTGTTATAGCTTTGATTGTTTGTTTGGTTTATCCGAGGGATGCCCTGAGTATTTTGTAAGTATCTTTGGATAATATACATTTACATATTTTTCAAAAAAAATAACTCGTCAATAAGAGAAAGATGAACAATACTCGCGAATGATGAAAATAAATGGAACGCGAATCTTAAATTCTAAAACTAATTTGGAAGGGATAATTTGAGTTTTACAATTAAAATGTAAAGATAATTTTGTCTGCTCACATATTTCAATTGACGTTAGTTAAATGTATTATTAGAGGGGGTAAAAGTAATGTACAAAAAAAAGGGGTATCCGGTGAAATTTGAGCAAAATATACGTAATTTTTTTTAAGATTATGTTAAACTGGGCCTGGGGCCCGTTAACATGATTTGGTCTTATTCAGTAAGTTGCGCTGCATGCTTGATAGTATAGAGTTTTGGTTTAATAGGCCGAGAAACGGAAAAGAATCTTGGGTTCTCTCCAACAAAATGTCATTGGCACAAGCCCACACACTTTTACCCGGGGCCGTTGTTTGAAAGAAGCAAATAATTTATTTTCAACTTTGAGACAAGTGATTTCACATAAATATTTTTGGTCCTCTTGAAACATGTAATTATTCTATTAAATTATGACCTTAGTCCCTATGGTTATTTTTTTAAATTATATAAATTATCCTATAAAAAAAATCATATAAATTAAGTGCTAACCGTTAAGGCTTAAGGTAGGATGTAATATTTCATGCGTACGTCAAATTTTCTCCTCTTTCAAGTTCTAGCAGACATACTTGAATAAAATAATGTTTAATAAAGGCTTTAGTTCCTCAAATTTTTTATATTTTAATTTTCGCCCTTCAAATTTTTTTTGACAACTTTAATTTTTAGTTAATTTTCCATAGCATTTTTAGTTATTTAATTTATTTTTATCTATTTTCAATTTATTATTTATTTTTATTGCTCAAAAGTAATCCCTGTTTTATTTATTTTTAATCTATTTTTTTTATATATATTTGGGACTAATTTTAAATGTTATTGTCGTCATTGATACTATATTATTATTTTGAATATAAACATGGCTACTAAAGAAAGTCCAAGATCACCTAAGACGAACGAAAATTGACTCAATAAAATTTGGGCTGATTTCTCTAAAATGTTGATGGGTAGCTCCTTGCTAATTGGCTCATTAAAATGGCAATGAAACTGTTTGAGATAAAAATTTGACAAAACAATAAGAAAGGAAATACAATGTAATAGACTTGACATAAGCAGAGGTAAAGCAAAAAGATGAACAATAACCCCATAAGAAGGTCATTGTTGTCCTAAACAAATTGAAGAAGATAGAATACAAAGTCATTGAGTACGTTTTGCAACATTACCGCCCTTTGGTCTCAAGGCTATCGGGTGGGTACCCTATTGGATTATGGTCGAACACTTAAACCAAACTTCGCATTGAAAAAACAAATAAGCAAACCTTTTTCGCCCTTTAGGGTTGGGACTAGAGTTGTGAAGGCTTTAATTGAGTACTTACTCCGTCCATAATTATCATGGGTTGAGTTCATGACCAGTAGACATCAATTGTGTAACCTAAATAAATTAAGACCAGAAAAAAATTCCTGCCTATTAACATTTAATATATTAATATATTATTTCGTTGATTTTTTAGATCCTATCTGACTCACTCACAATAGGACAGGGCATAACACACCTATGGTTTGTAGTCGGCCGGAAAAAAAAGTAAATAATCATTTCAATAAAACAAGTTCAATTAAATATTAACTAACTTATTACGGTGTCCTTTGATAGTTTTTCTTTTCGGAATTGATAACATTACTCGCATCTTCGAATTAGAATGGCTGATGAAAGCTTTCGTCCGTTGATAGTATTTTTACCTTATTTTTTTAGGGACATTGACATCACACGCATGGTAGGTATGCACCAAGTGGGATCTTGATTTTGAATGTCCTTATATTTACGTACGCCCTTTCAAAGACAGCGTATTAATTTTTTTTATATGGTCATTGATGTTTAAGTTAAAAATTTATGGAGTGTATTAATTATAAGCCTTCGTTTTATGTGCGGTGTAGTCTAATAAAAGTTTAAAAGTTTTTTTTTTTTGGTGAAATAAAAGTTTACGAGAACAAGAAGATACTATGATAGACACTCCAAAGAAACTTTGCATTGCTTGCTATATTAACTTGCACAACAAGGAGATATAAGTGTCTTAAAAGAGTATAAGAAATGGATCCTTCGATCAAAGAAACGTAAAGAAGAAGAAGTTTTAAAGAAATGTATTCAATATTTTTCTTCATTTAAAAAAAATAAATAGAGATAATTACAAAATAAATGAGTCAAAGAAATCAATAACCTCCCAAAGTAATCATAATGATTTATTACAAACAGTAACGCTAACGCATATTTCTCAAAGCCTAAACACGTGCTACGAATGGATAACAAAGAAGAAGAGAAAAAAAAGCTCCTAAAAACTCCGGCGAATCCCAGCTAAATCCAAATCAAGGATTCACCAGAAACAATCCATCTCCGTCGTCCATTCAGTATCCTGTGGGGAATTCGCAGTTACCGTACTCTGCAACACAAATTCAAAAACACCAAACAAATTAAAGTCTAAATTGATGCATAATGCTTTATTGCTTTTAATGCAATGACATGGACAAAATAACCGTTCCATGTCGACCATATTAGGGCCAAACAATCAATATTCTATAATTTAATAAACCCACAATTTCAACCTTATAAACTGACAGGACCAAATAATCAATGATCAATAAAACATAACATTTCTTGCACGTAGTCGGTACTGATTATTAATGCATGTCTAAATTAATTTATTTTGATAAAAGATAAGTGCTTACTAGGAGGCTGAGTGACGACATAAGCAGTGCCACCAAAATCGCACGTGCCGGATGCACGTGCCTTCTTCTGATAGTAACTATTGAAGGCGTAGGAAGCATGTGCCTCCAAGGTGTTAGGATTGTAACACGTGGCACCTGGTTGAATGGGAGTGCAATCAGCCCCACCCTCTCCACAAGCGTAGTTAAGAGCGTTCTGCAGCTTATTCTCCGAAGAACCGCCACTCGCCACGCACCACGTCTGGCCCTTAGACGTCGTCGTTGACACGTCACCACTCACCGGAACCTGGCTCTTCCCGACGCCGGATGGCGGCGCCTCCTTGATTTCCTCCGCCGTGAGCGGAATATCATAAACCTTCTTCTCCGTGGGGTAGAACAGCCCGTAGTTTCTCTCCGATGTGGGACCCGTTTTCTGGTTCTCATTGAAAAGCGCGAAGAGGAAAACATCGAGTGACTCATTTTGCTTCAAGGGGGTCCCACTCCCACTCAACACGTGTTTAACCAAGTTTCCGTTATACGACGCCGCATTGTCGGGGCTGGCTCCAATCTCATTAGAGTCCCCAGCAGAAGGCCAACCCGTTTCCGAAACCGCGATCTTAACGTCGTCGTATTTGAGTGCTGACATGGCAGCGAAAACGGCGTCGATTTGAGCGTCGAATAAGTTCGTGTATTTTAAACCATTACCGGAATCAACCACGCCGGGGTTTTCCTTGAATAGCGCGTAGTCTAAAGAGATTTTATCAGAGTTTGCAGCGTAAGCGAAAAACGGATACGCATTCACCATTAAGTAGGAACCGGTTTGACGGAGCAAGTCGAGCATGGGTTTGATAACCGGTTCGACGAGTTCGGTTTTGAAGGAACCGGATGAGGCGGGGAACGAGTTCTGGAGTGCGGAGAGTGCGATGGGTGAGGAGATTTTAATGTTTTTGTCGAGGTTGTACTTTGTTAGAGAAGCGTGGACGTTCTTCATGGCGGGTACGAGGAACTTTGTTGTGTTGTTGGGGTCGACAAAGACTTCGTTTCCAACGGCTATGACTTCGATTTGCGTGGCGGGGTAGTAGGTGGCGATGTTGGCTTGGACCCATGCGTTGGTGAAGGACTGGTCCGCGGCGGCGTTGGCGAGAAGCTCGTTTGGCATGGCAACTACGACCTTGATTCCCGAGTTTGCAAACGCGGTTAAGACTGTGGCGTCGGTGTCGTAGAGCTTCACCCGGTTCAGACCTTGTGCCTTCAGAAGCTCCACCACTTTCGCTGGTGTAGGTAGGTCGTTCGCAACCCTTCCATAGTTTATTCCAACGGATCCCGCTTCTGCAACATACAAAGTTTAAAGTTATTATGGCCATGCAAATGAAATGAAGCAACAAAATTTACATGCAGTCTCATAAGTCTTATTTTCTAATTAAACCTACAGTTCATCTTCACAATACATGTAATGGATCACTTTATTGAAAATTAAAAAAAAACATTTTTTCAATAATTAAATAAGATTTGCTTCTTAGAGTATAAAAAACATTAATTATTTTAAAATAAAAGCAGTTTAGAAAAACAAAAAACTATTTATTTTATTAAAATAAGTATTTTTTAGACAAATAGTTTAAACAAAGTGACCTAATAAAGGTCTAAAGATAGATTATGAAGGAGAAATTTTAATTTTGACTAGAGAAAAATATTAAAAAAAAAATATGAAACGACATATAAGTTTTGTGTATGTACAAGCTGAAATAATGATATTACCTGATGATGAAGAAAAGAATGAGATAAGGATGAAGAAGAAGGAAAATGCGAGAGGAGCCATAGCCATGCTCTGTTACAGAGAGAAGCAGAGCATGCAGTGATTATTAGAGAGAAATTAAGAAAAGAAAGTTGCAGTTATTTTGTATGTGTGGAGAGGGTGTGGAATTTTATAGAGGTGATTGGGGACTTGGACTTGGTGATGGTGGGCCAACGTGGTTGAAGGAAAAGAGCTTTCACTTTACACCGTGTGGGACCCTTGACCCATGTTGGAGACCCACTCACCAATGCACTACTCTCAGAACCGCTAATGTTAGGTTAGAAAATGTTACTATTACTACTTGAGGAAGACAACAGAAAGAAAATGTTAGCTGAACTGTCCGTTGGATCATGTAGTGGGCTATATTGTTGAGCGTACACGTGGAGCGTATCGTTTGGGACAACGTTGTCGACAAGGACACGTCACGAATGGAACGGGGTGAGGTCGCGAATGTCAAGGGGGAGTGGAGGTACATGCTTGGTTCTATACCTCAGAAATGTAATATCATTGGCTCATTTTGAAACAATGATGAATTTACGGAAGCAGGCAGGGCCTAGTTTTCAATAATTTTGCTCAAATTTGAACGTTGGACTTTGCCATCCAGCCGTGCTTTGATTTGATGACATGTGCTTGCCTGCCTTTGTTTTTTGTTTCTTCTGGGTAAAAAGAAATAAATTGGGTGGGAATCAATTAATTCGGGACTACATATAATAATTCATCAATTCTATTGCCAAATGAATAGTATGCATCATCATCATGACAGAGTCGTACTATTATTTTATGATTTTATCATGCCAGAATCAGTTTTCTATCTATCATTTGCTATGGGAGTATGGCATTAGCTCGATCAACTGTTTGTTCAAAGTTCAAACCAATGAAAATACAGTAAATTAATAATATAAAGAATTTTAAGGTCATATATGTCCATCAGCTCTCTTCCAAAATGTTGTTTCTCTAATCCTTTCCCTTCATTCTTCTTTAATTTCTCCCAAACGACATGGAAAATTTATAATTCTTATTTTTCTTCTTATCTTTAACTGGGAATGTAAAATTCTAAGACAGTGCATTAGAAGTTTCTCGTGTTGCACCCGATCCCTCGGTTATCAGGAAACATGTGTGCTTTTGCTTAAAAAGGAAAATTTCCCTCAGGAAAAAAAATATCTTAAGCTTGATGGCCATTTATTTAATTTATGCTTGAATTATAAAATCTAACAGTAATTAGGTAGCCAAACTACGACTACTTAATCTAGGTTTTCTTTTCAAATATCATATTTGTGTTCACAACTATACCGAAATATATAATGTACAGAACCATGCATATCCAAATGTTTTAAGTTATTAAAACAAAGGTAATCGCATAATTAGAGTGGACAAATTCCAAGTTCCGTATTTAATCAAGCTTCTCTTCTCTTTTACCTAAAATCACTGTTTATTTTTATCCTACGATTTGCCTAGTTATTTAGAACTTATATAGTGATTTTTTTTTAAAAAGTATTATAAGGTATCCATTACATAAACTTGAGGAATGCAATATTCAGATTATTTCCAATTTCCTATCGCAAATAAAGAAGAAAAAGTGTAGCCAACAGCTACCTTGATATATACGCGGCTATGGCATCTTGTCTTGTTTTGTTAACTAACGTCTATCCGCAATTCTAAAGAAAGGTCAATTCAATCATATTGGTTTTCCATGTCTTACGGACATTATTCAAAATAATGAATTTAAGTAGTCATTATAAAAGTTAAAAACAACAACTTACTATATATTACTACACGTCTATACTTGATTGGATGAAGGGTAAAATCACACCGTGAATGCATTCAAATTAAATTAAAATAATATTCATTTTATAATCACGGGAAAAAGAAACCCCTCAAGAATAGAACATGTTTAGTTTTATTGATTTTAGATAAATTTTTAGATGTTTGATTTTATTTTGGAAAAGAAATCAAAATTAATTTTGAGTCGATCAAACTAATTAAGTTGAAATAATTTTGTATAATTTTAAAGTTAAATAAAAAATTTATATTGAATTTTATTTTTAACTTAATTTTATAATAAAGGCACTCAAATTTAAATCACACCACTTCAAAAAATATTTTAATCAAAATTTAATTTTATAATTCAAAACCAATTATAGTATATCACCGTATATCCAAACAGGGGCACATATCCTTATTTAATCAAATGGTGCAAATGCATTAATTTTTTTAAAAAAATGGTGAAGATAAAATGAAATGAAGCTCAATCTGAAACCAAGGAAGGCTACAAGACTTGTACAACATTTGAAGGGGACACGTAGTGATGAAGACTTGACAAAGGAGAAATGCAACAGAATTTGTCCGATCACACCACGAAATGCTATTACTTCCAGAAATGATAATGATTTTATCTTAGTCAAATTCTCAAAAGGCAGCGAAACTCACTTCTACTTCTACACACACCATCGTGTGGAAATTCCATCTTTTTCCCCACGAGTTTTATAGAAAGTTTACTTGCAGCTTTACCTTACATGTGCTAAGCAATAAAAATAATTTCTATACATTTTCTTATTTCACATATATCATGCTCACTTTTTATTAATGTGATTTCTATCTCACACATTTGGTGGATAGTTAAAGAATTAAAATTAAAGACAAAATAAATCAAAAGGTCAACAACAGAAAAAATTATTCCATTTTTTTTATTCGCTAATCTATGTAATACATATATAACCAATACAAACATATTAGATCTAGAGTAAGATTTTTCTTATTTTGAATACATTATCAGTGTAAAAAGAATGATATACCATTAATTTATTTTATTTCGTGTGCTGTCAAAATTAATTAAATTGTATAATAAAATATATTAAATGATAGGATAAACTGTTTTTTTTAGACAAATGACATGCCAAAATTATTTTTTTGTCCTTTGATTATATGATATGTATTTCAGGATTCATGACATTTAATTTAGGGACCATATGGAAAATAAAATTAGTAAAATTTCAAGTGAATGCACCTTTAAAATAGCTAGTGACTGATAAATTAACTCTAAAATAACGACTTTTTTTTTGTGCAGCCTAAAATAATGACTTTGGGGTGGGGTGTAATTGGTATCAGCTTAATTTGGCCCCAATAAATAAATTTACATATTATAGTATTAAAATAATATCATTTGATGTTTAAATTATTGTACTGATCATTTAAAAATCAGATTATTATTTTTAAAATAAAAATCTTCAAAAAACTAAACAGAGATTTATGCTGTCGTTATTGATCAAATCCTCATCCATACATATCCTGACATAGTAACATATACAACCAAAAACTCAAGTTGCTCCTTTATTTATATTTAATTAATCATTGGTTTGTCCTAAATGTCATATTTTCAAAAGGGTTTTCATTTAACATTATTTTATTTTACATAATCAAAACTGTCAACATGATTGTTACACCCTATATCCCTATAAACAAAAAGAACAACACTAGGAAATAATGACAGACATTTTTTTTTATATTTGTCTATTTTTTTGTAGCATGTTCGTTATAATTAAATTTATTTCATTTGTTATATTACCGTATGGACAAGGTATGAGAAACACAAATGACAAAAGGAAAAATGACGTGACATTAGCAAGAAAAAAAAAAACAGAAGAAGAATGACGTGGGATTAATACTTTTTATACAGAAAATTTTATTGGGCCGTATATTAGTCGGTGAAATGCCCCAGTCTTCTATGCTTACACAAACAGCCAACTAGTTTTGCCATTATCAATGCAATCAAATAAGTAAATGTGTTGGTGGGCCTTTGGCTAATTAAAAATACTTGCGGACGAAGGTAGTAATCAATACATTGGTGCCAATTAATATCACATTAATTTTACTTGTTTTCTGCAGCCATTCTTTCCTTCAATTTAATATTAACCGAAAAGAAAATTAACAATAAGGGCAGCCATTGAGTTTATCGTTGAATTAACCAAAGGAAGTGGTTGGAGTTGGAGGCCATTTTCTTCTTTCTTTCGGTTCAACTCTCAACGCCACACATAGGCCGTTGGCATGCACAAAAATGAAGAAATGAAAGTCCCATTTCAGGTCGGCACAGTCATGTTATCCAAATTAAGGAAAAGGGACTTGTTACAGAAAGTTGTACTTCAGCGTTTTCTCAATGATGAGCGACAGAAAAAATCTTGTTAGATGAAAGATAATTATTTTATTTTATTTTTAGAGGATGATTCATTTAACATCAATAAATTTATATTTTGATGAGTTGACGATCATAAGTTTAAATCTAATAAATAATCTCTTTGCATATGTAAGAATAAAACGACATATAATATTTCTTCCCCTTATTTTCGTGCCTCTTACCTTCATATAGGGAACAGTTTATGAGCAATGAAATATATTTTATTTGATACATGTATTGAATTAATTTAATTAGTAATTATTTTTTATTCATATCTAGTTTAACTAATGATCTACTTATAATTAATCAATATAAATTAAAAAAAGACATATTATCGAATGGTAGTTAGTTATCAACAAATCCTTAGCTGTATATTTTGCACACTAAATGAACCTTTTGTTTTCATCAAGTCAAAATTGTTTGCCAACTTGCCTCGTCCCAGTTTCACACTGGTATCGTTTACTTTAAAAATCTTAATATATAATGAATAGGGAGCTAAGACGTTTCTACACTTAACTCTCAGGTGTACTAGAAAATGGCAGGCGATTTGGATTGCTACCCTCTTTAGGTCGGTAAGACTCATTCATATTTCACAGTGTTCAATTTCTTAATAACAAGTGTACATTTGATATAATTGCATCTGGTACACTTGGTTATCCAAGCTACCAGTCTAACACGATTTGTAAAGGGGAATAAAACAAAGATAATAGAAATAAAATCATTCATAAACTTTTCACTAATTTATTATTTTTCTAAGACAGAGTTAGTTCTGGATAATATTAAAAAATTTACAGTCAAATAATTAGTTTTTTTTTTCATTTTTTTTTCTTTCTAAAATTCATTTTCAATAAAAGTACAGATAGAGAACAAGTTAATACATCATTCATGCGTTAAGCTTAGACGATATGTAAAGTATTCCATTAAAACTTAAGATTTTAGGTGAATTCATCCCTAAAACTATACATAAGCTTATGTGGGCAATTTTTAATGTCTTTACCTTACTTTCCCCATTAGGAATTTGACGGTATTTATGATGGAAGTTCCCTCTACGTTTTTCTGGTTGGTTCACCTGATCACCAATTTTAGCTTGCTAGGTTTTGATTGGGGCAGTGTTATGGGGATGGAGATATTTTTTTTGTAGGGAGAGAGGCTTCTGTCCAACCATTTGAGGAGGGAGCATTTTATTGTACAGATAAGGACAAGGAGGTCCCAATTGGATGGATTGGGTGGAAGTGGGACATATTATTTATATCATAATGTGTAGACGTTATGTTTCATATTTATCCTTGTTTCTAGCCACCCCCTACCCTATAAAAAAAAAAGAGAGGTTATTAATAGATTTCCTTTTTCCATGGCATCAAGCCTACAACCTAAATAGGAGTAACTCGTGCAATTGGAACATAAGCGACAGAACTCATGTTTAGTTGTGAAATACATAGTTAGAACTTAGAAAACAGAAATATAACTTTTTGAGTTATATTTCTGTACTAATACTTTCAAACTAAAACCAAAAGTTAGTTTAGAAAGAATTGAGTTCAGGGAACAAATTATGGTAATATATTGAACTAGACGAGTAAACACAACTTATCAATATATAAGGATCGGATTTTGTAAATTATGATTTTCTATACCCGAATTAGACCAAGAAGCCATAAGCATGTAATTATGTAAATCATAATGTGGAAGCCGCGAAACAGAGAATTGTGAAACTCATGATTGTCCATATCCTGATTAAATAAATCCATAAGCATCAAGAACTTCTTTGAGTAGAATTGACGAATTAGTTTTTCACTTTCTTCCTTCTCACTCTCTTTCACACACATAATAATGGAAGATTTCTAAGAGCGTGACTACTATGTAGAAAAACTTAACGTGTGCTTTAAGGGAGAGAACCAATAATACGTTACTAAACTATTAGAACCAGTTGATGAAATCAATTTAGTTTAAATATTTTTTTTAGTCCTTAAACTATTTATAATTTTTATTTTTAGTCCTTGAAGATTTTTTTATCTGTTTTTAATCCTTCAAATTTTTTATCATTCTTAATTTTAATTCGTTGAAAAGATTAAAAGTAAAGATTGAAAAAAAAGTTCAGAAACTAAAAGTAAGGATAAAAAAAATTTAAGACTAAAAATAGAAAAAAAAGTTTCAAAGACTAAAAATAAAAAATTTAAGAACTAAAAAGATAGTTTATCCTAAATTTTAAACAGTTAACAAATATAAATACCTCAATCTTATTATTTTAGGTCACCGAAGGAAACTTACAAAACCATAACCTTCCAACACAGGATTGTGTTACTTGTGAAAGGCCAGACTTATTTCAATTTCAAATTTCTCTTTTAATTTCTGTATCTTTTTGGTCCAACGCTTTTGATTTTGGTCCACAGATGTTTTTGTTTTTGGTCATTATCAGCATCTCATTTAATTCATTTATGAATCCAATTTCGTTAGTGGCTATCAGGCCCAATAAACAAAACTATTATTTGGGTAGTCTTCCAGAATTATGATAGGGAGTTGATATTCATACCTCGTTTCTATTGTTTTCACCAACTTGTTTTTTTTTGTATTTTTATTATTATATATTAAGGAATATTATTGTTGTTTAAAAGGTATTTTTTTTTATTATGTAAGAAAAAATTATTTAACATTAAAATTTGGTTGACTGCAATGATTAGAGGTTACTCTACAATAAATAGAAGACAAAGAATACAAAATTTCTTCTATTTTTCTATAATTTTATTGTTTTTAAGAAAATTGTATCAGAGTTTAGGTTCTGAAAATTGTGAGAAACATCTAGTGAGTTAAGAGGTGAAAAAAAATTACTTGAACTTGATTAATTCCCTCTTCTTACCAATGATTATTATGATAATTGGTCACACAAAAATCTTGTTAGGTTTATAAAATGGTTGGAAAGTTGTAGAGAGTATGATATTTTTTTCTTTCTTTCAACATCTCATCTTTTTATCCACGACTCACGAGTCCTATCCTATTTAGCTTCTTCAAATACGGAGTAGTTAAATTTAGTTTAAATGAGTTTATAGATATTGTACTATTGCCAAAATTCGAAACAACAGATACACTCCATTACTGTCCAAGCCTTTTTCTTAAATAAAAAAAGTACTGTTCAAGTCTTTTAATATTGCTTTGTGATCTCAGGTTTGCAAATCTTGTTTCACTTACCCCTTTGCACTTATTAGTGTACGTTCATAAGATTCTTAAGCAGATGATTAAAAAAAATTATAAGCAAAAGCGTTCAAATTGAACAATTTCAGTTTCACAACATAAAAAACACACTACATCGTAGGGCAATTTCAAACATAATAAAGAGCAATAAACTTGCTGGTTCTTGGAAGTGCAGGAAGCAAGATATGGAGTTGCAAGAAATTCCACTCTTAGATCCAAATGAAAAGTGAATAGCGGGCTTAACTCTGGACATATGGTCCATCAACAAGAAAGATTAAAGTATATAATGTAGAAGGCCCACAAATACATTTTATCCAAATAATTTGTACTATTCACAATTGAAGGATTAAAGTTTTTTTTTTTTTTGTGACAGAAGGATTAAAGTTCTTATGTATTATCTGTATTTTTATCTCATAAAGACATTAAATGGTTGAATAGCTTTTGAAGCAGCACGGATCCAAAAAAAATCAACTGTAGGAATAATATCCACATATATAACTCAGTGGGAACAATATTCATATTTTAGATTTTTTTAATTACATTTCAAAGTATGAAAGTATTTTATAACTATACATACATGTTACATTTAGAAAAATTAAAATTTTGGTGGGGGCAGTTCCGCAGTTAGGCCTAAATTGAATCGGTCCCGGTTCTGAAGTTATCATACTATTACATACCATTCAATCAAGTTGAGTATTATTATAGCCTGCACTTAGCAAGTTTACCCAAAACTAATCAACCGGACTGAGGGTTTGGAAAAGGGAATTTGGTAGTTCAGTTCTTTCGTTTTTTTTACTGAGGAATTCACATGAATAAAGTTACCTACCACATATTTGCTTACATACACAGGTAGTTCAGTTCTTTCGCTCTTGAACTGTGAGGAATTAACATGAATAAAGTTACCTACCACATATTTGCTTACATACACAAAGACATTAAAAAAAACAGACACGTGGCACATACCGTTATACTAGCATCCAAGTGTGAAATTTACATACACAAAAAGACAATACACATGGCACATACCGTTATGCTGGCATCCACAAGTGTGAATTGATTGAATTCCTGAAAATACCTTTTCATTAGCGAGGCCAAAAATTTAGTTTCCTTACCGTTCCAAATTGAAATGTATAAAGCCGTTCAATTACACAGAAAATTCACGCCTAGCATATTTCTCACGCGCCTTGATTATAAAATAAAATTTCCTTACATTCTATTCAGCAGTTTGAATTTGTTTACAAACCAAATATATATATTTTTTAATCTAAACACTCATTATGATGTGATAAAAACAATAGAGAACTTCAATGAGATATTTAAAATAAGTAGTGAAGAGAAAATGCACTAGCCAACAATACTATTACTAACCAAGACTCTACGAAAACGACCCCGTAAATCATAACACCCACAACACAAGACACAACATATATAAATAGAAACAAAGATATAGCATAGGGAGAGAGAGGGAAATGAAGAAAGGTAACGTTCAAAAGAACATAGGGTGTTTGACACTATGCACTGCTTTACTCTCTCTCATCACAATCTTCATTATTCCCTTTTGTGAGTCCTTCAACTACGGCCAAGCCCTGTCCCAGAGCCTCCTCTATTTTGAGTCACAACGTTCAGGTCGCTTACCCTACAATCAAAGGGTCACTTGGCGTCACCATTCTGCCCTCACTGATGGCCTAGAACAAGGGGTAAACACATTACTTCATAGTATATATATTAACATACAAACCTTAAACTATGTTGTTTTCATTTTGTTCTTTTCATTCAGTCTAATATTATGGCTATTGTTTTTGGGCACATAGGTGGACTTGGTGGGAGGGTACTATGATGCAGGGGACAATGTGAAATTTGGGCTACCAATGGCTTTCACCATAACACTCCTCTCGTGGGGTGCCATAGAATACGGCGAACAAATCGCCGCTGCTGGCGAGTATGCTCACGCTCTGGAGGCCATCAAGTGGGGAACCGATTATTTCATCAAGGCACACACACAACCAAATGTTCTTTGGGTTGAGGTATTTCAATTCTCTTCATATATAATTCCAGTGAATTTAATTTTATTTATTTATTTTGTATTTTGAAAATTGACTATCCCACGCGCCGCCGTCGAAAATGACCGGAGGAATAGATTTAAATGTCCGAACAGTCAACGGACTCGTCCTGAATTTCCTTCCATCTCGCCGTGACTGCCGCGTGTTATCATTCGCAGCTGGGCATGAACATGGAATTTTATATACTATTGATTAAAAATTATACGATAAATTAGAGTATCTAAAAGGAAAACTATTATGCAATCCAGTCATATAATTTCAATTAATCATTCGATAGTTTCTTAATTTTTTTAATAAATTTAAAAACGTAACTATTTATACGTATTACATAAAGATAAAGATTAGTCGACATCCAACATCAGTAGAAAAAACATAAAGATTAGTCCAGATTACAATATCTTAAATCATATAGTAATAATTATTTTAAATATATTAATTAGAATTCTTAAAAAGAATATTAATGAAAAAATGTGTTGCTAAATGCCAATAATATAAATTAAAAAATTCATTTTCAGGTGGGTGACGGCGTCACTGATCACTACTGTTGGCAGCGGCCGGAGGACATGACGACGTCACGACAAGCTTACAAGGTTGACTCGAACAACCCCGGCTCGGATGTCGCCGGCGAGACCGCGGCAGCGTTGGCAGCGGCGTCCATTTTGTTTAGGAGAACAAATCCACATTACTCTCAACTACTTTTGCATCATGCACAGCAGGTATGCTATAGTTTTATTGACATTTCATAGTTAGATTAATTAATTTAATTAGAATTAATTTCAGTTGGTCCTGGGAGAGATTATAAAATAAAAGGGATGTGGTTGTTGTGTTTTGTAGTTGTTTGAGTTTGGTGACAAGTACAAGGGCAAGTATGATGAGAGTGTTGGAGTGGCTAAAGGGTATTATGCTTCGGTTAGTGGCTACATGGATGAGTTGCTGTGGGCAGCAGTTTGGCTATATAGGGCCACCCAAAAGGAGGAATATTTAACCTATTTTTTGGAGAAGGCTTATGACTTTGGTGGGACCACTTGGGCCATGACTGAATTCAGTTGGGACGTTAAGTACGTTGGAGTTCAAGCCATTGCTTCCATGGTAATAATTCCCTCACACACACTTCCCTTGTCCTTTTTTCTTTCTTTCTTTTCCTTTGTTGTAAATTGTAATTTGTAATATCTCGTTGATCATTCTTCTACCTTTCAATGTTTTAAAATGTCAAAAGTTACATTAGAAGTACTATACTGACTTTCAAAAGAATAATAAAAGGGCACCATGGTTTATTTCTTTATATATTTCTTCATGGGGTCTAGCATAGCTCCGTTCAATTTACAATGAGAGTAAATTCTCACCAGGTGTATATATTAAATTTAAAAAGTTATAATTGACTAATTAAGACCAATTTAAACAAGTATCTGAATCTTATTTCATGGTTTATAATCAATTTCAGCGTGATTTAAAACATACGAGGTGAATGTAATGTATAGCATGTTTGGTTTCACTTTTCACGTCTAGAACATGAGTTTCTTACTTGGATCTGAACGAGCTGTCAAACAAGCTAGTAGTGTAAATGGCTTACCGACATTTTTCCTTTGAACAGTTTCTTATGGAAGAAAAGAAGCACAAGAAACACGAAGTCATACTGAAACAGTATCGTTCAAAAGCCGAGCACTACCTATGCGCGTGTCTCAACCTCAACAACGTTACTAACGTGGAGCGCACCCCAGGAGGTTTACTATACATCCGCCAATGGAACAACATGCAATACGTAGCAACGGCATCGTTTCTTCTCACGGTGTATTCTGATCATCTCCTAGCCACAGATCAGAAGCTGCATTGCCAGAAAGGAGAGGTGGGTCCCCATGAAATGTTGGCCTTTGCAAAATCACAAGTTGATTATATTTTGGGCACTAATCCAATGGCTATGAGCTACTTGGTAGGATACGGTCCAAAATTCCCGCAGAAGGTGCACCATAGGGGCGCATCCATTGAATCATATGGGGAAAATAAGGGTTTTATTGGGTGCACTCAGGGCTACGATAACTGGTTTGGGCGCGTTGAACCCAATCCAAATGTACTCATTGGAGCACTCGTTGGTGGGCCTGATTTCAAAGACCAATTTAAAGATGAGAGACGAAATTACATTCAAACAGAGGCATGCACCTACAATACGGCAGCACTAGTAGGGGTTTTTGCTAGATTGCATCAATCACATGCACATGGTGATGTTCATTACAATGAAACCCCTTTAGTAGCTTCTAGCTGATTGGTGTTATACGTTATAGAGATAAATTTTGGTTTATTGTTCCGGGCAAAGAATATTTCTTACCAGTGCTTACTTTTGTACTGCCATTGTAATTGTAATTGTAATTTGAGTATAGTATACAGTAAGATACAAACTATACAACCAATGTTGACGCAAAAAATGCGTCTAGAGACATTAGGTGGAATAGCAAATTGTACCACGTATACTTAGTCTAGCAATTGGAAAGGGTTGCATTAGGAGTTAAAGTAGAAGGTTCTATTCTTTTGGGTTAGTAGTTAAAGACTTGCATGAATAGTTAAAGACTTGGACAATTTCGCATGTAATTTTATTTTTGGTCATTTTTACGACTTTATTCAAAGCTTAGAATTTTGAATTTATCAGAAAGGGAAAAATAATCCTTAAATAAAAAAACGTGAAAATTTAGTTGAGGTTTAACGTCACAGGACAATTGAGAGAAAAGTTTTGAATTTGATAGATTGGCAACCTAATAATAGTAATAGTTGCAGCTACCGACACAATCGAGGCAAGTGTCATTTGTAACACTTTTGGAGCATGTAGGAAGGGAGATCGAATGTCCCACTAATCTGACAAGACTATATGATTTAAAAAATTCACGGGATTCTTGGGTTTTTCTTTTCTTTCTTCATAACTCTGCTTGCTTGGCATCTGATTTTCCATTCTTCTTCTTCCCCTTTAATTAGGGTTGAAACGAACGGCATGAGCTAAAAGGCCAAAAGCACTTTTCCTTGTAACTGAATTTGCGGGGAAATGGTCTCGCATGAGGCACATGGAAAAGCCACCCAAAACGAAAATCAAGCAGGATTTAGTGCCACGATGTTTTTTAATTTGCTTTTTTCGAGTCCTTAAAATTCAAGTATTGGTCACAATCACAAGGTTCAAAATGTGGAAACCCAGCACGAGAGAGACCATGTTCCCATTTACTAGTACTAGTACTTCTTTTTCCTCATTCCTGCTTGGTCGACGCGCACTTTTAGCGCGTGGAACTGTCAACACGGTTGGTACTTTTTCACTTTAGGACATTTTAAGGAAGTGTGTAAGTGTCATTTTCCATGAAGCACAATTAATACCAGATTTACAACAATAATGTTTGAATGTCGTAAAAGGAATAGTGCAGAAGCGAATAATGTCACCTTGCAGCAAGGGCCAACGGGGCTTATAATTGGGATAATTTAATGAACAGCAGTAATTAATTCTGCAAGAAAATCATGAAACTATAGTGGCAATTCGTGATGACTCAGGGCACTCACGATTTAGACGGGGAGTTTTAAAGATTCTGGAAATTTCATCAAAACCACATTAACTCAAGTGGCATGGGTGAAATATAAATCAGAAAGTAATTCCAGCGGGAGGAAATTTATCAAATGTTGAAATTTTTTGCTAAAAATACTCTTTGAAACTCGTAATTTAATAATAAAAAATTATATTTTTAAGTAAAGTTGAAATAAATATAGAATTTTAGCTAATACTAAAAAAGGCATAGGTAGCACTTGTCGATATCAAATGCATCAAATTAACACTATTAGAAAACTAAAAGCTTGAAAGGTAGAACGGGGGAATATAAAAGAAGTAATGCTTGGTAATTGAAAATTTTAAGAAGGTCAACTTTGACCATTTAGTTCCATCTACTAATTTTTGCAAGTGGTTCATACACAATTTATTTTCTTGAAAAAAAACATTAGGAATATTTAAAAAAAAAAATTATATATATGTTTTTTTTTGGGGGGAGAAGTTAAAATAAAGCCAAGAAACTCAACCAAACAAATGTCTTCATCATCAAGGCCCAAGTTTTACCAAAAAATTATGAAGGCCCAAGCCCAATGTGTACACAAGATGCACGCGACATTTGAAGTTTGTATCTCCCATTATTTAAGAAATCCCAACTTACCCCTTGTATTTTCTCCCTCGATTTCCCTTCTTCCTCTCCTTTCTTTCATAGCTTGTTCCCATTCTTCTCTTCTTCCCATATCGCAAGTGCATACCCATTTTCCAGGTCTTCTCTTTTTCTTCAACTCTTCTTTCCGCAACCATCAAAGGTATAAAGCAAGTTCAACTCGATGTTGTAGAAATCCCTTTCTTTCTCAAATTCTCCACTCCGTAGGTATGTTTTAACACATTTACATTCACATTGTGGACCTGTTTTTGAAATAGGCTTTCCGTAAGGGAATAATTTTACTTATGAAAATAGCATTCTGAAAGGAAAAGTCTTATGGAACATCTTTTACGTAAGCAAAAATAGTACTATCCGAAATGACCATTATGGAAAGTACAAGATGTACTTCTAGAAAGACTATTTTGAATTGCAATTTTTGCTATGGAATGGTCATTTCATAAGCCAAAATCGTACTTTTCAGAACGGCCTTGTCTGGAAGATGCAAAATACACTTCCAGAAAGGCTGCTCTAGATTGCAGTTGTTACTTTTGGAATGTGCTTTTCGTAAGCCCAATATTGATTTCCAAAACCCCTTTTCCAAAATATATTAAATACATTTCTGAAATAGTCGTTCCTTAAGTTAAAGTACTTCCAAAACAACCATTCAAAAAAAATGTTGGCTTACCGAATGACCATTCCATAAGCTTTTTTTGCTTATGGAAAGACTATTATGGAAGCATTTTTTGGTTATAGAATGACCATTTTGGAATGCAACCCCATTAGAATGCATCCCCCTCGAGAACCCAACCCCAAACCCACACCAGAAAGGAAGAAGTTTACCTTCAATGACGAAGGAGGAAGGGAATGAGGATGCATGGCTTTGAGACAAAGGAGGAAAGGAGCGGTCTTTGCGGGAGGTCACCATCGCGGGTGGATTGAGGAAGGTGGTGCTAATTCATTAAGGATAATAGGGTAATTTCAAGCGAAATAGGGAGTGTGGTATACACTTGTGTGAGTATAGGACTCAATTCCCCATGCACACTATGGCACCGAGTTCATTTGTTTTGGGCATTATTATGCCATGGCCCAAGGAAAAACCTGTTGGGACTTGAATCTTCAATACATAGTGCTGGAATCTGATTATTTTAGGATCTTGTCAATGCATTAATTCTATCGATAGTACCACCGTATGACAAGGCCCCCTAATCTGAGAAACCAAATGCTCAATTTATGTTAATGTTCGTTCTTTAGTTCTCTGTCACTGAATAATAACCCAATCTATATTGGAATTTCCATTAATACACAGCCATTGCAGTATATATGCCGTGCAGATAGTTAGGTTTGTGGCTTTGTGTTCAGGATTTCAGGGTACAGATTCTTCACCAGTTTGCTGACGTGACTATAGTTTGTAGAAATGTTCAATGAATTCTTCTTACTCTTTACTCTTTATAGATGACGAGGAGAATCAACCGCACCATTCTTGTTTACTCGTGTTATTTCATCTTATTCATGCCAAAACATGTAATGCTACAGCTTATATTTGTTAAATTTCATAAGCTCTATTTTTTTTCTCTAAATTATATAGGATTTTCTTTTCACCTAATTAACTCTCATTGCAGGCAGATATGATGTTTCTCGATAGTTTTTCTTCTTGTTAGTTACTTCATCCTTTGTCAAAAGACATGCACCTTAACGTTATTGTGTATAATTAACCACAAGATTAAAATTTACATTTTATTTCTTTAGTACCTACCAAACTCTCTTGTGGCCCCATATATTATTGTCTTGTACACAGCACAAGGAGTCAAGTTAATTTTATATTTTTATTTCATTATATTTCCACACTTAACAAACTCGTGACCTCTTTTATCTCACATTCTACAAAGGATAGGAACAAGGCTAAGTAGGTAACTCTTAAGTAAAAGTGTAAAACCCTTTCTTTCTGTCACAGGTTAACCCATCTGGAGTGTATGAATCTCTGTGCAGATTTCATTTTATTTTTTTTTATAAAAAAGAGAATAAAATGAGAATATATGGATATGGTTTTCGTTGTCTCTTTGAATTTGAGTAGCCAGGACTGACTTTTGGCCCACTAATTTAATTTGGTGGTGCCATAAGCAGAATCGAGGGGAACTGCCATGACATGGCAGGAGCCAGGTCGCCAAAGCTCAGGATATCTGTTCATCCAATGCTGAAAAGATTTTATTATGATAATTATTAATTTTAGCTTTTAACAATTTATTTGGATTAACATTAACAATATCTTTAATCTAAATTAATTGGGATTGGTGTAACAATTTATTTTATTTGGATGTATTTGGATGTGAGAGTAAAATAAATAAAAAGGATAAGATCAGATCAAAATTAACATATTTATTAGGATAAGATCAAATTAGAATAAATGGTAAGCTTAATGCTTATACTTGTTTAAGGATAAGATCAGAATTAACATATCTGCAATTCTGATATCATCTTATTAATAGCCAATAGATAAAGGTATCAATATTAAAATTACTATTAACATGAATTTAAATTTGATACACTATTTTATATATAAAAAAGCGAATAACAAGATATACATCGAAGTGCCAAAATAATGCATATTGCCAGACAAGTATCAAAGTAGGTCGAGTTGTCTCTCATTCCAATCAATTTTAAAGTGGACGATACCTCCCATTCGCAACCACGAAAAGGAGTTGGGACAAAAACACAGACTCAATGGAGGGACCCTCCAGCCGTTTCTTTCACTATTAGGACACATCTAACCTCACGAATATATAGCACCGTAAAGGGAAAAAATAAGTGTTTAAATGGCCACAAATTTTACTTCTTTTTTACACCAAATGAAAAGCTAACCACATTAGACAAAGAAGTGCTGATTCTGCACTGCTGTGATACAATAGATAAGACATACACCAAGTTAGTGATGATGTAAAGAATAAACTCCCAAGACTCTACTGAACATCCTTTCTATTTTGCAATTGTTACTGGTGTCTTCAAACAGGAAAAAAAAAACGTTTAGTACTTTGAAGAAAATTTATCTGATACTTTTTTTTAATTAATTAAAAATATTTAATACTATGAAATATTAATATTTTTATGGATACATTGAAGATACTTGGTAATGGTTTTCTTTCTTTTCTAACATACCTATTTAAAATTTAATACTTTCTGTTTCCCCCCTATTATTTAAGGTTATAATACACAGATAATAATTGTATTCGTGCACTCAATTTTTCTTCTATATCCTTTTTTATCACAACTTTTTTCTTATTTTTCTTTTCCCTTCAGTCATACACATCAAAACGGAGAGTACGTTTATCGAATCCATACACAAATTTAAAATAAGGAGTTTTGTCATTTATACTAAAATTATCTGTATTTTTTTAATATATCTTTTTCTTTTTTCACTTTTACATTTCATATAAAATTATTTCCGTTTCTCTTTTAATAAGGTATAATTAAAAAAAATGAAATTAATATTATCTTTAAATTTTAATCTGACAGATAAATAAAAATATTTTTTCAAAGTGTCAAATAAAAGATAAACAGAGATGGTAAATTTTTTTAGTAGAAACAACCAACCAATTAACCACATTGGATTTCAATTTTTCAACATACTCAATCAACCAACAATCTGCTAAAATAGAGACGGAGTTTAATCCCCCAAACCCAGGATTTCAAACAGTAGTTACATATACATGAGGCAAGAATGATTAATAATTAATAAAAGACCGAAGCCGGTAAATTGTTTAGTTTCTTCTGCTGCTGCAGAAACGCTTACAAGTTACCAGGGAGCTCTAGGAAAATAACACAATTATCTTATTATTCTAGCTACGTATACTATACTATATATTATTATTATTATATAGATAGAATAGAGATCTCATAGTTGAGAAAGTAGGTTTCTAAATTGTAATTTGGCAATTGATGCTATTTGTAGTTGTTCTTGACAGATTGAACCTTAGTACTCTCTTGTGCACCATCATATGACTTTTCAACATTCTGATTTGCCACCTCTTCCTTGGTTTCCTTGGCCTTTTCCTCTGCAACTCTTTGGAACTCTTCAGCTGTGGAAGGTGCCCTCTCTTCCATCAAACGGCTACGGTTTCCAGTTCCATTGCTCGCTTGCCCATAATTCTGATACATTCAACAACCCAAAAAATAATACACTACTTTCTGGTCACTGTAACATTTGTCAACACATAATAGAATCAATAGATTTTCCTTTTTAGCAAACCCCCTCTGGCTCTGAGTGTATGTTTGGATTTAATTTTATTAGAGAGTTCAAATATGCTTTTACACTTAAATTAACAAATTCCCCCCTTTTCATTTTATGTATTGGAATTCACGAAAATACTTTTCCAACTTTAATCTAAACATAGCCTTTTCTGGGTTTTAATCCATTTCTCAAGTCTGGATTTCCACTTTCAAGAACTGGATTATGCAGAAAAATGAAAACCTTCCATTAAATACACGAATTCTTCTTTGTCAAGCACATCCAAAAGTTAATTACAACTTATTTCCAGCAAAAGGCAAGATGAATATGAAAATGATCAAAAATCCACTTTTTATTTGTCTAATTTTAGGGGGGGCATTCATACAAAAGAATAAAAGTTTCCACAGCAAGTATCTAATGTAAATTAATAACTCTACAGCAGAGAAGCAAAATGAAGTAGAATAATTTGGTACAGGAGTGAAAAAAAAAGGAAAAAGAAAAAGAAAAAAAAGAAGAAGAAGAAGAAGAGAGATTTAAAAAGGAAATAAAAATAAAAAGGATACCTTAATGGTGTTGTTAAAGAATGGCCTACTACTGCTAGACTTTACCAAGGAGGATCTTGAAGTGGCATGGAGAAGAGATTGGAACTGACCACCAGCCATGGTTATTCTCTCTCTGCAGGAAATGTTTGTTTGATGGATAGAGACTAGTTAATATAATTTGAGTTGAGACTGTTAAAGCAAAGCACTGTGGTGGTGTCTCATCTCATGTCTGTTTAAATAAAAACAAAAAGGACAACATTGCACCTGAACTCAATCCAGATATCCATGCATTGCCCTCTGTTAATTAATGACGTAATGCTAATCCAATGAATCTGCCCAGTCCATTCGACTCAATAATGACTTATACCAAAAGAAAAATCCCCATCAATGTCTAAACTGAATTACACTTGTCACAAAAATAATTAAATTATAATTTCACTTTAATGATTAACGTTAACATTTAATATCAATCCCTATTTTAAAATAAGAGAAATATTAATAATATATTCTTCTAAACATATTTTATAATTAATTAAAATTTATTAAAAATCATAAATTTTTTGGTAGTCCTCACTCGATATTTAATAACTTTTTTAATCTCCTAAATTTATATTTTTTAATAAACTTTAATTATTAATTAATTGAATGAAATAAAATAAGATTTCACATGTTAATAAGTGTAAGTTTTCAAACTTATCTTTTTATGACGTACCTCTATAATAATTTTTTTATAGTGTATATTGACAAAAATAATTTCATAATTCAAAAATAAATGTTCATTTTTTTTATCAATATATCTGAATAATATTTTTTTTATCAAAACTAATTTATTTTATTTAAAACAAAATTAACTTTGAAAGTTAAAATTAATGTATATGTGATCATAATTATAATCTTTAATTTATTCTTACTTTTCTCATTTTCTCAATTAGGGGCTTTCTTACTTTCTCTATTCTCTCTTTGGGAAATGTATTCACCCTCTTTATTTGTAATTATTGGAAAAAATACGGTAACATTTTTATTTTTTAATGAATTGATTTAAAAAATGAATTGGTTGAATCATATTAATTTGTGGGCATTTAATATAAAGTAGGTTTTAAATACACATTTATTTATTATTAGGTATTGAGAGAAGATAACCGGTTTCAATAGTGTCATTAATGAGTATTTATGAATTTGATTTTTTTAAATAAAATATCATATTAGAAAATAAAATAAAATAAATGTATTTTTTCTTACCATATTATTCATGTTAAATGTTCATCGACTTTATCCTTAAGGATTTTGAGTCTTTGGTAGTTTTTAAATTCTTAGTAATAAGTCTGATAGTTTTAATAAATTATTAATGTGTAATTATTATTAATATGTCTTGAATAATAATGAAAAGTTAAAATAATTGCGTTTCTCCAACAATTTAATTTATTAGAACTTGAGTTGGCGCTTTATACCACTAAGTCATCCTAACTCTGATAAAAACAAATTAAATTAATTAAGGAGTTATAATTTATATATATATATATATATATATATATAGGAGAATTTATACTTAAATCACAGGAACATATAATTTACCTAAAACTACATTATCATTTAAATTATGGGGGTGACAATATTTTTAATTTATTTTAATCATAATTAATATAAATAGAAATTTAATTTATTGAAAATGTTATGAGATGAATATCTGTTTTAGTTAATGAAACTGGGAAATTTATTGAAGCGTAAGGGTCATATATGATTTATTATAAAATTTTACATTCTTTTATAAATTTGGACAAGACGTTTTTCATTAAATATTTAAATTATTTATGCATTTAAAAAGTATTATTATTATTATAATTACAATTTATATTTTTTTAATCTAATGAAAAACTTTATTTTTGAATCAAACTCTTGGATGAAAATTTATTAAATTAAGGGAATTTATACTTAAATCATGGGAATGGAATTTTTTCTTAAAACTACATTAACTACGTTAACATTTAAATTATTAGAATGACATTATTATTTTTAATTTAACAAAAGAAGATTTTTCTTGCTTATAACATGAGAATACTTGCTAAATGAAACATGAGATTACTTAACTAATTTATTGAATATGCTATTTTATCTAACATAAGATTAATATTTTCTTAAAAATTAAAGTAGGGAAATTTATGAAAACATGTACTTAATGCATGATTTATTATAAAATATTATATTATCTCATTTCGACAAGAAATTTTTCATTAAGGATTTAAATTATTTTGGCATTTAAAAAAATATGTTTTATTACAATTATAATTTCAAATTTTTTAACCTAATAAAAACTGAATTTTCACATTTATCTTTCTAAAAATTAGTGATATACTATATTTTGACAATTTTTTTAGTTTAATTTAATTTTGTATATATATATATATATTCAAAAAAAAATTATTGAATAATATGTATAATAATGATCAAAATAATTATAATTTAGGTTGAATATAAAAACATAGGAATTTATATTACAATGATGATATAATGATAACTATTGACAACTATAAATTTATAATAATGATAATAATCATGATAATAATGATTATGACAATCATAATAATGGTATTCTAGGATAGATTTAAAAATGTAATAATTAAAATATTTTAGTGATTTGATTCTCATATCTTAGTATTATTTTTTATTCAAAGACCAATTGTTATAAAAGTAAAAGAAATGTTAATATCAAAATAAAAAATATAATCTATTCACGCCTTTATTAATCATTTTAACATAAAAAAATATTTTTTATAACACCCTAACATAATAATGAAGTTTTTTTGAATGAAATGTTAATTAAGTTAAAACAACTTTTTAATAACCATAGCAAAACATCAGTTAGATTTTATCACATAATTAATACTAGTTTTTTCTCATATGAATATCAATTGGAAGCAAGCACAGTTATTTTGTTGAAAGAAAAACAGTAATGTTGGACTAGAAAACCCTGGTTTAGTTTGGTGTTGGGCTTTGAAGCTAAAGTCAACAACACAAAGCAGAGGATAGATAGTTTGTTTGTTGCGTTGCCATGTCGGCGTCGGAGATTGTTCAGGAACTGGATTCGCTGAAGGACGAAAAGACTAAAATTGAGCAGAAAATCTCTGCGCTTGAAGCTCAACTCAGAGAGATTAATCTCCAAAAAGACGCCGCACCACCCAACGGATTGACGCAGGACATGATTCACAGATACAGTCGCCACCTTGTGCTTCCTTCCTTTGGTGTTCAAGGTCTTCTTCTCTTCAACACTTAATTATCATTCATGCAACATAAACCTAATTAAGTTTAAATTTACTATGAAGGAAGACTCATATTCATTGCACGTGTGTGTTTAAGTAGTAACTGTAATTCTTTTCAGTGGGAAAAATAGACATTAGACAAGTAGCCATTATCTGCTATTTTTTTTTTTTTGTCTTAAATTTTCCCACCTTCTTGTGTTTGTGGAGTACAGGGCAGGCAAATCTGTTGAAGTCTTCAATTTTAGTTGTGGGAGCTGGAGGATTGGGTGCTCCTGCATTGTTATACTTTGCAGCTTCTGGTGTTGGTAATATAGACACTTCTAAGGCTTTGTTTGGATAAACTTTTTCATAAACACTTTTATGTGAAGAAATAATAAAGTAAAATGAATTCACTTTCTCTCATAAGTTAAAATCACCTTATGCACTTAAGCTTTAGGGGAAGTTAGAGGAAAGAGTTTCTGTGAAAGATAAGTGCTAAGTTGATTTTAACTTAGGGAAGATACTTAAATTTATTTTATTTTCGTATTTTCTTCTCCTGCCAAATAGGACCTTAGTCTATTTGCTTCTTGAAGCTTACATTTTAAAAACTATACTCAGGGCGCTTGGGTGTTATTGATCATGACGTGGTTGAGCTGAATAATATGCATAGACAGGTGTTGTATTTTCTGTTTTACTTTCCCACCCTCTTTTGGCATAGCAGGTGCAGCGTGTACTTTGTGTATTTTGTTCATGTGTTTGTGTCTGGCATCAGCCTTTGGGTGTTTCAACCTTTGCAAGTACAATTGTTGATGTGTGCCTTGCTTCTGTGTTTGTGTTGATTTACTGATTTATTATTATTATTATTATTAACTTCACTATTGTTATTAATTTGGACAAGTTTGTGCTTTATTTCAGGTTATCCACACGGAAGCATATGTTGGTAAGCCAAAAGTGAAATCTGCTGCTGCTGCGTGTCGCTCGTATGTTGCTCTCTCACCTACTATTCATCACATCAATTTCTGTGGACAAACTGAAAATAATCCCCCATGAGAAATTTTCTTTTGAAATGTTTTTAATATTGTACCATCATTGTTCTCGGAACTAAGATATTTTGAATATTAGGATCAACTCCACTATTCAAGTTGTGGAACATGAAGAAGCTCTGCGGACTTTCAACGCTTTGGAAATTCTCAGCAAGTATAATTTCTATAACAAGATTGATCTTTCTTTTTGCTCGCGGCCTCTTTCTTCTATGCTTACCTTTTTCATTTCAATTTGAGCATTACCACTGACTTTTTTTCCCCTTCTCAATTATGTGAATTTGGTAGATATGATATAATAGTAGATGCAACAGATAATGCTCCTACCCGGTACTTGATCAGTGATTGCTGTGTGGTCCTTGGAAAGGTAAATCTTAATGTTTTGATCTATGAACAAATTATGACCATTTGAATTGATGTCACATGGGCCTTTTCACTTGTTGCTTTAATTTTTTGGTTCCTTCATGAATACACTTTCTAAGTCAGCATTATTTTCAATGTTTTGGTTGATCAATGCATAAGATATCCACATTAATTCAACAAAAAGGAAGTTATGCATGCTCTTGTGTATAATACCTATAAAAAATTTCAGTGTATGTGCCATATGAGTTATTATCTCCAAAATCTTTGTGCAATTACTCCCACTAGGCATCAAATTTTTATAAATTTGAAAAGTTACAATTATATGGGTTTCTTATATTTCATTCAGTTAAACAATTTTCGTTTTTTATTCTTATATTTGTCTTATTTTTATAGTTATGTACATAATATGGTTTATGGGAAAACTTACTTTTGCATTTTTTTATATTAATTGTTTTCCTTTGATGCAGCCTCTTGTATCAGGTGCTGCATTGGGATTGGAAGGGCAGGTATATGTTTAAATATTTGTTTTTCTAGCATTTAAGTTAACTAATGCTTCATGGAGCGACAAGTACTCCCACGTACTTGATTCAACATCAACATCAACAACACCTTTAACCCAAGTTAATTGGGGTCGGTGGTAGGTGGATCCAATGATAGATTGGAAATAAGACAAAGAAAGAGAAAGGGAGAGGGGAAGAAAAAGTGGAAATAAGATTATGTCACATAATTTGAGGATTAACTATGGAAACTTATGATGCAGCTTACTGTCTACAATTACAATGGTGGTCCTTGCTATCGGTGCCTCTTTCCAATTCCACCACCTAAAACAGCATGCCAAAGTTGTGCTGAGGGTGGAGTTCTAGGAGTAGGTAAAATTTCTACTGTTTTTGTGAACTCCATCTGTTTTACTTCTCATTGCTAGTTAGTGCGACATTTACATGAACAATGCCAACCATAAGACTAAATTCTTTTGATCTCCTGTGTTCATTTCGAAGTTCAGTCATGGACTTGTAGTAATATATACTATATTATTGGTGACAACAAAAAATGAGTCTGATTGCCAAAGTTGTCTCTATAAACATGGAAGTATCACTATATTTAAGCCATATTTTTAGCTGAAAAGGAGGTTTTTGTAGATTCACTGGTTCGCAGATTGGCTTAAAAGTTTGCCTAATCTCATGAATGTTATTATGTTACTATGCCATATTAATAAGAAGATTTAAAATGGGGAATCAAAGGGTCAAGAGGTTAAATAAGAATGATAATGTCATTAGGATGCAAGGCATATTGCCATTTGTCATTGTTTACTGGAGAGTGTACTCTTTAGTAGGCTTATTATATAAAAATTCAATTGGTTTGGATTGTTTAAGTTGTTTCATTTATAATTATCTATCTAAACTGCGATTACTGGATGCTAGACTTTTTACCATTCATGTCAGTGATTGTGAATATTTATTGTTCAACTTGCATTACTTCTCATTAGTACCTTTGTATTTTTTGTTCTGTTTTTCTGACATTTGCTCTGATCATTTTCAGTTCCTGGTATAATTGGCTGTCTCCAAGCTCTTGAGGCAATTAAGATTGCAGCTTCTGTTGGTGAACCACTCTCAGGAAGGATGCTTATCTTGGATGCATTGTCTGGACGGATTCGTATTGTATGTTAAAAACTCCTATGTCTATTAGGATTTTACAAGTGGGGATCAAATAATTGTTTGAATTTTATGATTTCTTATGAATTAGGATTTTATTTCGATAAATTAGTTGGATGCAAAGTTAGGGTTTTGTATCCTAGTGGTATTGTAACTATTAGGATAAAGGTTTTACTAGTTAAGGATAATTCCTTAGAGGAATTGATTGACATTACTATTGACTGATTCTCGTATTCACACTAATTTTTCTGTCACCAATAATAACTGTCATGCAGACTGATCATTTTCTTTATAAATTCTAATAACATATTGTTTATCATATTTGTAATATACACAGTTCCAAATCATATTGTAATTATGCTGTCTCAAAGTAAAAAATATATATATTATGGTTTTTTGGCATGATACCATAGCAAGATCTTATTTATTAGTTAGTGATTATACTTTTTTATTGCACAGGTCAAAATTAGAGGAAGGTCTATGCAGTGTGAAGCTTGTGGAGAAAATGCAACATTTAGCCAGCAGCAATTCAGAGAATTTGATTATGAGAAGTTCACTCAGACTCCCTTGCGTGTGGTATGGTTTCTTTTATACTTGCCTTTCACCTCCTTTGTATTTAGATGAAATTGTTTCAGGTTTAGTTGTTTATATTTTTCATTTGCACTTTGTATTGGATGAGGTTGCTGGAGATAAAATTCCTCCCAAAGACTACAAAATTGTCTCCTAATATATATTATTTTGAGATTTTCAACGTCATTAATGCATTCCATTCCATTTATATGCAGCCTCCTTTGAAGTTAAATCTACTTCCCAGTGAATCAAGAATCAGCAGCAAGGAGTACAGTGAAGTAATTCTTAAGAAGGAACCACACGTGCTGGTTGATGTTAGACCAGCTCACCATTTCAAGATTGTATCTCTACCAAAGTCTCTGAACATTCCACTCTCAACATTAGAGGCTAGGCTGCCTGAAGTATCATCAGCTTTGAAGAAAGAGGAAGAGGAAGGCGATGTAGTTTCTGCATCAAGTGCACAGTTGTATGTAGTATGCAGAAGGGGAAATGATTCTCAAAGGGCTGTTCAGTATCTTCACAAAATGGGTTTCACTTCTGCCAAGGATATTGTTGGTGGCCTAGAGTCTTGGGCCCACAATGTGGACCCTAAGTTCCCTACATATTAGCAGACACGTTTTGCTGTGTAGAAATATTACTTTCATCAAGTTATACTGCTGGCTTGGAATTATTTCTCTCTATTTATATTAGTGATGCTGCTTTCATTTTTCCATTTATAACATTCACGTTACTTTTTTTTGTAGTCTAGTGATTTTATTCTTGTTCTTGAATTGTTATAGAAAAATTGTAGCCTATTTATTTTTACTTGTTTCTTTGCATTGGGTACAGAGTTTAAAAAACCACAGGTTATTCTCGTTGTCACTACAGTTGCCAATAATGGTTACTTTCCTTGATCAAATGATGTTTGCTGAGACTAGTATTGGAAAGTATAAAAAATACAGTACAAGGTCTTTCTTTTTTGGGTCAGTACAGTACACAAGGTCTACAGAAATGTCAAATCAGAGTGGGCCACTTTGGGCCTATTATATTTTGTTAGCTTTATCCAACTCAATGCGAGAGCTGCATATGTGTTTTTATTATTTAAATATCCATAAAAATTGAATACAATAAATTTATAATAATTCATATATATCACACAATTCCTGAGTTAGATCCTTGATAAATTGGGTGGGTTAACTAATTGATTTTTCATTTTAATTAAATTTAATAAATACAAAGAAAGATCACACTTCTCTTGCGAGTTTGATCGCAATGGTGGTAAGGGAGGGAAATCAGGTAGCGGATCGACTTGCTAGTTATGGTTTGACTTTAGATAGACAATGCAAGGTTTTTTATTTTGTTTCGCCTTTTATTTCAAACGTTATTCTAGCAGATGTATCTTCAACTGTTTTTCCTTGCGGGTTTTAATTTTATCTTGTCTCGACGCCCCCCGTCATTCAAATAAAAAAGTCTCAAATTTCTACATTTATTTTGTAGGAGAAATAGGAAGATATTTTACGGGTCTCATGTATAAAAACATTTCTCTCCTACTTTGTCATGAAATAGGAGGGAAATTTTTATTGTATTTGCTCTTTATTTATTTATTAAAATTAAATAATTTTTTACAACATAAAAAATAATAAATTGTGTGGAAGAATAAATAATATAATAAAAAGTTAAGTTTTCAAGTTAAATTTATTTTAAAATTAATACAATTTATATAATTATTTTATTTTTGCCTTTACTTCTAATCCAAACGATTTTTTTTCCTTTTCTATTATGTTTGTCTTTTACTTCTAATCCAAATCCAATTCTGTCATCCAACCACAACACAAAATATTGTATATAATAAATTTGTTAACTTTTATAATGATTATTTTAAACAATCATACTATCCGATTAGTTGTTAGTATAAAAGGTTTTACAATAACAATGCATAACTAATAAATTCTATAATACAGGTGTTTGCCCAAGAAAAGAAACGTCTATCATAAGGCAACCAAGTCAAAACGCAGCATAAGAACGTTTGCATGGTCACATAAAATGGGGTTAAGAAAATAAAGTATTCGTGGATCATTCAAACGGAGACTACTTTGTTAGTTTGCAGATTGTGCATTTGCCTTCTAGAGGTTCAACTTCTCATTATATGAGTAGAATTAGATGGTGCAAGCAAGGTTGAATCCATAATTTGATGATATGCAGATTATTCCGTGGAACACATGCAACATGGTCCGGTTTCTTGTGATGGAAAACAAACTACCAAGGTTATATGGATGTTAGAAACTTCCTCGTTATAATAATTTAGGTTCTTTATATTAGTATAACTTAGTGACTGTAGCTTGCACTGAGGTGGAAAAAACTTGCATTTCAAGGAAATTTTACTCAAAGAAAATTTTATTTCTCCCTCTCACTGTATTTGTGACGCCTACAAATAGAAAAACTGGATTTGGACAAACAGTAGATACATGCTAAAATGCAAGGGAAGGAAACAAAGAAAACAACTGAAATTTTTTGACATTAGATCATCATCCCATTCACTTTGAAAAGTGAATGCATCCTTACCAACCAAGAAGCAATACCTTTAAGAGAGCCATCCTAATATATAGACCATTCTTTGCCTGCCGAAAGTAAGCAGCTCTTGAATCACTATCAACATCCACCGTGATCTGCATGAAATTAAGGGACCAATTTTAGTTTATTTAATCTTAATGCTTGCATTCGTATCGAGAGTACATATATCACATGACATGGCAATAATATGGGCTTACCTCGTCAAGTCTTGGAAGAGGGTGCATAACCACAGCATGTTTTTGCATCACATTTAGAACATCTTGATTTACAATATACTTGCCTCTTGCCTCCTCATAAAGTTCAATTTTCTCTCCAAATCTTTCTTTCTGAATGCGAGTTTGATAAACCACATCGCACTTAGAAGCCACTTCCATCAAATCAGCACTTTCTTCCCACTCCACTCCCTTTGATGTCAGATAGTCTTTTATGTCATCCTATGAAAAGAAAAAAAATTCCATAACTCATTTTGTCCTGTAACTTCCCAACATATTATCATGTTCATGAAAACGTGACTAGTATTACCTTCATTTTAACCACGTTAGGAGAGACAAAATAAATTTTCACATCCTGATACTTGGCTAGTAAGTATGCAAGTGAGCGAACTGTTCTCCCATTAGCAAGGTCTCCCACAAGCCCAACTCTAATTCCATCTAGTTTCCCTATCTCTCTTTCAATGGTATAAACATCTAGCAGTGCCTGAGCAGTTTGTAAAAGAAAGAGTTTTGAAACACAAAAATAACATCATCCATTTACCACTCAAGTTATATGATAGAATAGAATACATGAGCAATAAATAAAAAGTCACAAAAACTCCCAACTAACATGGAATCATCTTGCCAAGTGTAAACAAACTAGTAAACTAGTAAAATATACAAGGTATGTACCTAAAGAATAAAGTATACTAGAAGGAACTCTCAGATGGAAAAGTCCATGATATGTTGTTACAATTGGCTAGAAAACAAGTGTGTACTTAAGATCTACCCAGGGAGTTACCATCTCAAATCCTTGATGTCATGCATTTCAATAGAAAAATGGAACTGCGCATTTAGATTCATACTTCAATTGGTTTTTGGCTTCTAAGTTCTAACCTTATATTGTATATCCAGTGCATTTTTGGTTAATTGAAAATAAATTTCTTTTCCCCAAGAAACAGAAAGGTACAATGCAATTTTCCCCTCTACCCAATCAACTTCTCAGAAATTATATGCAGAAGTTGGCCCTTTCTGTTTCAAATACATGAGATAGCATCAGCAGAATACGGGGGTTTGTTTTAAAGTTTCTGTGGCAGTGGAATACACAGTAACCTTACGAATTTTGATTAGGAGTAGCAAGTCTTGGAAACAAACTTGTTAACTGACTTTTCCCTGTGTTTGGAAATATGTTTGGCAGGGAACAAATCAGGTCAAATCAACAAATGATGCAAAAGCTACAAAGTTAGTAACTGCAATTCAGATGTGAAAAACCATGTCATGAGGACCATGATGCGTGACAAGGCACACTATTTATAGTTATGCTTCCACAAAATTGCTCAGCAGCAAAAGCTTATCTATCATAGTTCAATGCTAAGTCATGGCTTTAACAAAAAGGTGGCAAATGCCACAAATGAAAATGAAATGGTGCAAGCTCTGCAGTCAAAATGTACTCTATCCATGAAGGCTGTAGCTCAGGGTAATAGACTCAAGATTACTTTGAAATATAAATCATCCTATGATAATATCTATTTGACATTCTCTGTGAAGCATCAGATTTCTAAACTGTAATTATTGTGGCTAATTCCTCATACCTGTGAGGGATGCTGTCCAGGGCCATCCCCTGCATTGATTACAGGAATGCTAGCAGTTGTTGCTGCTCTTTTGGCAGCACCACTTTCAAAGTGCCTCATCACAATTATATCAGAGTAACCTTCAACAGTTCTTATTGTATCTACAAAAATAAAGTTCCATGAAACTCCAATTTTAGATAGAATAACAATGAAATGAACCCACTAAGTACTAACAAAACTTTGAAGGACATACCTTCAAGCGTCTCTCCTTTAGCAGCAGATGAAAACTCCCTTGCATTCTCAGTTGTGAGAACATCCCCACCCAATCTTTTCATGGCAGACTCAAATGAAAGCCTAGTTCTAGTGGATGGCTCATAAAACAAAGTAGCCATGAGGTAACCCTTTAGCATTTGGCTCCTAGATGACTTGCTTTCAATGCTCTCCATGCTCCTTGCAACTTCAAATATGGCATTGAGAGTCTCTCTGTCAAATTGCTGAGCCTCAATCACATCATGAAGGTGAAATTTTTGCCCCATAGAGAAGCAGGGTGCACTTTCCACTTGAAGGGCCCCTGCCCTCCACAGAATCTCATCACCTTTTTGTGAAAGTTTAGATTTTTCCAAAACTCCTGAATGCCCAAATGGTGTTTTTGACTTTAAATGATTCCATGGTTGATTGAGCAAACCGCATGGAGAGGATTTATGAGACACACCCACATGCATAGAGCAGGAGAATAGCAAAGAAGCAGCGCTCATTGTGTTCTTTTGGAGTGGCTACACAAGGCAAAGTATTTATATGTTATTACAGAACCACACAAATAACCATTAATTGCATGCTCAAATTTCAAATCCTTCAACTCTCTCAACATAGGAAGCAAAAGGGCATGCAAGTAACTTGAAAAGATATTGAAAAAAAAAAGATAACATGAATTAAACTGGTTTGAGTGGAATCACTTTTTCTATGCCAGAAACAAGAGGAATCACTTGACTATAAAGGTACATGCTTTAAAAACCACGCTTCAGAATAGACGGCAGAAGAATTCGGACCAAAAAACTATTGAAGATGATACGAGAGGAAAAAAAAAAACACAGGAAGTATGATCAATCCAACACAGTTTTTCTACAAAAAATAAGGAAAAGTTTAGAGAAGAAATAGAATACCGTGAGTGAAGGTTGTGTTGTGGGAAGTGAGTAGTTTTTTTGTTTTATTTTGAAGGCAGACAACGGCTACAAAACAGCGTTGCGACCGTGCAAGAAGGAACAACATGTAGGCTATATATAGGAGGAGACGACCTGGTTTAAAAGTAAACCTTGATTGGATAGGCTTTATAAAAAAAAGTTTATTCCGAAAATACCCTTTTCGCATAAACACGATTCGAATGATTAAATACGTAACGAAAATTATGTTTCCGTTGAATAATACAGAGTACAACTATGTGTTTCTGTTATTTATTTTATTAATAAAATTATGTTTTTATTATTTATTTTTTCAGCCGTTTAACACAATAAAAATATGTTTCAGTTGTATATTTTTTATGATTTTTAATTAATTATAAATATAAGTTAATTTTTTTAAAGTAATCAAATTAATTACAGTACAAAATATTATTTTGAACATTCAAATTAAATAAATTAAGGCACAGTTTACCATTTTTAATAGTAGTTAGGATCATTTATTAGTAATCAAATTAATCATGATATTAATTTATATCATAACTAATTTATTCCACCAAAAAAATATCATAATTAATTTTATTACAACTAAAATGATAACTTATATTATCATTCATTCAAATTTTAATAATAAAAAAGTAATTCATATCACAATTAATTTTTTTATTGGCATATCACAATTAATTAAAAAAGGTAATATGAGTTAAGATAATTTGTATCATAATTCAATCATTATTTTTTTTAGATTTGCTTTTTTAAAAAAAGGGTTAGAGTGGGAGAAAGGAAAAGGAGATAATAACAAATTATTATATATAATAATTTTGTTGAATTTTATAATAAATGTCAACAAACTTTTAATTGATTTAGTCAAAGATTGTTTTTAATTGATTAATAATGTCATAAAAACCTTTTATCTTGTACATGTTTTCTAAATTTCAAATAAATCTTTAAAAATTATAAAAAATAAATAATACATCTATTAAAAGTTTAAAATGTGTGATAAATTTATTATTTTTATAGTAAATATCCTAAAATTATAATATAGATAGATCATAGATGATTTCAAATTGGTAGATAATATAGGAACAAAACCTATTATACTCAATTAAAAATGAGCCGATGGTTTTAAATATTTGTTTGTAATTTTTATATATACTCTAAGAAAATTTGGTTAAAGAATTGATAACCATAATGCAGTTGTTGTTTTTTTTTATATAAAAAAACATATTGTAGTTGTTCAAATACTTTTCCTGCGTACATGAAGAAAAAAAACTAGTTTTGTTGTTTTGGCTATTTTAAAAGAATTAAAAACATGTCATTTTTGTTTGTACAATAAAGTTCATAAAGCTTGCAAAATGTTTGTTAGCAATATGCAATTGAATGCATTGCAGTAAAAAAAATATTGAATGCATTATGAAGATATCAATCTCATATAATGAAGATTATAATATGGTTACAGCGATTTGCAAAGCAATAGCAGCAGAGATGATAAAATGATAAGCTGCGGTGATGGTGTCGGCGTGTCGCACCGTAGTAAGAAGAACCAGAGAATACAGGCGCGTGGGAGTTGTAATTTTGTTGTCACTTTTTTTTAATTAAATAAAAATAAAAAAATACAAACCCATGCGTGGAAAATAATGGTTAAAGTCTTCGTGCCAAAAAAATTGGGAAGAATAAAAATCTCTATACCTATCTTGACTATGGAAAAGATCAAAACCAAATCAATTTGCAAAAGGAAATGACACCAATAACAGATGTCTTCTGCATTATTATTGCACTGCTCATCTCCACTTGTAATATTAGTGGCATTGGTGTTTGAATGTGAAGTCCCCATGAAAGATGTTATAGCTGCCACAAGAGCTGCAGTGAAATTGGGGTCTGCTGTGATAGCAGCAGTGGCCGCACTTAATATGTTAGCAAACGATGAATTTGTGTCCATTCCCTGAGACTCATCACACAGTGCCTGTCCAAATATTTTTGGGACTGACATGAACTTATGAGGCAAAAGTGGGGATAGGAGGCCAAGTTCGCCCTGTGGTGAGGAATTGGTTGCATTTTGAGCGAGGTCCAATGTGATGGTGGGAAATGGGGCTGAGGGAGAGAGAGTTGCCATGTTCCGAGAGAATGGAAGTGAACCACTTTCTAATATCCTTGGATTGATTAGGCAATCTAAGCTTGACATTGATCCAGAAAGAAGCATTGAGGCAGTTGCAGATGTTGTGGATGCCATTGCCTGAGCTGTGGGAGGGAGTGGATGGTTATGCTGCCCTTCATATGTTGACATCAGCACACCTTTGTACCTATCAGCAAACGTAAATTTACTTTCATGGAGTTTCCTCATTGCTTAAATTAGCTGGTCTCAGCACAATGAATAATTTAACCCAAAAGAAAGAAATTTTTTCCTAGCAATTAATAGTGCATACCTGTTTCCGCACTGGGCAACCAGTACTCATTGTGCAACGATAATAGGCTCTTGGACAAGGATTCCCTTTCGCCATCTTCTGCCCATACTTTCTCCATTGGCATCCATCTGCAATCTATTGTCCATGATGTGTTTTCATGAAACAAGAAATTAATAAATTACATCCCTTTTCATTAGAGATCACCAATTAGCTAGCTAACTAGGCTGAATTTGTTAATAGCTACGTAAATCACATGATGCATGTTACTATATGTTGGAGATCATAGAGTTGCATTTGCCAATTTATTTTATTTTATCTTATTATATAATTTACCAACCATTGAGGAATGTGATCTTGCTCGAACTGACACACGAGCTTTCTTGATAATTGACATGGTTGCTGAAGCTGGATCCAATCTTGGAACTTCGGTAGAGAATTCTTGTTCAGTGTGCCTCCCTTCCCTTCTAGCTTTTGCACTTTCCCTTCCAGCAGCAGAATCCAACTTATCTGCCTCCAAAACAGAAATATCTTTGCCTTGTCCCGACTCAACCATGCTGTGCTTTCTCTCAGTTTTCCCTCTGAAGATTGCTGGGAATTAGGCTCATCCTTCTCAGCAACACCCGTGTCTAAAAATGACCTTGGAACCATATCTTCTTTTTCCCCTATCACTCCGTTATTCTACACAAAACCGAATAAAAAAAAACAAGTACACATATATGTTTTCATCATTGAATATATATATATATATATATGTGTGTGTGTGTGTGTGTGTGTGTGTGATCAAATGCCAGATCTATTTTTTTAAACTCTAAATTTTATTAAGATATATGGATCTATCAAGTAAACTCATACCACTACTTAATCATGAAATCAGTTCTTTGATAAATAAATAAATTACCCCATTCCTATGTTGCTTCTGCGTTAGCTTGACAAGTTGCATGCGTAGGGCGTTACAGTTCTTGTTCGCCTGATCAACCAACTCTCTTAAGCGTTGATTTTCAGCATTCATTTGGTCCAATTTAGTTATCAAAGCTACAAACTGTATCCATAGGAATAAAGTAATATTAATTACTATATATCCATCTTAAACCGTGCTACCTGTTTGATAAAATTATATATATATATAAATCAAACCATATGCACCAAGACACACAACTAATTATACCTCGTTGCTCTTATCATCCATAGTTTCCAATGCCGCATCTTCCTCCGTTGATATAGTACTGCCATCGGTATCATTCTTCGTAAATAGATCTAAGCTAGTCTATATATAAATTAACAACAAGAACAGAATAGAAAGATTTACATACGTGCCCACATATATAATTAAGGTGAAAATTAGAATAATTAAATAAATATGAGTTTGGCTACATATATAATATAGTAGGTACATACATCAACATGAAGGTCTTCCACACTTTGATGATCATCATCGATACCATCATCATCATCTTCACTCTGTTTGCTCTTCTGAGCAAAGAAATCAAGCTCATCCATGACAATTGGTGCCCTCTAAACGACATGACTGGATCAGAAGAATTACTACCATTCACAATGGCATCATTCCAAGTGAGTTCCATGTTTATATAATAATAATAATAATAACAATAATAATAATAATATATCTCTTCCTGTTGAAGAAGTCTTAATTATGTTTAGTGTGTTTGGATGAGTATCAAAGAGGAGTCACGAGTTGTGCCCTCAAGTTTTTAAAGGGAGAATTGAAGGAATGGAGAGAGAAGGCTACGTAGTAGAAGTCAGAGATATATAGAAAGATGCAAGGGAATCGGCAACAAAAAATGGGTTTTGACTAAGACCAAATATTATGTGTGACAATATATATCAAGAAAAGATTCGAGAACTGAAACGTGGCTGTTTTCTAAAGGAGAAACGACAGGATGGAATGACAATGAGATAGACCCTGACTTAGACTATTTACTATTTACGTACTAGGGCATGCAATGTCCCACTATATGTAATTTATTATTTAAAGATTAAATATTTTAAAGAAAAAAATTCATTTCAACCATTTCAGTTTTCTTAATATCCTCTCTAGTTGGTTTGATTTAGATTTTAAATCAAACTCAATGCAATTGGTTTGAATTGAATTTGTTTTCAGTTGTAGTCTTATTTTTAATTAAATAAATGGTAAAATATATTAAACGTAGTAAAAAATTATTTATAAATAAATAAAACTTAAAATTACTCATTTAATTATGTTATTATATATCTTAATCAAATATACTTTTCATGAATAAGTATAAATTATGTGATAATTTTACAAATAAATAAGTGATATCATAAATTTATGCATATGTAAGTTTAGTTTGGATTGCATCAAAATCGAAATCTGATCTATTCTATATTTTTGTTTTGCTTTTCAGTTTTGAATTTGATCAATTTTCAGTTTATTTGATTTTTTTATTTTTTATTTTTTATTTGCTTTGACAGTTATAATTAGATTGAATTGATTAAAAAAATCCAACAAACTAAATGTAAAAAAATAATGGAACCATCCATTGAAAGTCGACAAATTTTTTATTTTCACATGTTTAAACTAGAGAAAGAGATTTACACTTAAAAGATCCTCTATGTATTATCACCTTGTTAAGACAATTGAGATTTTCTTTACAGTAACTGAGTAAGGTCCAGGTATAACAAGATGTCGAGCATCGACTTTTCAAACCACTTATAATTTTCTTTTTTGGGTAGAGTTGTTTTTTTTTTTTTAGTCAACTTTCTTTTTTGAGAGATTATCAACAACTTATACAAAACGTTAATAGTGATTTAACAAGAAAAAAATTATGATTTTGAGAACAATATCAAAGTTAACCTTGTAAAGAAACGTCAATTATTTATTATAAAACAAGGGAAAAAAGAAATTTTTGGTTGCCAATGAAGAGAGTGGCATTAACATATGCTTATGCTCGTGATTTATATGTCACATAGCTGCTGTATCTCATAGCAACGGGCCTTATCTTTTGGTGCTTAATGTTAAGGGTTCCTTTAATTAACAGTACGCTTTTAAACTTATCAGAAGTAGTTACAGTTTTGTACAAACTGCAAAGGACAATGTATAAATAAAAACTGTTTCATTCTATTATAAAATCTAAACAATAAATAAAAAACTTTTATTTCATAATGTTCCATTCCTTTTCATATCTTTCTAACAATTCAAACATAGCCAAAAAGCAAATGCCGATGAGAGCTTACATATCACCTTCTAAACCAGATTATAAACAAAAGCAATTGTTTAAATTACAATTGGTACAACAGTTGATAGATTCGCTACACTATTGAATCTGTCATAACTCTTAAGCATCAATCATTACTAACGTTGTTGTCCTAAATCCTATATATCTATTAACACTAATCCTAAATGTACATATTATATACTCGTGTCAACATGTTAAATTTACATTTTGCGTACTTGAATTAGGAGCACACAGTGCTCAATGCACTCTACTCACTATCCTGCATAAATAAATAATGCTCCAATTGACTAGGTGGGGTAACCCTCTTCCTAATTAACATTTCAACAGTGGGACATGTTCTCTTCCTTCCTCCCCTCGGCCTTGACCTGAACTCTTCATCAGCTTCTTCAAAATCCCCCTGAACCAAAGTCAATGCAAAGGCGTGTGACTATGACAATAACACTTATGATAGCCTTTTGCACAAAGGGAATAGGAAGGGGAAAAGAACTTACAAGGGTAAAAACATGTTTAGCAGTTTTTTCATGATTATCTCGCACATGTTTGTAAGCAAATCTCATGCCACAATCAGGAAACCCACACGCAAAAGGCTTTTCGTTAAAGTGCACAGCCTTCTTATGCTTATCTAGATTAGATTTCTGTTGACACAAAACCATGAACAAATTAAAAGAAAGTTCAACTTGTAACCAAATTGAGAACACAATTACAGTATACTCCTGAGCAGAGTAAAGAATAAGAAGTCAAGTCTTACTCTTGAGAATGTGCAGCTGCAACCCTTAAACTCGCATTGAAAGGTCTCTGATGAACTGCCTTCAGCTTCATGTGATCGAAGATGACGCTTAATATTCTTCTTCAGTTGCTTTGTCCCACAAATGTCACAGGTCATATACCGATGGGAGGACTTCACATGGGCTTGAAGGCACTGGACATTAGTGAAATGTTTCAAGCAACCAGGTTCTAAGCACACCATATCTACAGACTCCAAATTAACTGCGGAATAAAGGCTTTATTCAAAATTGCACCCAACATCTTTCACAAATCTAAATAAACAAGCACCTTGCAAAAAACACGAAAAGGAACAGAACCTACCATGAGAATCTTCATGTTTTTGTAGCTGTGATGCATATCTAAAAACCTTTCCACAGCCAATCTCTGGACACATATGCTGTTTGTGACTTTTGTCAGTACTAGTAGAGGTAGAACTGTCATCATGAATCTCCTCAATATGCCTTTTCATATTGCTTTGCAAAGAGAACACACTGTTGCAATTCTCAACGGGGCACCTAAAAGACTTCCCTTCATGCTGTAGAAGGTGCCGAGTCAGGTGGTCCTTCCTTCTGTAACTTGCCTGACAATCATCGACGGCACACACAAATGGCCTCTGGAACCACCACAAAATACTGTTAAAGCCAGAAACTCACAACCAAAACACACACATAAAAGTATCATGATGCTCTGACAAGAACAAAACACAAATGAACAAACAGCCAACCTCAATTTTGAACAGAGCGTGACAGAGGCATCCTTGATGGAGCTTCACAGGAGGTCACCCTACCTGATACTAATCCATCAAGTTCATATATGCTGCCTCGCGCATTTTGGAGATCTTTCTCTGGGATCCAATGCTTCACACTATTAACCCATAATTTTCCAATGATTTTAGAAACTTATAGATTACTTTCCTGCAAAATATATATCTTCAGTCTATAAAACAACTAACACAATCAATTCACAACACAAAGCCTTTTTTTATCTTAAATAATAATTAATCAAGAGTTCAAATACCTCAAGTGAATGACTTTGCATGTGCTGCAACAAATAGGCGTGTTTTTTGAAAGTGGCACCACATTCCTCGCAAGTGTTAGATTTCGAAGCATCTGCTTCGGGATCTCTTTCAGCTCTTGCTTTTTCATCCTCTTCCTAAAAACACATCAAAATCAACAACAGAATCATACATAACCCTACATATTGATCTAATTGTAATAATTCAAACAAGGCTGCTTGAAAACGGTTTTCTTTTGCAGAAGTGAAAGTAAAATTAAAAAGAAGGGTACCTTGTGGTGCAAATTGATGTGAGAGGTGATAAGGTTTTTTTTGGATCTGCAGATACCGCAGTACTCGCAGTAATAGCGTCTAATATCTTTGCATTTGGGCCTTTCTTCAGTTTCTACGGCTTCACACATTTTTTCTGGTCAAGAGATAAAAACAAGAATTGGAGATTGCAAATATTCGATACGCCGATTAGGGTTTTCTGGGAGGGTCAGAACTGTGGTGTGCGCAGCTGCGTTGTGAAACTCCTAATGCGAGGGTTCCTGGCAACTGAGGAATTATATAGAGTCCTTAAACGATGTCGTTTGCGTAGTTTAATGCCCGTCACTTAAATACATGATTATTTTTTCTTTTTAGAGTATGTTTAGATAAAAATAAAAAATAATTTTTTAATTAAAATAGAATGTAAAATATGTGAATTTCATATAAAAATATTAAATATTAAATTTTGTCTTTAATATTATTTTTCTTCTCTATGAAAACTCACCATTACAATATTCAACTCGTTTTCTTTTTTAATAACATTTTTATAAATATACGAGGTAAATATTTCATATATGATTTAGAATTAAAGATACAAAATAGAGAGACACTATCATTTATTAAAAATTAAAATAAATATGATTTAATTTGAATTTGAAGATTATTTTAACTTATAACTCATCCAAACTATGTTTAAAACTTTGTGTAAATTGTAATTTATGTCCTCGTGTTTTTATAAATTTTTAATTTTGATCTTCTGAAAAATTTATCATAACATTTAGTCTCCTGTTTTTTAATTTTGTAATTTTAATCCCTATGTTAATTTTAAACATAAACGTTATACTTGACTGTCTATTAGATGACATGACAGATTTAAAATAAGTTTATTAAAATATAAATATGATTATTATTTAATTAAATTAAGTAAAAATTAATTAAAAAAAATGGAGGAGGAGTGGCGTTTGGCGAGGAAGCTGTTGTTGGCAGCACAAATTTAAAAGGAGTTGTAGGTATAAGGGTTTTGGAGAAGCATGTCGGAAAGGGTGGTGACTGGTGAGGGAGGAGAAGCTTTAGATGGAGGTGTCGGAGAAGAGACACTAATCGGTATTAGAGCCGCTGTAGGGTGCGTTGTTGTTGCTATAGGAGGTCCCTAGATTTTCTATAATTATTTTTTAATTAATTATTATTCAATTTAATTAAATAATAATTATATTTATATTTTATTCAATTATAACAGTCATTCTAGAAATTAACATAATAATCAAAATTTCAAAGTTTGAAAATCAAGAGAATCAAATGGTATAATAAAATTCCACGGGACCAAAATCAAAATTTTGAGAAAAATTACAATTTAGTCTGAGCTTTTCTTTTTGTCAAATAGTTATTTTTGTTTTTTTAGAGGAATTATTTATTGTTATGACATTAATATAAAAAATGAGTCTCCGTCTTAAATTTTGAACTGCCCCAAAATTTCCAGAACTATAGATTTTTTTCTTTCCTTATTCACAAGAATATTTTATTTAAAATAAATTATTTGTCACATACAAAACATGTCCGAGATTCCATAGTTCCTTATATATTTTTTATTTTATTTAGTGATTCAACGTAAAATGAAATATTAAAAAAAAAACTTATTTACTAAAAATATGGTAGTATATTTTCATTATCTTTATGAAACATTTATTTATATGATTTTATTATTTCAATTTAAGTAATTTATAATCTATATATTTTTCCTGTAATTATATTACTTATTTCAATGCTTACTTTTACTATACCAACTTAATCATAAAAAAATTATGCTTTATTTGGAAAAAAGAAAACTCAATTAGCACGTTTATTATCAATTTGTACCTAACTGTTTCTTTTAATTTTAGTAGAATACTTTACAATTATTTCAGTATTACGAAAAATTCAGGATGTTCCCATTGGAGCAATGCACTAGGATATTACCAATGAAGTGAAGCAATACAACTGTAAGACCCATATACAAGTATCTTTTATAAGTTAGCCATCAACATGGCTCGAATTTTAGCTCTAAGCTCATCAGAAACATCAGTTATTTCAGGTGATTGAGATGGTGCCCGTGCCCTTGCATTAGATAATCCCTCAGAAGCCTTCCTACTAGCACGTCCAACTTCACCATTTACTACTGACTTTTCCGATTTCAAAATTATCTCCCCCTCTTCCAGCTCTGTTTCTCTTTCAGCATGAGATCTGCTCTTAGGCCTTACACTTCTACTTCGATGCCTATGCTCATCATCAGATGAACTATAATCTTTATTAGAATGGTGAGAATGTCTACGCTCATGGTCTGACAAGCTATCATCTCTATGTCGTCGTTTGGAAGAGTGGTGCTTTTCATCAGAGGAGCTATCATATTTATGACAACGATGCCTTGGGCAATGATGTTGTTCATCATCAGAGGAGACATCATATTTATGATGACGATGCTTTGAGCGATGATGTTCATCATCAGAGGAGGAGCTATCATGCTTGGTCCCCCTGGAAGAATACTTGTCTTTGGAGGAGGAATGTCTTCTCTTGTGCTTATGCCTGACCCGACTGTGGTGTGTAGAGCGATGTTTTTTTCTGGATAGTTTATGATCCCTTCTATCTTCTTTGTTTTCTTCTTCCTCCACTTCTTCTTCATCCTCTTCATGTCTACTAGATCTTGAACGGTACTTTCTTTTTGACCGGCGTTCATTATCAACAGTAAGTTTCTCTTCAGATTTCTGACTTTTATCTGAATTATTATCAATAGAAAGCTGCTCCTCAGACTTTTGACTTTTATCTGAATTATCAACATCAAATGGAACAGAACTTACTTCCCTTTCTTTACCCACAAGATTCCCGGTCTCGGCATCTGAACCTGAAACTCCAGAGCCTGCTGGCTCAACTGATAATGCTCGTGGCAGTTCACTTGCTCCAACACCACTTTTTAGCATGGCTGCAAACATCTTTGCTCGTTTCAATCTCTCTGCCTTAAGCTTTTGCTCTTTAGTCATGTGTGCTTCAGAGGAATCTGCCTCACCTGCTGCTGCAATAGCTACTTTTTCTGCAATAGCATTGGCAACAGGGGCAGAAGCACTAGCCTTTACATTCAGGTTTTGATTTTCAACAAAACCTTGTGGTTGAAATGAACACAGACTACCAGTCCCAGAGCTGGACAAATACCCACGATCACTTCCAAGGCCTTGACAACTACCACTTGATGTCTTGGTAAGAACTTCCAGATTGGGGGTTTTAATACCCCTAGTGGCAGCCTGAAGAATAGCTGCTGTTGCTGCTGCATCCATGCTAATTGTGTTTTGAGCTTGGTCTTTAGGAATTGGATCTTGACCATCCTTCTTTGACTTGCCAATAATCATCTTGAACTTTTCTTTTCGGTCCATGTCATGTGGTAGATCAGAAGGCATAGATCCATGTGAAAGATTGTCACTATCTTCGTGTGCAGCAGTATTATTGTCTGTATGACCTGCTGGATTGTGCTTCTGGTGGCCCTTGCCTAGTAACTTAGACTGTAAACAATTAGGAAGATCAGTAAGTAGCAGCTCAAAGTCAAAATTAACATTACCTTCATCAGTCCAAAATAATCCATGGAATACACAAGGTGCACAAAATCCCTCCAGAATACAAATAAAATAATTATCAAAATTTGAGTTCCATGCAGAAGGAAAATCTTTGAAAGGCAAAGATGAATTGAAAAAAACCATATGACTGCTTCAAAAATTCATAATTTATCACAACTACATGGCAAGGCATTATAACTATACAAAGCAGACATGTCACATGCATACAAATTGGCATAACAGACAGAAATACAAACATGACCAATGACTAATGAGAATAACCAACATTAGGGTACTGCAGATAAGTTTACAGGTGATGATAGCAGTCAATTAAATTATGTTTTTTGCTTTAGAGGCGAGGGAAGAGTAGGGTAGAAGGCATTCAATCTTAGAGTGAGATGGATCACATCCTACAAGGTAGTAAAGTGCAAGTGCAACTAATTTCTCACTTCTCAAGGAACAATTTGAATCATATAAAATGAAAATTAAAAATAAGTTAATTTTAATGATTCTGAGAAACACACCTCTTCAGCAGTTTGAAGAACTTTCAGATAGTAAGTATGATATTGATTAGATGGCAGAAGAAACGGGAACCTTCCATGAGGTCGATCCTGTTCTGCAAGAACAGCCTCAAATTGTTTTCCATTTTTTAAGATGAACTCAACTATCTTCTCGATAGTTCTCTTTAAATCAGATGGAGGTTCAACAACTGGGAGTTCAATCTTAGCAGTACTCCACACAGAAGTCTGCAACTTGTTCTGTGCATTAGATACTGAATCCAAGCCATCACCTTTTGCTCTAGCTGTGGTTGCAGTCTTAACAGTACTGATAGAATGATTCCGCTTTATGACAGGAACTTTTTCTTTCAAAGAGGGTATCGGATTTTTAGCAATGCTTCCATCCTTCTTGGCCGCATCTGAATAAGATTCTGCCTGATCTATTCCTGGAGAAGTATAAGTACTAACAGCGTCAATAGCTCCCTCACATTCTTTTTTCTCAACATCACAAGTAGTCTCAGTTGTACCATCCTCATCCTCTCCAGATCCATAGACAGATCCAAGCAAAGACAATGCACCACCTGTTTGATCAAGCCCCAAAGTCCTATTCATGTCCTCAGTTGAGCTTTCATCATCTTTGTCAACTTTCAGAAGTTCTTGGTGATTAACAAGAAACCTAAAATACGCATGAAGATGATGATCGGGCATCAGGAATCCAAAAGTAGGATTATCTCCTTGTTTCACCCTCAGAATGATTTCTGACTGGCTTCCATGTTTGCTGACAAATGTTGCAGTCCTTGAAATAATCTGATGTACTTTCTCATTTGGAGGCTGAAAAAGAAAAACAAACAAAAAATGTTTCTTCATCAATAAATGTGAATTTCAAAATTAGTGCAAGTATAAACTTAGAAAGGGTCTAGCCAAGCAGAATATTTAGACACTTGTATCTTACTAAACAAACATAAGACAACCTCACATATACTTTATTAATGATAAAGATCAAGAAACAACTTTATGAAGACATGTATCATCCCATTTGCTCTCAAGAGGTAAAGAATCAACGAATTTCTATCATCCTAATCCCACCTGCACGGCCCCTTCTCATGACATCAAAAGGAAATAAGGTGCCTGTGAATGGCACCTTGAGTCACAAGAACTCCGTTTATGCTCCGAGCATCTGAAACTTAGACATCATAAGCCTTAGAATAACATATGTACCCTAGACAATTATCACCTAATCACATTGGTTAAACAATGAAAGGTCAATTAAATTAGTAACATCGGAAAACCACACAATTAAAGTATATATTAAGACAGAGGTTACTCACCAGGTTATTGAGTAGGCTTTCTGGTACTGGGAAATTAGGATGAAAACTAGACCCGGTATCATTGTCCTTTGTCTCCATGGACACACTGGAGTTTCCATATGAAAAGGAAACAGCATGAAATCCGGTTGAACTCACTGGATCTGAACCATTATCTAAACACAAAAAGGTGACATTCATCATCAGAATCAGATATAATAAATTTCTCAATAATAACAAAATCATCCAGCTAAAACAGTAGCTGCAAGACAGAAGAAGCCAAACATAAATTGAAGCCAGGTGAAAACATTCTTACTTGTATTCCGACACAGGAACTGTAGCAAATTAAATTCCAACCTGCAAATGCGGAGTTTGTTGTTGCCGGAAAAAAAACACTCGACATAGACTCAAGTGGAAGTTGGATAAAAAAAATGTTGTTTCAACACCCACGGAAAAATCATTTGTTTTGATAGCCATTAGCCAACAACCCACCATCACCTAGTTGCCCCAACTAAATGTTATGTCTAACCAAATATATCAATGTGTCCAAATGATGAGAACAAAATTGAACAAACTTGATAGAGAAATCTTAGAGAATTACCCGTAACTGATTATTAATAGCCTTTGCTCTATATAAACACATTAATATATGTCACAACACAAAACATAAAAGTCCTCCATTGTTACAATAAAGATTACGAAGACAAGCTTATTTGTTAAACCAGAATATGTTCATTGCAAACCTTTCACCATGCAATGAAACACTATAGCTAAAGCCCACAAACAAGCAACAAAAGCTTTATCTTAAACCGTTGAGCTCAATCAAAGTTTCCTTAGGACTTCCACGAACGTAACTAATCAGAACAACTTCCATTTGATTGACTTTTTCTCACTCATTGTAGCCTCTATCGAATTAGGATGAACCTTGAACACTAACAAAACTTGCCAACTTCTCTCCAGGGAAGAACATAAAACCTCGTTAAAACAAAATCACTAACCAAACATCTCATTTCTTCTCGTTGTGAAAAGTGAAAACATAAAACACAACACCCAACACCCAACACAATTCGAATTAACACAGAAAAATATTTGGGGAAAATCGATCGTCACAAATGGAAGGAGCTAGAAAGTAAAATAGTAGAGAGGAATTATGTATGAGGTTACCTTCTTGTTGTTCGTCGTCAGGAGAAGATGAAGGGAGATCGAGATAGCGTTGTTGATCGAGGTCGGGTTCGGGCGGAGGAGGGCGGCGCTTGAGACGCGGAGGGAGGGGAGCGGAGAGAAGGTGGCGGACATCGTAGCGGTCGATGGAGAGAGAGTTCCATTCGACCAGAGCTTCCGCTGAGTTCACGAACGCTGCCATGCCGTCGTCGTCGAAGAGCATCGCGTGCCGCCCTACCACCTCCAGATCCATCGCTTCTGCAACTTGATTGATTATCAAAACGCAGCTTCACGATTATTTGTTTGTCGCTATGGGATATGAAATTATGAATTAACGAATTTTGGAAGATGATTGATGCTCCCTCGGAATGTGCCCTACCTGTATGCACAGGGCCCGGGTTTTAGCTGGAGCTTTGGGCCTTTGGCCCATTCGTAAATGAATAATAATAAAATACAATTTTCATGCATTATCAACCAATAAAAAACCATCCAAATACGAATTTTAAAATAATTATTAATAAACCAACAATTTTACCGTGCATAACAATGTGTATAAAGCTTTTTTTATTACAACATCACAATTTATTCTACAGTCGTAGCGTTTTTGGAGGTGAACTATAACGAAAACTACTTAAGTAGTGCTACCAAGATGTTGAGCTTTTTTTGTCCACACTACTACCATGACAATTTACATAGCCTAATTAGTTTAGAAACACAAATCGAGTATAAAACCATAAAAAAATTATTTTAAAATTAGTAACATTACTATATTAGTCAGGTTACAAAATGACGTGGACTCGGTCACTATTGAGCAATATGCCTCATTTTGAGTTCGGTCTGCTTATCAAAGCTCTTCAACGAGAACTCCATTGCACAACGAGTAATTCTTATAGTCAAAAGCCTCAAAACTTTGACTTTAGCTTCAATAGAAATCTATCGTCTGCGTGACTCATCAGCAAATTTGAGCCAAAAATAAACAAGTACCTACCATATTCATCCTAACAAAAGTCCTACTACGATAATGGTAACGCTAGTTCTTTAATAAGAACTATGAGAAGAGCTTTAATGTCGAAGAATAAATACAAATTGGTCTGATAAAACGAAAGAAACAATGCATTCTTTTGGTCCACACTTTGAAGCTTAGGAGTGGGTGGCATCGACTGGGGTTTTACACCCAGTTGGTGTAAGGGACGAATCACCCTTTGCGGTCGGATTGCAAAGCAACAATCAGATAAAATAAGGTTACAAATAGATGTCAGGAGTGACTTATTAACATAGATGAACACAAATCATACAGAAGTAGACACCATAGTCCCTACAGAAGTCAGCGATTGCTTGTTTAAAAGTTCAATCGTTGACTGGAGGTATCTGTCTTTGGCACTCAAACATGACTTGGCAGTTTCGATCAGTGTAAGGCAAGCAGACAACTCATTGCTTAGCTGTCAACAGTCAAGAAAGAAACCATTACACGCTGAAGTAGAACCTGCACATGATTCAGATACAACTCTGCAAGTTCCAAGCAACCAAATTCATTTGGAATTTGTGGTTGCAAATTACAACAGAGTATGATGACTTTCAACAAGGATTGATCCCTAACATAATACTAGCTTATGCTAAAAATGAATAATGCAAACAAGAAAATGTTACAATACAAATTACAATAGAACATTATCATGGGGACTTATAAGAAAATGCATATTCTGAGTTCCTTTTTTCTGTTCCATTCAATCATTACGGGGGTGGGGGATTATTAAAGATAGGTTTAATATGTTTGTTAATCCAACAAATATGACAAACTTTGATTTTAATCCCTGAAAAATTACAAGTTTTGGCCGTTATGAATTTTAAGAATTTTGAAAATGATTGATTCCTATTACCATTTATTAATAACGTGATATGTATCTAAAAAGTGATCACTGTTGTGGAATGCATAGATGCATGTCTGGTCATCATTAAATGATAATAGAGGACCATTTTGAAATCCATCATATTTGTAGGGACTGAAAAATATATTTAAACCTTAAAGATATATTTCACCCATAAGGCCATCCAAGGGTGAAACAGAACAACTTTACTGAACCTGAGAAATGAAGCAAACACGCTGGACGATATATTCCCATTAGTAGTTAGTTAGGTGTCTATTAGTGAGGGAGTGGGGTAGGTTAGTTGGGTGGGCTACGATAGTGAAACGAAAATGCATATTGCCTATATAGAGGGGAGGTTGAGGGAAATCATCTTATCACTTGAGAAAGGATAATTTGAATCTTGAATATCCAGGGAAATCATTCGTTTTGTATCTTCAAAACCTAGCCAAAGGCTGCCACCACATTGGCACAGCAATTGGGAATTAGGGTTCATCAATAAAAATTCATTCTTTCCTTTATAATTATATACTGAATTGGTTTCTATAACAGGAACAGGGTCAAGGACATTTCATTTGCTTCTACCTTTTATAACAAAATGCTACAAACTATATTATATACGTATAGTGAACAATGTTATACATAAATTTCTGTTTATAGTTAAAGAAATATTAAACGATAACCCTGAATGGGATTAATCTCATGGGGATGCCAGGGCAGAGACCATATATATACATATAGACACACACTACAAACCAGTTAATGGGTGGTTAACTGCCTGTTGATTTAAATACCCATTTGCCAGGGTAGTATGCCTAAATTGGAAATAGTTTTGTAATGTTTTTCAAGAATTTATAAATTGTAATTTGAATCCTCTTTTTTTCCTTTATATTTTTTCCCCACGTCAATGATAGTGAGAACTAAGTTCAAAACAACTACAGAACAGCTTACCATGAAAGATGATGCAATACAATTGCAAGCTTCAAGTGCCATAATTCCTCGAGCAGCCTTTATTTCATCATAATAAATCAGTATTATTATAATTGGTTAAATAAATCAAACAATATTAATACAGCCAAAATGATGATACTTGAGAAGGTTCTTGTTGAACGGCACTAAGCAGGTTCTCAAGAACCAGCTTAGACAAAGAAACAAGTTCTTGGTTGTACGATGAATCCCCGTAGTATAACATGTCATTGCCTGGAATCTGGAAAGGAAAAAATATTATTTGAGAATTAAGATACAGCAACCATAACATGTCAGGAAAACCGTGATTTACAAAACTGTAAACATTACACTTATTATAGTCAGTGCAACTATGAAAAAAACAGGTGAAGCTAAAGAAAAATCTTCGTTAGAAACCGGTTATTAGAACTGTTGAAAATAAAATATAATATTCTGATACATTAATAATAGTGTTTTATAAGCATATGTATAATTAATGTAATAAACCTATATAAACATGCATCCGCTTTGTATTCAAACACATGGTTTTCAGTCAATTATTCCTTTGTTTCTCCTATTTTAACAAGAACTAACATCTCGAATGGCATTATAGTGGAACAAGGGATTATGGCTTCCCCAGACTATAGGTGATCTTCATTTCAACGACGATTGAAGATAGATAATCATAATAAAAGAGTCTCACCTCTCCACCTCTATGTCCCTGCAGTTTTTCCCAAACAGAAAGAAACCTCAGCAGGTAAAATGTGATTAATTAACTAGGGAAGATCAATGGATAAGCAGACAAGGACATTACTGAGCTTTGCTGATAAGATAGAAAGCAGGGGAAGTTTGAGAGAAAAGTAAAGGGAAGGCAAATTAGTTTCACTAACTGGCTTAGAATAATTATACTACATAAGCTTAACCCTAGACCTCTACTTATACTGGAGCTATGACCACCAAATGACACTTATATCCATTACTTTGGACACAAAACAAGACGCAAGACTTCTCTAAATACTCTTCAACAAACTTCAATTTGTTTTGTCCATTTTGGAGTTAAAGAGTAGATATGTCATATTTATTCAATTAAAGCAATTTAAAAGAGGAAATGCGAAGCTATACCACCTATACCTGCGCATTTGCATGATATGGAAGTCTCTTTTGTGATAAAGTTGTCAATAATAATATGATAGCAGAAAAAATCAGTGTCCTCATTTTTGGTTCAAACCTGCAAGGGTTTTCAATTCATTCATCAAACAAGATGCACGAAGGGAAAAGAGAGATTAAAACAATAAGGGAAGCATTCTAGGAGGGGCAAGAAGCTTCAATCATGATATATCCAAAAGAAAACTTACCAAGACCGGGAGCTGATCAATGTAAATAAGCTATTTGGGAAATAGGTGACTGGTAGACTAAAAGTACCTTCAATAAAGTTGAATAAAATCATAGTAAATGCATGCATACAAGGAAGAGGTAAAAAGGAACTAGATCTCTAACCCAGTACATATATATTTCTAAACAAATTTTAATAGTGGAGGCATCCCAGAAAGAGAGATTTTGAAGTGTCTATGTATATCAACGTACAAAGCTGAAACAATATTTACAACCTGGAACCATAATTAAGAAGCCACATAGCTTTCTAATAGATGAAACTAATCCTTCAACATCAGTTGGAGTTCGGAAGCCTACAAAATCAAGCAAATCAACAGTCAATTATATTCTAAGAATGCTATCTAGAGTACTGACAAAAATCATTCTTTTAGAAAGAAGCCACGGTGGCACGATTAATCTATTTTAACTACATTAAAATAAAAATGCTGATACAAGCAATCAAAAGGCCAAAGAGAATGATGCTCAATAAAAAAATCCCTCTTGCAAAAAAATGGCAGGTGTCTTTAACATATTGTAGCATCCAATTATATGTTAGTTATTTCTAAGAACTATTGCTAGGGTACTTGTATTCAAGAAAAGGTTAGTATTGTTTGATCACATTTCCTTTAAGTTCTAACTTTTACGCATTAGAAGCCTTGGGTAACTCCAAAAAATTTCCATTTCAGTTAATATAACATTATTAATCAAATGATAACGTGATTTACCACTGAATGACTTTATCCATTTCAGTTCGTATATTGATTGATTAGGCATAAAACTAATTTAACCAATAATCTACCTATTTTAGCTCTGATACATCAGTTTTGGTTAACTATAAATATATATTAGATTGCTAGTTTGTTACTGGATTAATCAATAACTGAAGTGAAATGGCAATTTTATCAATGGCGGATAGCAGAACATGGTGGAAGGCCAAAATTCCACCATATAAACATGCCATTGCGGTCTATGGTGCCGCCGTGGCAGGCCACCCTTCACAAATTGCCTGCGGCGGATGGCAGAAAAACCGCCACGCCATTCTGCCATCGTGGCCATAGCGCCACCATTTAACAACACTGTGAAATGGAAAATATTTTCACAAGTAGCACCTACGGATCATTTAGCATTGCATTATGCAATGGAAGTATAGACCATGCATGTATATAGGTTCCACATCAACATCTTATTGGAGACTTAACTGTATAATATAACAATTTCCATGTTAGCTTTTAAGCTCTATGTTTTACGAAGCCCCAATCCATGTTCGGTTTTAGGAATTTGAAAGATTTGCAAAGTTCATAAATGGCTTCAAATCATAAGATATTCTACGAAGAAGATAAAAGAGAAAATAAAGAAATAAAAAAGATGCCCAATTATTGTATTCAAATCATTAGATACTCGACAAAGGGGATAGAAGAGAAGAATTTTTTTTTTGCAAAGTTCATAAGTGCCTTCAAATCATTAGATATTTGAAAAAGGGGGATAAAAGTGAAGAAAAAAATGCCTAAATTATTGGGCTTTCTTTAACACAATTGACTGAATTGAGTTACTAAAAAATATAAAACACTTTATAGTTTGGACAACATGAACAAGTTTTGGTTGTGAATTGTGATAATTGTTCTCAAAACCTTTTAACCACCACTGTTTCATCATAGCACATAGAAAATTAGCATTGAATAAATTTCACAAAATAGACATGCCACAAGTAACAAATGACAAGGATTCAATTTCAAGTATTGGTTCTTAGTACTTCCACAATGTGTCAGCAACTAATTTACAGGTTTTACATATCAACTAACCATCATCTATGTCTAAGGTATGCAAATAACTGATCGCTGAGTCAATCAATCCATCTGAATGAGAAACCAAGCCCCCTAAGAATGCAACCTGAAAAATTCAAACTATGAATCCATGAAAAATATAAAAGTAGCAAAAATAAGCACAACTTTGATGTGTCAAGAACTGACATACCTACCTCTGCAGTTTCTAGAAAAAGATCAAACTGCCTGTGAGCAGAAATAGAAGGTATTGTGACTTCACTAAATGTGACACAGGATTTGACAAAACTCAGATGTTTCTTAGCACATTTCAAAGCTTGAATTGCTAAAGAATTGCTAGAGTGAACAAGAGTTTCCTGCAAGAAAGCATGATAATTTATCACTATATACCAGGGCATTTTGCCATAACTTCTAAGGAAAACAAAGACAAACCTTAAGCTCATTTAATCTACCAAAAGCTCCTCGGCAATCAACAAGAAATGCTAAATGGCATTCCATCTCTGTTCCATAATCTACCTAGTGAATAGAGGCGATTAAGAGTCAATATTAATAATCATGGCAAAAACATTACCACAACTAAAGAAAGTGACCATAGAGACAAATAATATCAAAAGGAACAAGTTACCATGGGCACAAAGCGAGATATTAAACGTGCCACTTGGCCATCATCATCTTTCACGTTCATAAACTCTATATTATCATGTAGTGTCTGAGAAATTTCAAAAAGCAAGTGTATGCTCGTCGGATCACTAATGTGACCGTTCCTGCTTGACAAATAATAACAGATAATTCCATGGCAATGACATGAATACTCAACAAATTATACTCACCAATCAGAAAGATAGAATAAAGAGTATGTTGCAGGCAGCTAGCATATCATGAAATAAAAACATTTGAAAATGTAAAAGTAAACTCTGGTGTGGATACATGATTAATTTTTGATTCAGGATCTGGATGTATTTCCCATGGAGCTTTTTTAGAAGAAAACAAAATCCCATTAATTTTAATTGGGTTTCAATAACCTTATTTAATGTTAACCAAGCCGACTCAATGTCTTCACCTTATAGCAGTTCATAATTTAAGGAAATAGAAGTTCAAATAAGATGTATTTTTAAAAATTAGATCTAAGATAGTAGACTTGGAAGTGTAAGTCTGTATAGGTTCTGTGATAACAGTCTTCTGTGTATACTTACGTTAGTCCAGTCCCTTACAGCAGCTTTTATGTGCAAGTACAGCCTGTACAGGAGATTTAGGAGTGGAAAGAAATGAAAGGTTATATGAAATTGTACAATGTTAGTAGCTATTTGGTGTATTTAATGCAGACTAATAGTGTGTTTGGATAGTGAGCTTGGAGAGAAGAACTCAACTTTTAAGTGGATATAAAATATCATATGCCAAAATGACTTGTTTGGATATCAAATCCAAAAAAATTTAAAATTGAGGATATTTTTCTGGTAAAATGAAGGGATTTCAAAATGAAAAAAATTCAAAAACTCTCACCCCAAAACTCTAGGTGCACACACTATCACTGTTGCCCTTCTCTCCCTTTTCCTCCTTCTCTCACCCCTCTCTCGTATCTATGCCTCTCTCCTTTTCTCTCTTTGACACCACTCTCTCTTCCACACCTCTGTCTCTCTCTCTCCCTTTCTCTTCCACACCTCCCTTCTCCCTCTCTCCTATCTCTCTTTTGCGCCTCTTTCTCTCTCTCTCTCCCTCCCTCCCTCTTTCTTTTCTGCATCTCTTTTCTCCATTTCCCTCTCTTTTGCACATCTCTTTCTATTTTTCACCTCTTCCCCCCTGCCTCTATATCTATTCAACAGTACAGCCTTACAACTCAAAATAAATTATTTTTTTGAAAATGCCAGAGAAGTAAAGGAATTTGTTAAATTATAATATAAAATCATACACGTGTCTTCACCTAAGAGATTAAATTTTGGGTATAGTTAGTTCATCACATGATACCAAAGCTTCTAATGACCAAGCGGTCTAGAATTTGATCCTTATCACACCAATTCTAAGAAATAAAAAAATGAATTTCAGCACAAGAGGACTTGCAATGTTCACACCTCAAGCCCCAAAGCCTCTGGCATGTGGAGGCATATTAGAGATATAATATAAAATCATTCATGGGTCTTCACCTAACAACTTAAGACTTTATGGTAGTTGGTTCATGACAGAACTTGTACATAAATATCAATCAACTCAATTAAGTTACATATAAAATGTCAAAAATTCTTATTACTCAAACTCTCAAAGAACATACATATCATATACAAACTAGATGTTGGAAAACCGCCTTAATTGCAGTCACCCCTAGCCCATCTTAGTTGCAGCCTCTTTGAGGGCTGCCTAAATTGCAGCCTCAAGGGTGGTGATTCAGTCCCACATCGACTAATGATATGGACAAAGTAAAGTATATAGGTAGGGGGAAACCCTCACCTTACAAGCCGGTTTTGTGAGGCTGAGTTACCCAAAATTCTAAGACTAGAGAACCAAGGTGTGTCATATGTTACTATCAATAAGGGTGATATGGAATGAAAGTAGAGTAAAACAAAAAGTTTGTGATAAATGATACCTTGTCGCCATATTAAGGATGTGCAAAAAGACAACATCCTGTGACTTGCCATACATTACATCTAAGATTTCAGGAAACTTATCCTACAAAATAATAACAAAAACCTAACTCACCACTAGTATTTATAGCCACATGCATTGAAGAATGAATGATAGAGAAAGACGTAAAAAGAAAGATGATTAAGTACAAAAAAATATTATTAGGAACATACCAAAGAAAACACATCTTCCAAATGCTTAAAATGAGACAGAAGCTTCACCACAAAGGATTGCAAGCTCGGCATTTCATCCTCTGTAACTCCTTTATTCCAAGCACGCTTTGAAATGCCTTCCAAAATTATTTTCAAATGATTATCCTGGCATAAATAATTGAATTTAGAGGAAAGATTAGAAAAGAAAATATTAAATATTATTCTAGTCATTCGAAAGTGACAGGTATATCAATATGCAACTAAACTTTGTAATCGGATAACAAGTTAAAAACTAATTCATCAAGGACCAGAGTTTAAATCTCAATATTTTCTATGGAATTTCTTTAAATTGCCATATAATATGTTTGACTTACGGTTGTCTACTTAAAGAACATAATAAGACATACCAATAGATATAAAGAAAGAATTCAAAGAAAGGATGATAGGATATCGTCCTTGCAGAAAAAATCTCAGAAACTTTGTTCCAGAATTTTTAGTTATGGATGTCGTTACTTTTGGGGGATTGGCTAGTACTTAGCTTCCTTAACATTTCAGTTCATAGGTACCCTTGCCCTATTGACTATTTAATCAAGACAAGTATTACTGGTAATTCATTAAGAACTTTGAGATTCTCAATTTTTCTCATCACACGTGTAGTTCCCACTTCCTTTCAAAGTCTTTCATTCAACACTCTTAGAATGTGGGTTTAGGCTTAACTAAATCCCAAAAGTTAGCTCATGAGGTGAGGGTTGCACCTCACTTATATACTCTATCTTGGCCTTATCTCTAGTCAATGTCAGCACTTTTTGGACTTGGTGCGTGGATAACATGGTGGATGACCCTTTGAATGGATCTAGGATAGGCTTTTGATACCATCTTAGAATGTGGGTTCGAAAATATATTGGGAAAAACCCAAGTCTCACATTGCTTAGAGATAAAGCTAAGATAGAGTATATAACTGAGGTGCAACCCTTACCTCATGAATTAGCTTTTGGGATTGAGTTAAACCCAAACCCACATTCTAAGATGGTATCGGAGCCTATAGCCCATTTTGGTTCTCACCTATTTTAGTAGGCTCGCCTGTTCTAGTAGGCATCTATGGAGGAGGGGTGTTAAGAAATCTCACATCGCCTGCCTCACTTCTTGGGGTGATGCTTATATATCTGTTGGACAACTTCACTAATTCTCAATTAGTTTTAAGCTGAAATCTAACAAGCACTAAGGAATCAAATCCACTACCTTCTTGCTAAAAACACTTTGCCATTAATTTGTTCCAATATGGGACATCAAGCTTCATTCAAAAGGATTACGTTCAATCTCTAAGAGATTGGAATCAAGCAAGTTGTAAATTAAAAAGTTTAAAGCATGAGAATTAGCAACTGGGAGTTACTGGAAAGCAACAAAGCTTTCCAGCACACCCACCCAACCTACAAAACTATAATATGTCGATATATTGTGAAGATCTAGATGATGATGACATAAATGCCAAACATTGGCCTTGTAGAAAACATTTGGGTAATATAGTGTTAATTGCCTAGTCAAGACTATCATAGAGAATTAATAACAGTCTGATTGTACTCACTGACTTGAACTTACCATCTGATTCTGAAGAATAAGATCAGTATAAGCATCTACAACCTTCAGGTATTCGTCAAGGCTATCATACAGAGCAATAACCTAAAGTTGCAGACAAATTAGAGAACAAATGAAATACCTGGAGGAAAAAATGACAGTTGAAAATATGCTTACAAATGAAATCCAGACTAAATCACACACATTTTTTACAGAGGTAAAAATTACCATATACTCAAATTGACCAGGAGTGGTGAGCACAGATGTTGGATAAATAACCAAAAAAAAATTCTTGATATAAATAAGAGGGATTACGGGTATGTTAAAAATTAAAATCGGGGAGATTTATGTATAAACAAGTCCATGTACATATTATTTATAATATACTAAGGGGAAGAGTACATGATTGTTTAGCTTTCAATTAATTAAATAGAAGGCTAGAATCAACCCCCAATTATCATCCTACCACGAGGAAACAACAAAGAAAATGCACAATTTCCCCCAAGGTGCAGATGGATGAAGAGATGAAGATTTAAGAAGAATATATGCAATTGCAAATAACCTAATAATGTAACTCTGAAAGGATGCAAGATGGACTAGAATTTTACAAATACCTGAATAACTTTATCTAACACAGTATTGACAATATCAACAGGGGATTTTCTTTCGTGCAGCCTGAATCCAAGCAATCTGTAATTCATATGCTGTATCACCAAAAAGAAGAACAATAAAACCGCAAATTGGAAAAACTGAAACGAAGATGCAGCTATAATAAGATAAAATGGTAAATAACTTTGTAATGTGTACAAGTATCAAGGTATGATAGAAATTGCAAAAGTATACCTGATCAAAGGAATTATCCTTGCTAGATTCAACGAGATGAAGGAAATGCACAACGTTGGAACTAACTACTTCTATAGGGAGTTCCTTCAGTAAATGATGAAGAATGATTGAAACACATGAAACACTCCCCAAATCCTGTTGATTCTTCATCAATCCAAACTCTGATAAAACTTCATTGACTTGTCTCTTTAGCACAGTAAGACATACTTAGATCAGCATAAAACATAGGATACAGAGGGGAGAAAAGCAGGGAAAACATTAGCAAACTAACTTTCTTTTTTCTACAGTCCAGTTTCTGAAAAGATAACAATGACAATAATTATTCATGAAGATTAAGATATAAGACTTGAGTTTTCATTATAATAATGAGAAGAACCCCAAACATTTAGCTAATTATATGTGCATACACCTGTTTCATGAAATTTCAACCTGCATTGCCACTCCCTTGAAATGCTCATGGAAAATTCAAAATAGAAGAGCAAACATACCAATCAATGAAATTTCAATTGTACACTTTTGTATAACAAAGATATATGGAAATATGATCATATATAATATGTCCAAAACAAGTATACTTGTGAATACAAACTTCATTACATACCTGAGACAACCCGGTAAATATAAACTTCATAATATACTCAATGGTTGGTTCCATCAGACTGACTTGCAATTTTTTGTTGAGTTTAACATTTTTATGAGTTCTTTCATCGGCTGACAAGATTTGTATCAAAACAATTCTGATGTCATTGACACATGTAACAAGATAGCCTGTTCCAGTTGCACAATTTATGAAATTAGTTTTATGAAAATAAACATGAGAAAGAAGTATGTAACACCAATCGGATATAGTCAATTCAGAATGAGCAAACTCGGTGACCTTTGCATCCCATTTTGGAAAAGGAGCAAGAAAAAACTAATCAGAGGCAACTAAGCACTGCTATAGAGCACAAAATTTCATATAGGAGGAAAGAGTATGAAGCAATACTCTAGATTCATTGATTCTGTTTTATCTGATAACTGATAAAATAATGTGTTAACCAGACGACTTTTCACATTCTAAACAACTTTCTAAATTTGGCAATTTATGAAAGAAATGCAAGAGCTTTAAACCAAAGTATTTGTGACTGTACTCGCACCAAAGAGTATATAATATTTCACACTAAGGTCGTGGATTACAGTTCGTAAGGGTATTAGAGCATTATGATAAACGATTGCATATGTAAAGGTTAAACCAAAATATATCTAAATAGATACAGATAGTGTTTTAACAATTAAAAGGGGTCCATCTGTTTCTTGTTTACATGTTTTACACATCCTAAGGATAGATATATAATATCAACAAAAATACCTATATCGTGTGAAGGCAGCTTCTGAGCACAGTGAGCCATATAAAGACGGCAATATGCAGATGCTACTGGATCTCCTAATCCTCTTATCATCATTACCAAGCGTCGGAGACTGTCTAAAGGTTGGTCAAGCAAAAACTGCCAGCAAGGCAATATTGCCAGCTCCAAGTAACTAGTACAATTTCAGATAAACAGTCAGCAAATACCAGTCAGTGAGAAACAGTCTTTAGTGCAACAGCTTGTCAAATGTTATTGACAAAATCTTTCAAATTTTTCTGAACATATGTCTATATTGTAGCAAATTTTCAAGAAAGATTGACAGAAAACACGCTTGTCAGTTGTCACATCACATTAAACATGGCCTCAGAAAGTCTCGAACCAACACAAGCAGAGAGAGAAGAAAAAAAAATCAGGGGAAAAAACATGTAAGGAATAAATTCAATACAGAGCATAGGATAAGGACTTCACATGCGTGGAAGAAGCTCTTGCACAGCACCAATTTTGCTGAACCAGTTATAGCAAGTTTCTTTTGCATCAGCACAAATATCCCTTGCTTGAAAGTTTTCTACAAGATTCAAATAAAACATTTAAGAAAAAAGATGTGACTTCTAAATGAGGTCCATTTATCTCATGCAGATCATCAAGCTTGTATGCATGTACAAATTAGTTCCAATAAACAAGATGTATAATCAAACATGTTTGATGGCTTCTGATGTTTGAGATACTGAGAACCTTTTCGCAGTTAAAACACAGAATCCTTAGTCTTCAAAACATTAGCATGAAAAATACTTAATGTTGAAAAACTATTAGTGCCCTCAGACAAGCCATAATAAGCTTAACCTTACTAAAATACATAACTACAGATTATGGAAGTAAACAACATTTTGTGAATGAGTTTCAAATTGACAAAGGACCTGCTAAGTTGCAGCATAAAGCTCCATCTTTGGAAAACTCAGCTTTCCGCTTTATGCGTTGCCAAACCAGGTTCCCAAGCATATCCATGATGTCTGTGACAAGAACAAAAAGCGTAGGATAAAACTCAAATACTGACGTATCCATCAGAAGCTTAGCAACCTGCAAACAGAATAATCAGTTTCAGACCCACATAATCAATCAAAATCAAGACACTTAGACAAGAAATGAAAATAAATCAGTATGATTTCACTCCCACTCCGAAACAAAGTATAAAAATGAGTTATATTTCAAATGGGTAGGCCCATCTCTCTAAGAATGAGTTATATTTCAAGCAACCTTGTATTTTAAAATCTTGTTCAACAAAATTAAACAACATTTGCATTCTGTCATATAAATATTACTAAGAGTAAAGAAAGTACAGGAGGAAAAGAAAATGCAAAATGGCATATCCATTTTAAAGGTCTCGTCAATCCCTACACTATCTGATAAAGGGGGAAATAGATTATCCCACAAAAAGTGATTATCCCAGATCTCTCCCACTTTTCTGATGAAGAGTTTCTTCATCATTCCACCCAATATTCCTTCAACAAGTTACTTGACACCCTCTCAACCCCCCACCTTCCCACAATTGTTTCCATCTCTCTCTCTAGCTAAATGGAATAACTAAAGAACAAAAATTTCTATTTCTTCACTCAAAGCCAAAAGGTGATTTCACTTATACACAAACTATAATGTTGAAAAGAAATCACTAAATACATCAAAGTTCACCTTTACTGATAACTTTAAGGATGTCACCCGATCTTCAGCAAGCCAGGAACGAGTGATATCATCTTTGAGTTCATGTAGTCGAGAAACATACTCCTGCCAAGTAATCGTCTTGATACCCTCATCTGCGAATTTTTGTGGATCGTCCAATTCCTCCAAGTGCATATTTGTTGAAGATTTCTCATGTACTGAAAATTGGGAGGTCACATAACTAAGTGAAGATAAATAAAGGATAAAACAAAAGGAAAAACAATGTAAAAGATATTGGCATACATTTTCCACTTCTCATTAAAACATCGGGCATCTGTAATTTAAAGAATAAATAATTAGATAATTATAATAAAAACTGAAAGGGTTAGAGATAAAGGACCAAAACTGGTTTTAGAATATAAGGGATTATTTACCTATCTTACTTTAAGACCTATCCTCTACCAGTAAATCAACATTGCACAATAGAAATTACAGATGTATATTAGTATATAGTAATTAACTGCTTATGCTATATCTTACACTTCATAAGAATATTTCAAAGTTTCGGAACATTTTTCAACAGAAGGCTAGCTCATATGAGCAATGTTATCTGGCAACTAGCACAGGGCCCTTAAAATGAAAATCACAAACAACAATGCCCATACCCAAGCTCAATTCATTATCTTTATAGCTGAGAGGTGAAAAAAGAACAGTTAAGGAACCTAAGGTGAAACATGAAATGTATTAATAAATGGTTGAATATTTAGAAATATCTTAGTCCATATTTATTTTTATGCACAACACGTATTCACAACTTTCCCAAGTCTACTCCTGCCAGATAATGCACCTCTTCCTTGAAAATATTTAATGATTAATATCTATTAATGCAGCCAATTAAAATATGTTTTAATCACATAGAAACCAATAGAACAGTATCAGACAGTTCTACTGTTTTCCAAACAGAAAAATGTCCAGCCTTGCCCTAGTCAGCCACAACAAAGACACAGAAAGAATGAATAACCCTTGCAGAAGGAGGTATTGTCCAAATTCACAGTGGTTGAACCTAACTTGCCAGCAGTATCTAAATTCACATCTATGATCTAAACTGATCTACCACTACTGACAATTAAGAATGTTCAAAGCCGATCTACAGTCTCATCACAAAGCACGCTTCCATTATATGCAGCATACTTCATTTTCCCTTAGCCATCTAAGATACCACAATATTTTTATTTTTATATGCAATATATCTTTAAAATTTATATAAACCAGAAAAAGAAAATACTGTAAAACTTACTGAAGCAACGGAAACCATTTTGGAGACAGGAAACCTCTGCGTTAGTAATCTCCTGAAAGAGGTCCATTCCTTTGTTGGCTGATGATCAGCAGCTTCATTCAAGTTGTCATGATCAGGAGGGGAAGCATTTGCATCATTATTAGTTCCTCTCAGTGGATCAAAGAAATCAGTGTTCCCACGATCTACGACATCGACCTAAGACAAAAATATCATCAAATTAATGAATATTGTCAAAAGCGCAATATATGTAAAATTTTACAGCCACAAATCAACCTAAAAAAACACAACCAGGGCTTTTTTATACATTTTCATTAAGCAAGTCAACAAATAGTTTCATTGAGCAAGCCAACAGAAATTAGGAAGTCCTAAATTGTAGTTGCTTAACAAAATCCTTCCCGGTTCCCGACCTCCCCTCCTTTCCCCGGTTCTTGGTGCATTATTGCAGTGTTACATGAACTACTGGCATGCAATTCATGACTAATTACACTCATATCACTCGTTTCAACAATATCAAATCATTAGACTATATCAAACAGAATAAAGGTTTCTACACAAGGAAAGATCGATAGAAGTTAATTTAACTGAATGAATGAATGATTGAAATCCTGGGTGTCTTCTTATTTCAGGATGATAGAACTGAATCCTAATTCTACGTAATAAAAGACGGATATATTTCTCGGTTAATGCTGCATAGTCACAAGCACTGATCGAGGTAGCGTAATTGTTAACAGAATAAATAAATTGCGATGCGAGAGAAATTGTGATACGAGCAGGACCTGGGCGAAAGTTGGAGCAGAGAGAGGATGAGCTCCGGCGCGTAGGCGAGGGAGCGCGTAAGATTCAAGCTCGGCACTGTAATTTCGAGGTCTGAACTCCATGGAAACAGTCAGCAACGACAGAGGGAAGGATTCGAGGTTTTGTCTTTTTGTTGTTTACAGTGACTTGGACGAGGAAAATGCATGAGGATCATTGGGGAGAAGCTAACTATCAAATTAATTATTTTTATTACAATTTTATTTTAATTATTTTTCAATTTTTATATTTATGTATGTAAGATGTATAAAAATCATTATTGACATTTAAATTTCAACATTTCCTCTAATTTTTTAAACTTACATTATTCACTTTTTGAAAAAAATGAAAAAGGTTGCTTTTATTTTATTTTAACTTAGACATTTTTTTCCTTTGTACTTGGTTCACATCATCATTCATTGTAGTAATTATTTTTTAACTTTTGTTTTCAGCAGCATAAGTTTAGAGATTTTCCTTTAAAAAAATTAGAGTTTAAAACATGAATTAAAATTCAAAAATCATTGGCATCTTACTTAAAAAAATCCATTTTTTATCTTCTAAAATTTTAAAATAAATAATAGAACATTTAAAATTAGTTGTCAATAATATTAATGAAATATATTATAAGATTTGATGAAATATATTAATAAAATTCATTTTAAGTATTACCACTTCAACCTCAAGCAAAGCATCTTTATTTCAGCTATCACTAGAATATCTTCACCTTGGTCTCACCCAAGACATCTTTAATCTAGTTTGTGAGGGTATATTTGGCTGAATCTCAACAAGTACATCTTTAGCTTGATCACATATAGGACATCTTATGCTTAGCCTCTGCCAAACATATTTAGCTTGGCCTCGGCTAGGGTATCTTTGGCTCAACTTCAATTAGGACATCTTTGACACAACCTCGACTAGTGCATCTTTGATTTGACCTTGGTTAGCACACCTTAGGTTAAGCCTTGAAAAAGGCATCTTCAATTTTGTCTTGACTAGTGCACCTTCATCTCGACCTCAAGTAACTCATATTCAACTTAGCCAAACAATTGTTTGACTTGACTTTAGTCAGTTCTAGCTCGAATTCGACCAAAGCATCTTAAACTCCACCTCAATCAGAGCAACTTCAACTCAGCCTAAGCTAAGGCATTTTTAACTTGGTATTTACTAAAGTAATTTCAACTCCATCTTTATTAGAATAATTTCAACTTGGCCTCGGTCACACTAATTTCACCTTAGACTCAAGTAGAAAATCTTTAACTTAGCCACAACCAAAGCATTTTCACCTTTATCTCAACCAAAACATTTTCACATCAACCTTAGTCTAAGTATTTTTAACTCACCCTCAGCCAAAACATCTTAAATTCAGCTTATGCAAAATATCTTCATTTAAACCTTGGGTTAAATTTTTAAATCTAAGGCCCATGGGTTGGGCCTATTGATCTTTTTGCCTTGACTCAAATAGGCTAAGGCCAATAGGGGTGGATTGAGCAATTTGGTTGCTTTACTACTTGCAGGTAATGTCATCTTTATGTGCGCATGACTAATGCACTTTTTCCTTTCATCTAAGTCTCAAAAAGGGATTAATATTCTCAAGCTCTTGCTTTGCATGTGTATTGGATTAAGTCTCAAATGCCACCAATTGGGCTAATGCAGTTTTGTTAATTTTGGGTCTCTCAAGTAGGTCCATAACAAGTCATTTTTTAAATGAATGCATTTTATTATAGTTTTTTCCGATCTTACACATTAAATAAGGTTTAATATGCTTTTAGTTATGTAAATAAGGTGTATTTTGTTTGTAGTCCATGAATTTATTTTTGTTGGTTTTAATCTTTATAATTATTATTTTTAAAATTATCCCTATTACTATTTAGTGATGACTAGATATGTATGTAGACATGTCATGCTATCATGAAGGAGCATTTAAAAATACAATTTTTATTATTATTGAAACCATAAAAGAAATCCTTCAAGAAAATTAAAATTCGTTATATTCATAGGAACAATAAACATATTCAATCCGGTTAAATGATGATTTAATTACCCAAAAAGCATTACAAGAAAAACGTTTTTTAGAGATTGAAAGAAGCCACGCTATTTATGTCAGCTATTGAAAGAGCGACCGAAAGAATACCGTCCCAAAAACTCAAGTCGCTAAAACCGTTAGTAACCAAAATTTTCATAAGTCGCTATTATAAATTAGTCTGTCGCTATTGATTTGGTTGCCTCTCTTGGCTTAGGACTGGTAATAAAAATTCTGTCTCTAAGTCAGTAGCTAAAATTTATTTAAATTATTTTGAACCATAATTCTAGAAATACAATCGGTGACTAAACAGCGACACTTTATGTCGTTGAAATTTTAATTAATTCAAATACTTTAATATCCAGATTGCAGGTTCGTCGCCTATTAGGTCTCAAAGTTGTGACATGTATTTTCCAAAATAGCGACTGAAACTTGGGTTGCTAAATTATATTATGATAATTTAACAAATTTTGGTAATTAAAATTTTTAACCTGATTAATAATTATAAAAAATAAATAAAATATTTATTTTATTACAATCATACCAGTAATATATATATATAATATTTACATAAACAAATTGTATAATAAAGTGCAACGTTTCATACTTGTAAAAAATACTAAAATACAATGTATGACAAGAGTGCATCTTCTTATTATAATAAAAAAAAACACATCAAGTGTAGTATGCGCTTCACGCGCCATTGGCGCTTTGCTCTCCTCTTATTCTTCATTGGACGGTTCGGATGGACTTCGTCGTTCTTTCCCAACTAAAATAGAAAAGGCTGTATCACATCGTGATGTCGATTCGTTTTCCGCCCCCAATGAGATGGGGAATTTGTAACCCCCTCTTTTGACTTTTGTTTGGATCCTTCATCTTTCTGAATGGAGGCCCGGCTCGCATCGTTCCAACAACCGGCGGGGAGCACCTCAGTATACGACCGCGCGAAAAATTGATAAAAAGTAACAAGATATAATAAATGATAGAGTGCAAAATCATAATTTTGAAATGTTGTAATATAAGTTGTATTTGTTCATTTTGTTGTTGAATTTATTGTCGTATTAGCTTACTTTTTTTGTCATAATTCTGCAAAAGTTACACCATTGGTTTCTCAAGTGTCATCTCCTAATCTCCTTCTGTCATATATATGAGTGTTTTTACATACTATTACGATCGTGGTACATTTTATTTTTCATACTATCCATCTTTCTATAATTATTTCTCTCTCTCTCTTTATATATAAACTTTACTTGAAGTTTTTATAGTCGTCAAATAAAACATCAACTTTAAAATAATCGCTTATGATTTTTTCACTTTAGTCATGGAAAGTCGCTGATCAAAACTTAAACTTAACAATAATTGTTTATTTGTTTTTGTCTTCAATTCGAAGTTTTCAAATTACAACTTCAACTTTAAGATGACCATTTATCTTAATTTACTTTCATTTCAACATTTTTTAAATTTAAAAAAAAATTAATAAATACTATTTATTTATAATCATGTAATACTAAATTTTAAAAAAAAAATTTATAGTAAAATTGTTATTTACCTTAGAATATTTGCTTTTAATAAATACAGTAAAGAAATTAAAATTAATCTAGAATTCAAACGTACAAAAAATTGTAAATAAAGCTTGGCAATTGTTTACTATATTAAGTTTAATATATGTAATAGAATGTTTGCTTTTAATAACTATTAATTTTATAATTATTTTGTATATTAAATTTAATATATGTATATTAATAATTTTGATTATTTTATTCTTGGCTGACAAATTAATCAGGCTTAGTTGGTAGTCCTTTCAGTTCTTTGTGTAAAACTTTCAGCCACACACATTAAATTAGTCACATTAAATTGGTAACATTCATGCATTTGTTACATTTTAAATTCCTAAACACACGTTTAGAAATAAATGAAATATAAATTGAACTTTTGCTAATCTATGATTCAAACGTACAACAGGTTGTTTATATTAAGCTATGAAGGGATTATATCAAATTTTAATTCACCTTCTTTATTTTTCTAATCTATGAAGTCCTTCAATCATCACTCATACTTAATATTCAATACTAATAATAAAATATCAAGACTCTTTTTCCAACTTCATAACAGTCCAATAACTTACTCTATAATTACTCTTCATTACACAAACTTTATAAATACCATATCATATTGGTAGAATTTACCTCCTTCAACTTTCCAATATTCTTCCTAATAATTCTTATTCCGACAAAGCAAAAAATGTCTACCTCCAACCATGTTCATCAAGAAGCAATGGCTAATGGCGACAACATTATGAAGAATCATCAAGAAGCAAATGTCAATTGCAACAACACTGTGAAGAAGTAGGTACAACAATTTTCTACTTTTAAAAATTAAGAATTTCGAATAAACATTTTTGTATATCTTTTGGCAGGTATATTTTGCTGAATAATGTTTCTTCCACAACAAAAGACACCACCACAAAGGTCCAAGTTTCCTGATTATGGTACACTCTTAATATTATTAAGAATAAAAATTAAATAGCACAAACATGGTGTTAATTGATGAAGGGGCATCAACTTGTTTTTAGCTCTTTATTTACACTACCGTTATTTTAAAATTAATCATATGAAGTAAAAGTTATTTTATTTTAAAAATATAATTTTAATATTATTAGTATATGAATGCAGTAATTTTAAATAATTTTATCTTAAAATAATATTAAAATATAATTTTAAAAATAATTATGACTTTTTGATTGTATTTAAGGATACATTTTTTATATACAAATGATAATTATTTTTATAAAACAATTTTTAAACATTAACGTAATTGTAGGAAATAACAATAATAATAGTGATATTACATGACATTAGCTTTTTATTTTATTACCAATGTCGTAGATGTGTATTTCAAATTCAAAAACATATCATAACAATAATAACATATTATTTTATTTGTAATTGTAACAGCCATGTTAAATAAATTTTCATTAAAATTCATAACGACTTATTTTGCTATTAAAAACATGAGCACAACAGAACACCTTATTGTTTTTTTATACACCCGTATAACACAAAAAAATTGTTGTCAACCATCTTTATCTTTCTTTAACTTTTAATCATTTTAAAAAAAATCCCTTCTTTATTCCTTTGGAAAATGCACTCGAAGACTCCAAGTGGCAGGTATCCATGTATAGCCAAATCAATCCAAGTATCCAACAATTTCCTCCAAGTAAGTCAATTTTGCTGTCAACTCTCTTCATTAATTATTCTCTCTACTTTCTTTATTCTTGACTGATATAAAAAAATTGTGTTATTTATTCGTTGAAAACTGCACTTGGAAATTCAGTCCAGTAATTTTCAACAAGTGTCTTTCTTTCCTAAAGAAACAAGTTCAAAAAATTCAGGTGTATAATTATTTAATTTATGATCTTTTTTTAAAATTAAGTATGTTCAACTTTAATTTTTAACAATAATATTCTTCGTAAGTTAACAATGATCAACTTTATATGTCACAAGGAAACAAGTTTCACTCTATTCTTCTTAGTCATATGAACGGAAAGATTATAAGAAAACCAAGTAGTGAAAATTTTTCTTCAAATAAAGCAGAAAATTGGGTTCTACTTCAATCAAGAAAATATGAATGAAAAATCAGGTGTTTACATTGTTAATATTTTTTTTTATCTTCCCTGTCTAAATGTATAATAAAAAACAGAAAAAACATATAATCCGAATTATTTATTTATATAATATGATTTTAAAAAATTATTTGTAACGAATGGATATAAATCACACCTAATAAGATTTGTAACGAATTAAATATATACCCTTAATTGTTAAATTTAATTATCAGATCTGTTACAAATTTATTTCGAGTGTAACTAATGTAAATCGTTAATTTATTAAGAAATCATTATTTTATAGGTCCAATCAATGTTACAAATTTAAGGAAATCATTATATTTACATACGAAATAAATCTGTAACTGTCAATCATAATTAAAAATAAATAAATTTCATATAAATATTAACTAATGTAAAGGCTAACATATCATTTTTAGGTCTAATGTTAAAGACTACAAATATATGTAATCTTCGTGTCTTTGTCTTTATTCTTTCTTATATACCCAGACATCCCAGTGTGACTGTTCTTATTGTTGAAAAATGAGAATTGACAAATAGATGCAGTGTAAAGCTCTTGATGTAAATCCATCATGAAAGACTAATCAACAGCAAAAACTTGAAGAACGTGAGAGGATGATGCAAGAGATTGTCAATGAAAGAATACTAAACTCATTATGTTCTCTTTGCAGTGCATTTTTTTCTTCCGGTTCTTTTATTATTTTATGTTTTGGTATGTACGTTTTTTTTGTATGTGTTATTTTTTTTTTCTTTTACTACTACTATATTATATTTTTTTTAAAGAACTACTATATTATAGTTATTGTATATATTTTTAGTCTTTATCATTTTGAGCGATATTTTCCCTTTTATTTCATATCTTTAACTTACAATATATGTTTTTTGTTTAATAGAAGATAAAGGGAGTCTATTATTGTTGCAACTTTATTTTTTATTCTTTAATCTTCTTCTTTCTTCTTATTATAATCTATTTCAATTTATTTATTCATGGCATAGTAAAAAAACATAAAATTTATTGAATATAGAATTTGAATTTGAATTATTATTTCTCTTACAATAACATGTTATTAAAATAGTCTAAAAGAAATTTGAATTATTGTTTCCTAATATTTTATTCAGATTATTAATATTACTTATATAAATATATATCATTAAAAAAATGAGCGAATTTATAAATGAAGAATTATTATTTCAATTTATTGTGTATATGAACTTTAACAAAATTATATTATATTGAGAAGCAATAATAATTTCCAGCTAGCAAATAGCAATACTCCATTATTAATAATTAAAAGTAATATATTAATTATAAACATGCAAAAATAATATTATGTTCAACAATAACAATAACAAACACTTAAATTTAAATAATTATATATTATATATTAATGTTTATTAATTATATTTATATTTTTAAAATTTTATATAAGTATTTTATCACTATTATTATTTAGATAAATACCAAATCATAATAAATTTCAATATATATGTTCAATATTTTTAAGATAATATCTGCTCAATTAAAATATAATCAATCATCTTCTTCTATTTTAATGTAATCATATTTAATATGTTATTAAATATTTTAAATATTGATCATTATATTTATGTACATATATATTTTTGTAAGAAAATACTAAAGACAAACATAAAAAATATATAATTTAAATAAACCCCTGTATTGCACAGGTTTAACATATAGTATATATGTAAATTGTTTTCATAAGTCGGATAAAAAGATCAATTTTAAAATAGTTGGTGATTTAATCTTGTCATTTGAATCATTGAGAGCCACGGAATTAAAATTTGAATTTTACAATAATTATTGATCTAATTTTATTTCATTTTAACATTTTGAACCATTAGATTAAATCATTTTAAGTTGTTTATAATATTTAAATTAATTTTATATATTATTTTTTTATGTATTTTTAATCTTATTTATTATTATTATTATTATAAAATTTAGAGAAAACTAATAAGATAAGTGATGATTTAATTTTAATTTTAAAATTTAAAAGTATATATATATATATATAAACTTCACTTGAAATTTATAGAACAATCAAATCAAAATTTAAACTTTACAATAATAGTTGAAAATTATTATCATTATTAAAAAATCTAGAGAAAATTAATAAGATAAGTGATAATGCAATTTTAATTTTAAAATTAAAAACTTTATTTTAAAAATAAATATTTACCTTAGAATATTTACTTTTAATAATTAACAATTTTATAATTATTTAGTCTATTAATTTTAATAAACGTATATTATTTGGCTTCTTAGTAATTTATATTATATTTTCTAAAAAAATTAATCTATATTTTATGACCATTGTCATTAGTTAATAAAATTTAAATAAATAACATATCTATGTAATTTTGCCTCAAGAGATCAAAGGAGACCATTACTTCATATATGATAATTTCCATTAAAAAGTACATTAAATTATCAGTTTCATATCAGTTTTTTGGTTTTGTTTGAAACAACACATCTAATTGAAAATGGTGTTTCAACGAGAAATGAGTACCACAAATAATGGAGCTCCTAAACAAACGTAAAACTAATATCATTAAAAAAAAACTGAAAAAAGTATTGTAGCATTAATTTAGCGTTAATTTATTAAAAAGAGAATATCTAAAATATCCTTATATTACTTTATATATTTATTAAACAGAAATAGAGAATTAATAAAATAAGAAATAATGTTGCATTTATTTAATAATTAAAATTTTATTGTTAAAACAATTTTTTACTTTTAATTTATTATTATTAATGATTGATTTTAAAATATTGATTATTTTTAAAATAGTGGAAATTATTTTTTATATTTTTTAAGATATGAATATGTTTATAATTATTATTTTTTATGTATTATTAAATAGAATAATAGAAAACTTATAAAATAAAAAATATGTATATAAATAATTTAACGATTATTTTAAAATTAATTATTGTTAAAATCTAATTTAATTTTGTAACCTTCATTATAACATTTTTTAGGCCGACAGATTAAAATTTTAACTTTACAATAATCATTGATTTTATTGGTGCAACATTAATGGAAATTAATAATTTTTAAAATAATAATTCATTATTGTTCTAATTATTATCTTTTATATATTTATTAAATATAGTTAGAAAACTGTAAAAATATATAATATAGTATTAATTTGAAAATTAAAAATTATATTTTTAAAATAATTTCGAACTTTTAATTTCTTAGGATTAAATTTAAATTTATGATTATTTTATAAAATGTAGAGTCAATTTTATAATTAAATTTAATACTATTTATTAATAGTTTATGCAAGAAGTTTAACATATTTTTAAAATCAGATTCATACACATATTTAACAAAAAAAAAGCTGATAATTATTTATTTACTTCATAGTTAATTATTAATTATTGCATATAAATATGATCTAATATTTTTTATTGAATTTAATTTATTATATTTACTTCCTAATTCAATTTGTAACCGATGAAGTCATGTTTAAGAAAATCGTTTTTATTAGAAATTAACTAAATGATTTTTGCTGTTTATAGAAGTTTATTGCATTGTTCAGTTAATTTTTTAATTTATTAAGGATTTTTTATTATTCGTATATGATTTAGTTACTCTGTTTAGAAATATCAATTTAATGTTTCTATGAACATAATATATCACAATTTATTTAAATAAACAAGCTAAAATATATAGTATTTGTTCCATTAATTTAAAACATAAAGAACAATTCATTTAATGCACTTTGTTTTTTCTTATATAAATATATATATATATATATATATATATATATATATATATATTATTTGAATATAACTTTTTCATTTGCTCACTGTTTCTTTTATTGACTTAACACTCTTTCTTTCTCATTTTGCACTTATAATTTAGTCTACATTGACTTACAACTAGCAAAATACCTTTTTTGTGTATGTTATAGAATAAAGATCTTACATGAATGCATCACCCAATGAATTCAGCTGAGAGATGGAAGATGTAGATTGGAAACCAACACATTACTTTTACATCACTTTACAATTAATTATGATGTCATCATTTTTTAACATTTCTTCTCTTTGATAGATTATTTTTTGTCTTTGTAAAGCTTAATGTATTATTTTTAGGTCTAAGAAAACTATTATATAATTACTTACACTATTATTATAATTTTTTTCCAAAATCATTATTATGACTATGTACTATAACTAGACTCATATATTTAAGGATTTAGACTTAGGCTAATTATTTTATATATTTTTTATTTAAATGTTAATAAATATGGAATATATATTTTATATGTAAATATTTGATAAACTACTTTAATAAATTATAATATTTGATATATTTTATTTTTTTAATGATAACCTCATGAAAAAAAATTGACAATCAATATGCTTAATTTTTTATAAAAAATTCACATAATACTTAAAAACTCCATTTACAATGAATTGTTTGTAATAAATTATAAAATGATAGAAATTTAATTTTTAAAATATTTTATGTATTTAAATTATCTGCTTATATTTAAATAAACTCGCAAAAAACAAAGTTTAATAAATTTTAATGTAAATAATTATAAATTTTTATTTTTATTTTTTATTTTGAATTTATAGATTTCATATAATTATTGTTAATTTGAGAAAAAATAAATCATAATAAATTTTAATAAACTTAATATTTTTAAAATAACATATGCTTAATTAAAAATACAATTAATCTATTTACAAAATATTAATGTAATTATATTTAATATATACTAAATATTTTAAAAAATGGTAACTTTATTTATTTATATTTTTCTAAATAATACTAACTACAAATATAAAAATATATAATTTAATTAAACCCGTGCATGATGAATTGAAGATAATGTATTCACCGGCAGAGACTATATATTAATGGGTTACTTTTGTGTATTGCAACTCAAACTTCCGATGGAAGAATGAAACAAATGTGACTGCCTCATAAAGTAAAGAATATAAAAACAACAATCTAAGCATAATGTTCGATCTTGTGTAAATTTAGTTTATCCTTTTTTAAAGCAGAATACACGAGTTGTCGAGCTCTCTTCCGGATGGTGGCTTTTAGAATCTTATTATTGTAGGCTCACTTGTGACTTACTAAACGTGATTCACGTTGTTGGGTGAAACCCTGTCTTACATGAATTTTAGTATAGAATTCAAAAGAACACTAATAAAAAAACTTACGTTTACTTATTTCAGATTAGGAGTGAGAAGTAGAAGATATGTGACAGCAATAAGAAATCCCGTAGTTACACTAGTATAATGGCATGCTGGTAATTTCATTACCCCTGTTTATTCAAAGTAATTAATTATTTTTTGTTAGAAACCACATTTAATCATACTTGCGCCGGATAATAAACAACAAAGCCTCTAAACTATTAGTTAAGCTAATAAAACAATTTCACTTAAATTGAATTCAAGTGTTGGTAGTAAATTAGCACAAAAAGAAAGCGTGGGAGCAACAAAAACGCAGTTGCGGCGTGAAAGTGAGTTTGAAGGTTCTAAATTCTTATCCTCTTTGGGAAGAATGCCAGTGCTAACCAATCCCCTGGAAAGGCCAAAAAAGAGCAAAAGTGAAAGTTAAAAACATAAAGTAACTAGCTGTAATGTAACAAACAGCATCCAGAAGAAAGAATTAGAAACCAGTTCTTAAGATCCGTCTCTATGCATCACATTTTCCCACCACAAAGAAAAAACATGTCATCTTCACTCACCTTAGCATTAACCATTTTGACAGTGCTGTCTTTTCTCTCCTTGGGCCTCGGCCACCATGTTCAACCCTGCAGCGAAGCGTTCCTCAACCTAGCCCAACAAAAGAACATCTCAAAGTGCAAGACACTGCGGAGTCTAGGGGCAGAGTTTGCTTGGTCCTACCACAGTGTGACGAATGAATCAATCGTACTAGAAATAATGTTCGGTGCCACACTCCCCAGTCCACAAGGGTGGATAGCGTGGGGTGTGAACCCGGGAAAAAGGCCGGAGATGATCGGAACCAAAGCCATCATAGCCATTAAACTCAGCGACGGAACATGGAGAATGAACACATACAACGTCACCAAGGAGACCAAAAACGGCTGCAGCCTTCTGCCCTCGAAAATCCCGTTTGTAACCGCCAACATGTCGGTCGAGAAAGAGGTCGCTAATATGAACACCATGTATGCAAGATTGGTCCTTCCTTCTGATGTCTACAACGTTACGAAGCTGAACCATTTGTGGCAAATTGGATATGCAATTCAGGATGGCCATCCCCTGGGACATCCTAGGACTCTTCGGAACGTCGAAACCACAGAGGTCATAGACTTGACTGATGGAAACGGTCGCAGCACTGGACGGTACCGGGCTTATCTTAGATCGGTACGTGAGAATGAACTAATAAATTTCTCTTTTCTAATTCTTTGATAAAATGAAATGACTCAACTCAGTTAATTAGGCCTTTAAATTTTGAATCTGAATTAAAATTGATATCCTTCAGTGTTAAAATGAATACAGATACATGGAGTCCTGAATATTATCGGGTGGGGAACACTGTTGCCGATTGGAATTATAACAGCAAGGTACTTTCGGGTATTTCCTTTTAAATGGGAACCGATGTGGTTTAAACTGCACATTGCTTGCCAATTAACTGGTTTTCTCGTTGGCACCGCTGGATGGGCTATTGGACTAAGTCTCGGACATTCTTCTAGATACTACACCTTCCACACTCATCGAAACTACGGCATTTTCATTTTCACCTTTAGCACTGTTCAGGTATTTAATACTCCTCTCTTTCTACATATATTAATTCATGGGGATCTTTTTGCCAAAATGTTTTAATTTTTTTATTTAATTATCAAAGTCGATAGATTTATTTTAAAATTATGAAAGAATGATAAATTGTGTTTTAAAACATGACTTAATATAAAGAAGTTGAATTTTAAAACAAGACTTTCCTTATCGGTTTTTATGTTATTTTTAATAATTTGTAGAAGCTAAATTAAAGACTGTCATGTACCATCACAAATTTCTTCTTAACCGTCACAAAATAAAACAATTTGTCTGTTTTTTTCCTTAGCAAAATAATTTGATATATGCTTTTTCATCAAAATAGTAAATTTTTTGAATTGATTAATTATCAAAATAGATAAATTTTTAAAAAATTACAAAAAATATATAAAATCGTATTATAAAACACGACATCAAAATTATTTATTTATCTAATAAAGCGAGTACAGATTATACAATATGAAATATAAAGGAGATTGTTGATGGAAAGTTCATTTTGAGTGGGGAGCTCTCTATATATAAATAATAAGTTTGAAGGGAATTAAAAGATAATTTTTTATAATTAATTAATATCAGATACATGATTTTTGAATGGTTGTTTTAAAAGGGGAAATTATAATAGATTGAAAAATATTTTTTAAGAAAAATTTATTTAAACTAAAAAGAATACCTATATACTTTTAATAATTTTTTAAATTATATATATATATATATATATATATCCCTCAAAAGCATATGCCTTTAGTGGCTTCACCCTTGGTTCGGTTGTAGATATATTCCTTAGTAAATTAGGTTTAGCTTTAATTTAAAAGATTTAATTAGTATATGCTCCACATCTATTTTAAAAGTTTAAAATGTAGGTAATTTTTTGCTTTCTAAAATATGCATTTAGTATAACAATTTTTTATTATTGAATTCGATAGTCCTAACATAAATGTTAGGAATATGCAAAATTTTCTAACTAACAATTAAAATTCTATAGCATTTACAATTTAGACAGATAATTAAATCCTATTCACATATGGATTTAACAAAAAACAGAAATATTTCATCTCTAATGTTAGGATATATTGATGAAAGATAGGTGTTTGGTTTTCAGATGTTGGCTTTTCGCTTGAAGCCGAAGGTGACAGATGAATACCGGAAATATTGGAATATGTATCATCATTTTCTTGGTTATGGATTGCTGGCTATCATATTCCTAAACATATTCAAAGGAATAAACATTTTGGAAGGGGGAGATGCATGGAAGTGGGGATACATTGGAAATCTTGCTTTGTTGGGTACCATTGCATTTGGTTTGGAGGTTTTCACGTGGATTCGCTTCTTCATGTTGAAGCACAAGCAGGGAATCAAAGCTATGAACCAGCAAGAGCCAGACGCAAAAAATAATACATTTGCCTAATATGTATCTCTCTCTATGCATGACCATTACAATTTACATGACTACGAATATAATGTGTTTTTGATACAATAATGATATGATTGAATTTTTATTACTAGTGGTTATATGTCTCAAATTTATATCTTTTATGCTTAAATGATTCCACTAAGTATTTCCCCTTCAACCTTTTTCATTTCATAACATATTTTTATTATTATTTTATATCAATTTTTTTCTTATTCAATTTTTAAAATTTTCTTATCCATCCAAATCAATATTTATTTTTTAATAAACATTAAATGTCTTTATTTTGTAAATTACAAATTTTAAACATATATATTTAATATTTTAATTTATATTTATCACTAATAAAAAACGATTCCTTACTTTTTAATTAATATTTTCACATGTAATGTATACTTATATATAAATTAATAATTTATTAATTAAATTCATGAAAGAATCAAATTGATTACTTTTAGTGAATCTTTTCTTTTTACAAAACTTTTTTCATCCAAAAAGTTTGAATTCGATACATGCTTAAGAGGATCAAGGTACCAGCCAAATGTCACTTGGATCAACTACTTCTTCATATATATACTAGTTAGTTCATAAGTATTGGTTAAAATTATTAAATACAATTGTGAAGTGTTTAAAATTATTTTAAAATAAATATTAAATAATTATTACTTTAATATAATAAATAAATAAAATATCTTATCAGAAAGAATGATAGTAAAAAATGTTTAAAATAAAATAAACTCCCCCGTACCCATAAACTAATCCACAAGGATTGAAAAAATTAATTAACTTAGTTAGAAACATTAAACTCTCTTAACCTATATTCTCTATAAAAAAAAATCCCTAATATTTATAAGACACATTTATTTATTGATTATTTAAAATATTTTTTGGTTTGAATTCTTTTAATCTCTTTCACTAGTAATACATTTATTATTATTTTTTGCTACCCAGGTGATGAAGAGATAAATGTTCTCAAAATGTAAAGGCAAATTTGACTCTTCAAAAGCCCAAGACATTTTAAAGTTGTTTTGGGCGAATCCAGGTATCATGGAGTGAGAATCAAATAGTAACTGCTCAAGTAAAATTTAAAATTAGATATTTTATTATTATTTGGATTTTGAATTGAAAATTAAGAGAGGATATATTGTTAAATTTTTGAATAAAAAAGTTGAAAGAAATATTAAATAGGAGGGGCGCACACACGGTGACAGAAACGGGAGTTGCTGTATGCATTGGCATGCAAAGCATATCATGGGTCGCAGCCTCCTTCCACTAGGCACCATTTTTTCGCATGCGTTACGCTGATGATAGTTAATTAGGAAGTTGGCATTATAAGAACAAGATCAAAACCCTACTCACTCATAGTTCTTAGGGAGTGAATATGGCGAATTTGCCCCAATCCTTCTCCTTAAGCGCCGCGTCGTTTGGAGCTCCTTCTTCTTCTGCCACTGCCACCACCAAGGATCGCAGGACAATGGCGTCTGTGGAACACCTCGTTCTCGAACTCAGCAACCCCGATCTCCGAGAAAACGCTCTCAATGAACTCTCCAAGGTACCTACCTTCCTTCGTTTTCCCTCTCTCCTGCGTCGTTTAATTTAGTCCAATTAAGTATAACACCCACTCAAAACGCCGCATTCCATATGCTTAGCATGGATAATTATTTTCGCGCTCTATCTCATGCGTCGTCGTTTCAAGGCTCATCCGGTTAATATTTTTTTCCTTCTATTTTTTTATATGTTTTAGAAGAGAGAGTTATTTCAGGATCTTGCTCCGTTATTGTGGAATTCTTTTGGCACCATGGCAGCACTTTTACAGGTATGCATGCTGTGGGTGACTTGCATTAACATTACACATATTCTTTCTCACTTGCCTTTTTTTCTTGTTTTTTATATTTATATGAATATTGAATGAACATCCCCTTACTGATTAATATTTTGTTTCACGAATACTTTGTTTGTTTCAAATCCTGGAGTTTCTTCTCTCTCTCTCTCTCTCTCTCTCTCTCTCTCTCTCTATATATATATATATATATATATATATATATATATATATATTCTCGAATAGTTTTCTAAAATTTTATATTTATTTTCTTTCAGGAAATAGTTTCAATTTACCCTGTTATTTCACCTCCAAACCTTACTCCAGCGCAATCAAATCGAGTGTGCAATGCTCTTGCTCTTCTTCAGGTGAGAATTGAAATTCACACTGCAAATTGCGGACTGTTGTGGTTGCGGACAGTACTGCAACAACAATATTTCGGCTGCAGTTTTGGTTGCGGACTGCAATTTAGAACCGTGGTCCAGTCACATATACTCTGACGGCTCTTTTTCTCCTTTTCTTCAATGCATTCTTGCTAACACATTTCTTTTACTCTCATGGATTTCTTACAGTGTGTGGCATCTCACCTTGATACAAGGATGCAATTCCTCTATGGTAATGATTTTTTTTCTTATTCATCTGAAGGACCGTGAACTTCTGTTTGCTAAATAATATCATTTATGATACATAGTATCTTTGAAAATCTGGTCTTTAGTCAAATGGAGTTGCGTGATTCATGTAGCTGACATCACCTAGTGGGATTTTTTGTTGTTGATGTTGTTCCCAAACTTTGCTTTTGTATGGTATACGTTCAATAAATATAAAATGATTGATGATATCTTCTCATCTACTAACTATATTTTCTCTTTTTTTCTCACTAATATAAAATTGTTATAAGATATTGTAAAAGCAACCAATTGCTAACAATTAAAAAGTAAGTATAATTCGTTAAATTATAAAATTTCATGAATGATAGTTAAAAGACCATATATAATATAAAATGTTTTCTGCTTGTAAAACAGAATCATGCAGTTAAATTTTAAATGCATCTTGCTTTCTCTTATTGTTGCCTATCTTGTCATACTTTATCTTTCTTGAAAATGAGGTTTCTCTCTCTTTCAATTTATTCTTCTTTCTTAGCATTCAGTCATATTTGTATTTTTTACTGCCAATATACTCTCAAGCATCCGTGGACAGAAACTTTGGAGCACTTGAAAGACATATTAGTTGTTTTTTTTTTTTTTGTTAATATAAAATCAAGGAGATTGCTTTGACATTACCATATCCGTTTCAGCAGGGTTTTTGCTCATTGAAATTAACACGTGAAGGGAAAAGATATTATTCTGTTCACTCTTTTACACTTACCTTTTTCTCATCTGCAGCTCATATACCTCTATATCTGTATCCCTTCCTTAATACAACCAGTAAGTCCAGACCATTTGAGTATTTGAGGCTTACCAGTCTTGGAGTCATTGGTGCCTTAGTGAAGGTACTACCGCCTTGCTGATTCTGTTGTTGAATACACTTGACTATGAGAAGAACAAAATTTTATACAACATTTATGCTGAAAAGAGTATAATTTTAATTTGTAAAAGTATTGTCACAAAAAAGGTTGCCATAAAAGACTATATACTGCAATAACCTCAACTAGTATATCATATTAAGAAAAGAGTAATAACTAATTATTGATTATTATAAATCTATGGCACACAGCTAGACGTGTAAATAGTTTAGTTGCCACAAATAATTAGTCTTGTTATAATCTTATAATGTTCATGTAGTTCTTCAACTATCTGTTAAGTTTCAAATACAATCCTGTAACAATTTTCTTATGACGTAACAGGTACATACAACTCAACTTGTTAGGATGAGTCATCGCTATTATTAGGGAACAAAATTTTCCAAACTATTTTAGGCCCTTCATGATATTGTTGATATTTTAACCTATTGGGATGAAGCTATTGTTTTTTTTGTTGCTTGTCAAATGCACATTTATACTTGAGTTTTATTGTGTTTAATTTATTTTTTGATATTTCACCAGGTTGATGATACAGAGGTTATAAGTTTCCTTCTTTCGACAGAGATTATTCCGCTGTGCCTGCGCAGTATGGAAATGGGCAGTGAATTGTCAAAAACTGTAAGTTTACTGATCTTGTTTTAAACCAACTTGGTTTGACAAAATATTTTATTCCCTTCATTTTTCTCAGCTACTTTTTTTGGGTATGTATGATGAACATGTATGCATGTTCCAATACAGTGCTACATAGGAGGTGCATAATCTGATTAATGGGATTACCACTGAGGAGTGCTAGCAACACTCTCCTTTTAACACTCTATTATCGGTTGAAATTTATTGGAAATCACAAACTTTGGTAGGTTCCACTTCTAAATTAGGAGAGAAACTCATCAAATGAGAAGTAAGAACCACTATTGTGATTTCCAATAAATTTCAACTGATAATAAATAAAAAGTGTTAGAGAGAGTGTTACGAACATTCCTCTTGGTTGTGTCAAAATGCAATTCGACACCAGTATTTGTAGTACATGGGTTGAAATTCTGTCCTTGATACTTGAGATCTAAATCTTTAAATAACACATGTTTAACTCTTGCATTGTACTTGGTGGTGCCCTGTAAATGCTAAGCCACATGTTTGTTTTAGCCACTATCTGCTGATCCTCTTTTATACCTATCAAATAATTGTAAAAGGAAAAATTGTGTGTAATCTAATGGAAGTTCCATCACTGCAGGTTGCAACCTTTATAGTTCAAAAAATTCTATTGGACGAAATTGGTTTGAAATATATTTGCACTACAGCAGAGCGCTTTCATGCAGTAGGTAGAGTTTTGGGAAACATGGTGGCAACTCTTGTTGAGCAACCTTCATGTCGTCTTTTGAAGCACATTATTCGTTGTTATCTTCGTCTGTCAGATAATCTGAGGTTTGTTAAGTAGATAGTAACTCCAGTTTTGTAAGTGCTCCTGCCCATGCCCTTTACGTTCTTCCCGTTCTTCCCAAGTTTCTAATAAAACTTTGGTCATTTCAAAACAGTGCTTGTGAGGCATTAAGAACATGTCTTCCGGACGTGTTAAGAGATGCTACATTCAGTACTTGCATTCGTGTAAGTGATATTATTATTATTATAAAAATTTGATTTCGCTCTATTCTTCAAATTTCTGAGCTAAGCGATTTTTCTCTTGTTCTTATGGGTGTTTACATTTTATATGGTTTTGGTTTTATTTATTCAGGAAGACCCAACAGCTAGGAGGTGGCTACAGCAGTTGCTTCATAATATTGGAGTCAATCGGGTTCCTGAACTACAAGGTGGAGGAGGATTCGATCACATGGGGTCGTGAGAACAAAGACTTGCCTCGTTGCTGGGGTTGCTACTTTGTGAAAATTATCAACTGAGAATGCAGAATTGAATGGGAAGGGAACTATCTTTTTTTTTTAAGGCAGGAAGGGAACCTCTTGTCTTGATTGAATAAAATATTGAAATCATAATGAGCCGCGTATATTTTAAACTCTAGCACGATATTTATAATTTCTTATTATTTAGCAATTCAATAATTTAAAGGCTAGGCGGATCATTTGTTTGCAGCAAATCAAAGTAACTTTAGAAAATTATTTCATCCTAATAATTTAGATAGATACTAATATGACTTCAAGTATAATAATCTGTATGCTAATGTATTTTCTTGTAAAGTATTTATCCTCTAGTGTTATGTTTTCTGCATATTTTTTGTACTATTTAATTTACATATAGATTTTAACCAATAAAAAAAGGAAAAAATACTTATTAATCTACATTTTTTAAAGATTTTAAATGCCATGTGAAAATATTGAAACAACTTTTTTAATTATTTTTTTATGTCACTTAATTAAATGTAAGCAAGTGAAAAAGTAAAATTTGATTAGATAAAAAAAAAAGATAAACAATCATGTTTCTGAATGTATAATTATTTTTTATGTTAGATAAAATGAAATATTCATAGTAAAAAAACAAAAAAAAAACAATTCAATTGTATCCCAGTACCAACAATGGCAAAACAACAACAATTAGGAAAAAATTAGATTCAAATTTAAACCCCCCACCCAGTAAAAATAGAAGAAGATGAAAGCACTTTTAATTCATAATGACACACGAGAGCGTAAAAATCCAAAGCAAAACAGACATACACTTACAAAGACTCAAAACTCACCAAGATAACAGTGAAGACCCAATTCAATTATTCCGTTGACCAATCAAAGAATCTTCTCAGTCAACACCCATTGAAACCTCCTTGATCAAATCCCACCTAAACAATTGAGGGGGAGAAGAAAATGAGAGAAGTTGAGATGTTTCTGTCTTCTGACAGAGTCGGGAAAGAAGAGCAAAAATAAGAGAATAAATCGAGGTTTTAGGGTCTTAGGTACCAAAGATACACTCTCCATGTAAACATAAATTTGAGCTTTATATTTTAAATAATTAAAGAACAGTATGCCATATTTGATCATAAGGCAACACATTGTCGGAAAAGTTTATCCTTCACAAATTGACAAATGTCGCAAGAAGGTTCAAAGGTTGGGACCCATAATAGATTTACACTTGTCTCAACAAAAAAATTTTAAATTTATATATAGATCTGATCCGTTTTAATTTTAAATATAACTAATAAGTAACTCGTATGTATACGAATAGGTTGCTCCGCTACACTTTGGTATTTTTTTATAAATTAATTTAATTTTTTATATATATGATAACTAAAATATTTTTATTTATGATATTATTGATAAAATAATTTAAAAGTTTTAAATTTTAGTGTCTTATAGCAAAGAAGCAAACTATTATTTTTTAATTAATTTTTATTATACTGGTTATCGTAATAATTGAATTAAATAAAAAACTAACAAAAAATTCGAATATTGATTAAATTCAACCATACAGTTGATGCACATTATCGCATTATGTTAGATTGGAGTTGAAAAAATAAAATATTATAAGATTGATTAATGTGAAAAATAATATACATATGCACTGGTCGCTTCGATACGTTCTGTTACATTTTTATAAATTAATTTTAATTTTTATATATATCATAACTAAAATATTTTTATTTATAATATTATTGATAAAGTAATTTAAATTAATTAATTTTGATTGTCTTATAATAAAGAATCAAACTATTAATTTTTAATAAATATATCAATTAATTGTTATTATGCTAATTATCGTAACAATTGAACTAAATAAAAAAGAGTTTAAAAATTTTAAATAATAAAACTATAAATATTTTTTTAAATGTCACCATTTCATTTTACTGTTATTTACACATTATTTAATATGATGAAAATTTAAAAACAAATAATATATTTAATAATAATAAATATTGTTGATTGTTTGATATGTAAATGTATTAAATATTGTTTTAAAAAAAAATTCACGGTTCACTCATGATGGCATAGACAATAATTATTTTTCGTAAATGATAATTGTAGTTTCTATCATAAAAAATAAAATTAAAACTAATTTACATTATGATATAGTTAATAAGTAATTTAAAACTTTTTGTAATAGAAATCATTTTTATAAATCAATTTTAATTTTTATGTCTCATAACTAAAAACATGATTATCAAGGTATTCTAGAGAATTTTTAAAGAATAAATAATCAAATTTATCTTGAAAAGTATAAGACACTAATAAATTGGTTTTTAAAGATAAAAAATTCAAATTTAATATCTGAATATACCAAAAGTAAGACACATTAGTCTAAATTCACAAAACTAAAATACAAATCCAAAAAATCATTTTTCTTGATTTTGAAAATGAATATAAAACTGTTTCAAAATTAAAAGTATTTCGGTTTTATTTTTACCAAAACACATTTTGTTTTGAAAATTGTATTTAAAAACCAATTATCAGAAACCCACAACTACACTGAACAGGGGGTCTAAGATGCTTCACCAAGTTTTAAAATAGAATTCATTATATAACAGAATTCAAAATGCTTCATATAGGTTCAGAATAATAAATATAAAATAGAAATCAAAGGATTCTACAAGTTAAGACTTAGACTTTTTAAGGGGCTTTGTTAATGACAAAATAGAATTGAAAACTCAAGTTCAGGACTTTATAAGCCATAAAAAAATAATGATTATAATTTTGCATACTCCACTAAAATCTCGTTGCATAAGCACTGGACAATAAAATTTCATATCTCAACAGCATTTATATCATATATCTATCAATCTAGATGGCCATCTGAATTATGCAGGAGGCTACCATACTGCAATAGCATGATAACCTTCCACCAACTCCTTAGTGGGTATCATGGCATAACAAATCCTCTACAGCATATCTTAATTGCATTTCTCAACATAACTATAGACTGAGCTATGAGGCAAAAATGAGAAATGCAATTTGCATACTTCTCATAGCATAGTATACATGACTGCAGAACACATACTGAATATAAGGATCTCACTCTTGCCATAAAATAGCATTTCAACCCTATAATCCTTTTTATAGAAGCTGGTTCAAGGAAAGCAACTTCCTAAAACCCTACACTACACAAGTCACAAGTAAGACCTTCTGCCCGATGCAGATTATGCAGTACAAGTCCTCAACCCTCATCGAAGAATAGAAAAGACATTAACCAGCTAGAAAACTAATATATCATTCCCTGCGAGTAGGAACTAAATGGTGAACAAAACTTGAATTGGATGCCAGTAGGAACTTATTTTGCCCATGTAACTCCTGTGAAAATGTCAGCCTCATGCCAATTACGGTTGAAAATTCATCATTTTTGGGATAATGTTTAGACTAACAGTGTGGACATGGCTGTGATAGTCCTTCCTTCAATGTCAACAGCAACGATATCAGCTGATAGGACCCAGCCGTCCTTTAACATGACTTCCTTTACCTGAATGATGGATGGAAAGCATGCTAAGTTTTAATTGTAGGACTTCAAATGCAATATCGTCAATAGTTTTAGAGGCAACCATGCCTCTTCGTGGTGCCTGTTGTAGCAGGGGATCTTAAGTGAGGACCTGTTAATACTTTCACGGGTGTTGTGGGGATTTAATTAGCTTTATGTTTTCTGGTGTTGATTTATGTTTGGTCTGTATTTTTTTGGGTGGGATGGCTTCGGTATTGCCTTAGGCGACGTGATGCCTAATGGTTCTGTTTTTCTGCTGATGTACTGAACCTATGTTTTTGTCTAGTTGGGAAATTGCTTGTCCCAAATCACCCAATTAGCATTATGAATATATATGTTGCTTATAAAAAAAACGTGCCTCTTCGTCAGTTAGCGAATCCAACAGCTATTACTAATTTTGAATATATGTTTGTGTTTGCATAGTATCTCAGTACCCCTATAGGCGAAGTAACAAAACTTATTAAAAAAATTAATCAATATCATGTCAAAGAGAACTCTAAGAATACAATTGAATGCTAAATATAGACACAGAAGATTAGAGCAAATAAAATCATAAATAAAAAAGAAAGTGCTGTCAACATCAAAATACATAAACAAATATACAAACTGATAGCAACATATTGAAGCACAGCTTTTATATGATGCATCCCAAACAGAACGACCATGCCAAAGGATTTTCTTGAGGCTGAAAATGGAGTGGTCTTGCTCCTTCTCTTCTTTCCTAGTGCTGGCAACTTCAAGTTCTGTCTCATTTGTGACTATGGCTTCCTCTGCTTGCTGCTGAGACAACATTGTCTCTCTTATCCACAAAAGCAGTGTCTAAATGTGGATCTGAAATTCATAAAAAAGACACTAAATGAGACAAAAAACCATGATATAAAAACACACCAAAGATGTTATGTTATAAATTTGGCCTTCATGATATCTGAATATGATACGAGTGAAACAAATATCAATGTATGTTATGCTCTTGATGAATTCTGCACAGGTTGCTTGGATCCATCGTTCAACCCAAGCTACAAGTTACATGGAACCAATGACACTTGTTAAATGATACTCTTTAACAAAACACCCATTACCCTTTTATTCCTTTTTGCTTCATCAATTAAAAAAGTTCTTGTAATCCAGCAAAAGAAAACATGAATTTATAACTGGACTTTTTTTTTTTCATAAAGAAGAATGTGTAACTGCACGTGAAGGTTTGATGGTAACTTCAGGTTTGATGGTAGTAAAAAAAAATTAAAAAATAGTTGAAGTTATATGGCCGTGAAGTTTAATTAATCAAAACTTAGAAAATCATCTTCACTTTTCTAAATGCACATGTGATTACATGTGATTATCTTCCATAATCTGAGATCTCGAAAACACAAAGAATCTATAGGGATTAGACCAAAAACTTGATTGAAACAAAAGAGAGAGAGAGAGAGAGAACATTACATGCTTACGACATGGCAAGAAGAATTGTGATTGAAGGAACAATCACATATGACAGAACTCTCAAAGCCTTTCCTAGCATCAGACACCTTCCAATTTCCTTTTCCATTGCAAGGATCCACCCCGAAGTCCCAGTCTTTCTTCCCAATATTGCTCCCTATCTCCTTCAATGCCTTCACTGCACACAATTCAACTTCATCAATAAGAGAAAAAACAAACAACATTCTAGTGAATCTTAACACCGATGCATACGCATAGAATTAGAAGCTATGATGAAATGGAACAACCAATCCATGATTGTTTTTGCTGTCCATAGATCCAAACAAAAGAATTGAGTGAGACAAGACACTATTGACTCTGCCTCACTTTTGCAACTCTGTTCCAATCCAAAACATGGAAAAGTATGAACTAATCTGATACAACAAAGAATGAAGGAATGAAAGTCCTTAACCAATCAAGAGAGGTAATTTAACTCACTCAATCAAATTGACCTTTCTGATGGCCCAGGTTATTAGACTTAGAAGCACAAAGAGAAATAAACTAATAGCCAGCACAAATTAGTATAGTCTATCTGACCTAGCCATGTGTGAACAAAAAAAATAAATTTTAATTTTTCCTTGGTTTGAGACAATAATTCATGGAAATGCATTAGACACAACCCAATTTGCAATGGTATACAAATTATCCTTGAAGGCCCTAGGAAATAGATCCAACCATAAAAACCAACCCACTGCCAAGTTTCCCTCATAACAGTTCACATGCATAGGACACATATATCGCCACAATAGAACAACCTTAGAAGAAATAACCATGTGATTTGGAAGTTTCTCAATCACATGAGACGTCAATTATCAATTATTAGGTACACTGACAACACCAGGGAGAAAAAAAGGATATCATCAGACTAAAGTTGCAAAAAATAAATAAAAAAACAGAAATTTTAACCAATGTATCGTCCAAAGACTATTTATAAAAATTTCTGAGTTCTGACATATTAGACTCAACTGAATGAACTGATTGATTGAATTATTTGTCAAAATTAATAAAAAAATGAAATTTCTAATTTCATACCCAGGATTTAAATAAACAAAATAGAGTATGGCATTCCCCTGTGCTGTAGAAAGAAATATTTATAAAAATGGGATCTAAAATGTGAGGCATTTTGTCAAACACTTCATAAGCAAAACACATTTTGTCAAACACCTCATGGAATGGTATAGGAGGCAACATACCAGCTTGAATTTGTAATGAGTTATCAATATTGGGTTTAATGTGACTCTGACTATTGCACAGCAATTTAGATCACACAAGTTCATCAACAAAAAAACTTTTATAGCGCCAAAACCATAAAATTCAAAAATCAAAAGGCTTTGAAAAAGAAATAACCATAAAGACATAAGTTAACAAAATCAAATTAATGTCAAAAACTTAAAATCACAGGCATATTCAACACAGGCCACAGTTCTCTGGCTAAATTTAGAAATGACTACACAGTTCTTCCTATTTTGTCAGTGTACAATCAAACAGTTACAACAAAGTGATTAATTAAAAGCCTTCAGGAAAAAAGGTACCTCTAAACTGTCCTTTTATTCCTTGGTCTTTACATCCATAAGCTCAATTGTGACAGGTTTTCCATCTCTTGCAGGAGTGATCTATATAGAAAACATGATGATGGACAATTCAAAGTAGCTACCCAACAAAAAATTATATGAGAAATTAACAGATGTAGTTACCTTGGATGTAAAAACTCCAGTTTGATAGTCAATATACCCAGGGATTTATGAGAACCCTCTAACCCAACTTGCTAACTTCAGGATCAAATCCGGGCATGAGCTGGTCTAAAGCTTCAATAAAAGTAACCTAATATATCCCTTCTACACAGCTTCAATTAAACTATATCCCTTCTGTACAAATGTCATAATTTCCTGAGCATAGAAATTCACTTATTAAGGGACAAATATAGTGAGAATAATTTGGGAGTAGCAACACATATAGGTACCTTCTTAGTTTTGGATGAATTTCACAGCAGAAAATTTCTAGCCATGTTCCTTTGCTCTCACATAATTCTTTCAAAAATCCTGAAATGATAGAAGGACAAATAAGAATTAAAAAAAAAACTATGCAAACTATGCAAGAAAAAAGAAACTTAAATAAACAAAACTCATTACCTTATCCATTATTGTAATCAAGAAAAATGGACAGATGTCAAAATATTAGAAATGTGATTTGAGTAATTTCACTCACTTAGATAATTTATATAGAGATATTAGATTACTAATGTGGTTTTGGAACCCATTTGTATGTAAATTTTCTTAACAGATACTCTTCATATAAAATTTGTCCTTGGTAGAAAAAGAAGAAATATTATATTGACATAGAAAGGAACATGAAAATTTTATTATTATTATTTGGTAAAAGGCAACAATTTTAATTGTCATGGCATCTTCATTTCTTGGTAAAGGAAAAACCATGGTTGGTCAAACTTGAAGTTAAACCTCAGAATTCACGGATAGAATTTTTTTGTTCTTTTTTACTTTCGCAACACAGAGAGATTAAAGCTCAGGCCATCTCTATGAACATATCTTTTGGGGTATAAATTTTACATTTAGGAAGTAATGCTGGAGAAGTTATTTGGGTTGTGGGTAAAAAATTGATATTCAAAGAAAATCCTTATCAATGAGAAATCCTAATGCTTTTAAAATTAAAAAATCCTAACTGAATTCTAACTGATAGGATCTTATCTAAACTTTTTCTAAATCAAAATCAAATTCAAACTAAGGCTAATAAGGATCCTGTTAAATAGAGACTAATCTTATCAAAGCAGACGAAAATCTAAAATTATCTTAATATGAACAACTGATAAGGATTTTACTACGCATAATCTTATTTTATCTAAACAAAAAAAATCCCAAATCATCAGGAAATAGAAATTGAGATTTACAAAAAAAAAAAAAAGATAAAATATATTATTATTATGCTTCAACAATCACCAATAATCATAAAATACCATTATTTTGATATCCAACTTAATCTTGGAATTTTTTTTGGCTAAATTAACCGTTAACCATCAAAGTAAAAAAAAATTGAGAAAAAATAGAAAGAAAAATGATGAAAGAAAGACAACTCACTATCCTCATTGACAAAAAAATTGTCATGGTGACTAACCACGGAAAAGATGATACTACAACAATGCTCAAAGTAGAGGAGAAGAGATTGGGGCGGAGGGAGAAGAAGAACACAATTTTGGGTCATATTGATATAGGCTTCAAGTTTTAAATGGTAGGACTGAGTAGAAGTAAGGCAACAAACTCACATTAATGCTAATCAATCAATCCTCTGGTTTGGTTGCGTTGTCCTTGTTCTTGTTTGAGTTGTTTCCATATATGAAACCCGTAACCTGTTGTTCTTGTTGAAATTGAGAACTAATTGAAGAGAATATGAATATAAAAGTTGAAAAATGGGAACCATAACAATGGGAAAATGGTAAGCATCAAACAACAACCCAACTGCAAGCCTAAATAAACTTAGGAAAATGATTGGCACAGGAATTTGAACAAATAGGTCGAATGCATAAACTTTCATAAAAAAGTGAGAAAAAAATTTAAGAACAGTCAAATACATGGTTTAACAAACATTCTCATACATTAAGGCACATATCCACAACATCATAAACAGCTTCATAGTGAATCTTATATTCAAAAAGATGTTTTTTTAAGAACAGAATAGCTCTGTTTTTTCTCAAGCACTCTTCATAATTTATTTGAGCCACAATGGGAAATAAAGCAGCAAAAACACATACCTTTTGGGAAATAGTCAGCTGCAGGAAAAAATTGTAGTACACTAAACAACTGAGATAGCGTGTGAAGGAAGAAGAGTTGGTGAGAATCCAGATTAACTCAGTGCAAGAATCTCTCAAACTCAGTGCACTTCAAATCAAGCATGAATGAATAATAACCAGCTCCATTCATTTATAGTATTTTAGCAAATGCTTTCATAAAAGCAATATAAAAGTTCTTCCAAGGATGGCCATGGCTGTTTGAAATTCAAATTTCAAACCTTGATAAATATATACTACTCCTTAGATATTTATACTGCATTTCATTTCCTATCTAAATTGATGATATAAAACTGCATTAACATGAATTGAGGTGCATCGACCAAAAAGACATGAAAAAAAGGAAAATAGAGCCAATAACATACATTAGTGCGCTCTAGACTCACAAGATCAAAAGGCTGGTGCTGCCTCCTTTTACGATGTACTGCAACCAATTAACACAAACAATAAATAAAAACAAAATTTTTAACATTCACAAATTCAGAAATGGGATAAAGCTTTGATAGAGAATACAGAGCATATCAAAAGCGTTTAAAAACCTCATCTAAGTCTAATAAACATTACAAATGATATTTCTACTCAGTCCTTTTTGTGTTTTTATCCTAATGCTATACTACTTGAAACCAAACTGGTGCTTGCTCTGTAACTAATATTTATAATAATTTGACAGAAATTAGAGACACCGGGATTTATGCAGAGAAAACACTGATATTTTTATTTGTTTTAAAAAATTGGCTTTTTAACTTTATGCAGAGAAAACACTGATAGTTTTCTTCGGGATTTATGCAGAGAAAACAAAACCCAATCCACTCTACTAATTTGAAAAAATTTCACATATCTTACAAGCAAAAATTAATTTATCATAACCAATTGAAGAAGACCGTACCTTATCGAACTGGACCGAAGCTGAATCGCGAGCTCAGGGCTGAAAGTGCCATTCTGAACCATCTGGTGGCAACATCGGAGAGTTTATAGTGGTTTGGGTTTTGTTTCTTCTTCTTCTGCTGGTGCTTCTTCTTCTTCTTCTTCTTCTTCTTCTTCTTCTTCTGCTGGTGACCTTGTCGAACTTCTTGTCAAGGAAAGCTAATGTAGTTTCTTAAATATGCAATGTGAAGGAAAGCTAACAGCAGAAAAATAAAGCAAAAAAATTCAAGAAAAAAAGAGAAAGAGAATGGATCTGTGAAGGAAAGAATGGAGAAGAAGGGAGAAGAAGAGATGTAAATAAAATTTGAAATTTGAATTTCAAATTGTAAAAGAAGTGTGCATTTTGAAATTTGAATAAGCTTCACTGCCGGTTCTAATTCTTTGTTTTAACCGAGCCTGAGACTTGCTGTGAGGAGGACAACTGGATTACAAAGCTGAAACTTGCTGTTAGCATGACACGTTTTTTACAAAGCTGAAATTGACTATCAATGCAACAGCTGTCCAAAAAAAAGTTCTTTTATTAAAGTAGATAGATAGAAGATAGAAGCTAGCTGTTTCAATTTCACGAACAAATTGCCAAAGTAAAAAAAAACTTGATTTCATATGCCAACAAGCTGTGCTATGGTCTAAAGTCTAAAGAAATACCCAATTACAACAGAAGATGGGGACACCCTGAAAATTACAACACCATTCTTATCTACAGAAAATTATACTGCTGTAAGGCTAAAATCATCAGGGAAGCAGCAGAGTTTTCTGAATCCTTCACACGAGATTTTTCATCCCCTGACATTTGAAGAATACCATCAGCAGTTGGAATCTGAACCGCACAGACAAATTTCTTTTCATGAGAGGGACCTGAATCCTTTTCAATGCTGTGAGTCATTGCAGAGATGAAACAAGTTAGTCAGCAAGGAATATTAAAAGTTTCACAGATGCAACCGAGGTGAAAGAAAATCATGTTAAAGAACAGTACATGTACTCTGGTATAGACCATTTTTTAACTGCACAAATCTCACGAAGTTTATTTTTGGGTGCTTCAACAACCAAGATAATATTTTCATCAGCAGTAAAGTTGAGCTTCATGATGGTGGCAGACGTCATATTGGTGGAAGGTACCAAATTACGCAAGGCAATCTTGGCAGCTTCAAGCCGTGCATGATCCTTTTGAGAAGAGGAGGCAGAGGCAACAAACTCTCCATCAACAAACACTTTAGCAACACTTACATCTCCGTCCCTTGCCTGTTTTATATCAACCTCCTTACCCTTCTTTTGGCACATCTCATACAACATAGTCACTGGTTGAGGCTGTTTCTCCAATGCATCCGGTGTCACTATCGGCTCCAAAACACCCCTCATTATCTGCCACAATCATATTTTTTAACAAACCATTTTTTCATCATCTTTAAAAAACTGTCTGCTGGTAACATATAAAACCACTTATCATTCATTGTCATCATAATAAATTGATTCAGCACAGCAAATGAAATTAAAAACCTTGCCTGATAATCACTTATCACTCATTATCAACATGATGAATTGGTTGACAAAATCGCAATCGCAGTTTAAAACCTAAGTGTCCATTCAAGAGTAAGGTAATTAAAGCTCAACTTTTAAGTTTATCGACAATTTGATTTTACCATTAATATTTATAAAATAAAAAATTCCATGCTAGTCTTATAAACTAATAATTAACGTTTCTCGATAATAAAAAAAATAAAAAATTAGCGAGTAATATTTGTTAATAAAAAAATAACAACCTAACTAATAATTTACTGATAAAAAAAAAGTGATTGATGAATTGATAAAAGGTACGGTACCATCCATAGTTTCTGAAGGTCGAAATTGACGTCGACGTAAACGGCGGCGGCAACAGACTCGACGACGTCGGCGAGGACCTTGGGCGCCTTGACGGATCCGCCGTGAACGATGGGGTGATTCTCGAGCTTGACGGCGTCGACGAAGCGCTCGACCTGGTCGACGAGGGGAGGGGCGCTGTGGCGGACGAAGCGATGGAGACCGCTGCGGACGGCGACGCGGGCGAGCTTCTCGCTGCTGATGTTGGCCGCGCGGAGGACGGAGAGCTGGCCGGGGTCGAGATCGGGGTAAGCGAGAAACAAGTGGTTGCTGATCACCAGACTCAGAACGGAGTCTCCCACGAACTCGAGGCGCTCGTAGGAGACACCGTCGACGAAGGAGGAGTGAGTCAGGGCTTCTTCTAGAAGCTTCTTGTTCTCAAATCTGTACTTTAGAATATTCTCTACTTCCTCCATCAAACACACTTCCATCTTCTTCTCACTGACCCACCGCACAGTACACTCGCTCACACTGTTTCACTTCAACTCAGGAATAAGCTTTTTTCAAAAGCCCCTCCAATTTGGTATTTTTATTTTTTATAATTACCAGATATATTTTGAGGTTTTTTTTATAAAAATAAGTTATATGACATAATTAATTGCAGCAGTGAAAAATGAATTGAAAGTTTATAAAAAATAATATTTATGAATCAATTTTGAAGTATTAAAAAAATTTAAATGTATATTAATAGGATATATATTGACTTTGAATATATTAATTTATAATTAATATAAATAAATTATCCTTGACAAACAATATTGATATAACATTTAATATTATCCGTATAATATTAATATAAATATGCAAATACATAGATTTTTTCATATATTCTATGACACAATTTTGATATTTAATTAATATTCTATAAACAATATTTTGTAAAATATACAAGGAGATTGATCATTATATATTATATTAATAATGTAAAATAAATTTATACTTTCAACTAATAAATTTTTGAGTATAATTATGAAGTACTACTAATACTTTCAGAATTCTGTACTGTTTTGAATAAAATCCGTCCAATTGTATAAAATGATATCCAACATGCAGTTTTTAATAAGATATCCCACAAGTTGGTCGCATCATCAGTCATTACATCACTTGAGAAAAATAGAAAACTGACTCAAATAGAGCTAAGAAATTAACAGCATTTCCAACGTCAGAGTTTATTAATGTGAAAAAATGGGTGCATGAAAAATTTATGCATAGGAGATAATTTATGTGGAAGCAATCGTTCCTTAAAAATAAAATGAGTTTTTTATATGAGAAACAGATGTTTAGTAATAAAAAATTATTATTCAACATCAATCACATTCAATCCATCCATGTACAAAAAAGAGGAAAAATAACAGCAAAAATAAGAAAAATGAATAGATCTAGAAAAATATCAAGGGGAAAGGAATATTGAACAAATATAAAAAGAATTTAACGTCACCACACCAATGTGGTTGTGCAAGAGAGTAGCGACAGTGGCTCATGGACTGGCGGGCTGTGCGAGCAGCGGTAGTGGCTCGAAAGGTTATCGTGGTTGTGAGGGAGTGACATTGGTGACTCAACGAGCGGCAACGTTGGTGACTTCTGGAGAAGAAAATGGAAAAGGAAGAAGAATTAGAGGAAGAAAGAATAAAGTTCCTGGAGTTTAGAAGAATAATGATTGATTTTTAGTTAAAAAAACAAAACGAAACTTCTGGAGCTTTGTGGGAAGTACCCAAGGAGAATGAATATATGTTTAACCAAAATAATATTATTTAATGATAGTGGGGTGAGTGGAACGTTGGGGTTGAGAATTTTTTTTAAATTGTTAATAAATTTTATTGTTTGCATTGTGATTCAAAAATTATCATTATATATTATTTTTTATAAACTTGAGTTTTATTGATGGAATTTTGTATATAATATTTTTAGTCTTAATTTTTTTCTTATTTTTATCAAAACTCAATCTTTTTTATTCTCTCTAAAATAGATCTTAATCAGTATAATTATTTATAAAATATTCTCATTATGAAAACAAAATAGGATTAAGAATAGCGTACATATTATTGTGTTTAATTATTTATGAAAATTAAAAAAAATGTTAAGTTTTATTTTTAAAAATATAAATATATGAATTTTTTTGAGTTCTTTATGATTTATTGCATTAGAGAAAAATATTTGGTGAATTTTTTAGGAATGATATGATACTATGTAGATCACAAAAAGTATCAAGGGAGACATAAAAAATTGGTTAAGAAACCTAATTGAATTCCTTGCAAGTAGACTTAGAAGTTTGATTAATTAATAATTATACATGCATTTGGTTTGGAGTGCAAGATGCACCGATGTTGATGATATCACATACTAGTCTACATACAGCATGTTGTACTTTATAAAACACAATAGATATGAAGCATACATCATATACGCTACCCCAATGAATTATTGATAGTAATGCAGAAGTTCAATTATATACAATTATATATGTCATGTCTTACTGACAGTGAACTCCAATTACTTTTCCAGCTTTCCCCTCTTATTCTCTTCGGTCTCCCATAAGTTTAAGGGGAAAAAAAACCTTTGTTTATTTTCAATAGAAAATGTTATGTTTTAATGACTTGCAACCTTTTAATTGTAGGAGCATAAAAGTTGATGCAGTAAAATTTTCTTAACAGGAACTTTTTGATCAGATGATAATACAAATTGAAATTAGTAAACAGACCTGACCTCTAATTCCAAATTAAAATCTGTACAAACCCAGTGCATGGGAGAAAAGGTGAAAAACCCAAGAATCCTCAACTAAATAGACCCTCAGAACCAGTGTTTCTAAATTTAACACCCTAGAAATAATTTATTCTAGAGATATATGAGAAAAAGCTAATAAAAGGCTTCCTGATAAAGCCAAGAATCCTCTCTCTGCATCTTTAACTGTTTGTAGAAGTTCCCAATGAAGGCCTCAGCTTTTGCAAACAACTCCAGCCCATTAACTCCCCCAACCTCATCTTCTGCTTCAACCATATCTCCTTCACTTTCTCCACCTCCTATGAGCAAAAGATTTGGCATTGAAGGACACTTTCTCACCTCAGTGACACCAACAATCTTCTCATCAGAAGCAGACTTTGCAACAACCTTAGGCTTCTTTCATCATGTTCTTAGGCTTCTACTTCCACCCTTTCCTCAGGTTCATACACTTCTTGGGGAATTACAGGTTTCTGTTTGACAGAAACATGTTGCTTTTTGTCTTCTAAAGGTTTAGTGAAGGCGAGGAGTTGTTGCCAGTGTCAGTCAACATAAGAACAAAAATATTTGTGGGGGCTGAAACTCCAAGAAAATCTTCACTCATTATAGTCAATAAAACATCATTGGCAAAATAAGGGAGGTGATTTACCCAATAATTCTAAGTGTCTATGAGATACCGTTACATCAATCCTAAGTGTTTAAGAGTATAATATTTCTTAAATGCCGTGTAATATCATTTATTTACAAATACCTTTTTCTTTTTAATTAAAATGGATAGTATAAATGGGTAATATTTTGTCTTTCATTGATAAAAGTAGTTCTATTCTACATTGTCCACTAAATTGATGATAATAAAATATTTAATTAATCCAATTCGGATGGAAATTAAAGCCCGATAGATTTAGTGATTTACTACTTGCAAACCAATTGGATGATGTTGGGAAGGATAAATTATTAGGCGATTGAAGATTATTATATTATTTATAATTCTGACTAATAATTATTGACATATAGATAATTTAATATTTTTAATTGATTGTATTATCCTTATAATATAATCAATTAAAAATATTAAGTTATATTATGTAGGAATAATACAATCAATTAAAAATATTAAGCTATTCACGTGTCAAGTGATTATTAGATGATATAACATTATCAATACTGATACACGAACATTTACATGACATAACGAGTTGGACTGTTTTCTTTTTCCTATCTTTATTCAATGGTGTAGTACTTGATTAGTATTTTATATGCATAATCATATTAGAGCCTCTTTAATTGAAGTTTTTGAGTATATTATTCTTATTCAAGAATCTCTCTCTATCAGATTTATTATATTATTCTTATTCAAGAATTCTCCATACTGAAAGTTAGATTTTAGGATAAGAATTCTAAAAAACTTCACTTTTGTAAAAAATATTATTTTTAATGTTATTTGAAAGAAAAGAGAGATTCTATTTTTTTGCTATGCAAGTAAAATTTAAGAATTTAAATTGGGTTTTATTATTAGAATAAAAATGATAAAAAATACTTACATCTCATGTGATATTATGAAACTCTCAAAAAGTAATTTAAGAATCCAAAATAAATTTTTCTGAAAAAAAAAACTAGTTGAGCTCTGGCTCAAAATTGTGAGATTATGTTACACAGTGATTGGAAGAGAAACATAAACGAGGGACAGTTGAACATACAAGAGGGAAATTAATTTGAACGTTATTTGATGTTGCGTGATAATTAGGCCAGTGAAAGCATAGTCCTCCAATAAGGTTTTCACTTTTTTGTCGGCGTTGATATGATTTGAAGGGAAGAAGGTAACCTCTCTTTGATGAAATAAGACGAAAGATTTAAATTAAAATAAAATAAGACGAAAGATTTAAATTAAAATAAAATATAAACTTGTGGAATTCATATTTATTTTTAATTTTTTATCCAAAATATTTCAAAGATAAAAGTAATCAAACACTGCCTAAAAGCCATCTGAGTGATGGGTCCCACAGGTCTGATCCTACGTAGATTCCAGAGAGAGAACTGTTAACCACTTAAGTGTTAAGGGTAGGATTATGATATTCTGATTTTGGATCCTGTAAGAATTACGACAAAGCCCGGCCTTCTTACTTCATAGACTGTGATCAGCCCATTTTCCTCTTTGCTGTTATGAGTTGTCTAATATTTGGGCCATTTTACCCGTTTGAAGCCCAACAATTATACCCTGATGAGCCCTATCTAAGCATGGGTAATGCTTCCTACACGAGACAAATTTCCAATACACCTAGCATAAATAGTTTAATACCAATTTTACCCCTCTCATAATCCATAAAGGTTCATACATATTGACAATCCGTATGAACCTTTACAGATTCGTAATTCATAAGGTTCTTACGAATTGATAATCCGTAAGGACGAATCCATAAAGGTTCATATGGATTGTCAATCGGTATGAACCTTTATGGATTACGAATTCGTAAAATATTACGTAATCCATAAAATTCATACGGATTGCCTATCTGTATGAATCTTACGGATTCATAATCCATGAGATGTAATCCGTAAGAACCTCATGGATTCGTAATCTATAAGGTTCTTATAGATTGACAATTTGTATGAATCTTTACAGATTCGTCCTTACAGATTGTCAATCCGTAAGAACCTTACGAATTACGAGCGGGACAAAATTGGTTTTACACTGTTTATGCTGGGTGTATTGGAAATTTGCCTGGTGTAGGAAACATTACCCTCTAACCATGACTTGGGTGGGTCAAAAGGAATGTTTAACGATGTGCGATTGGATGGCTCTAAGGTTTTAATAAATAAAATTATGAAATGTTAGATCAGGGATATTGTGAACACTTTTATTTTTTATAAAAAAATCAGCAAAGAAGAATTTTATTTAAGGATACCAGTAATACCTTAATTTAGTTGCAAATAGAGATACACAATGGTTAATTAATTGAAGACTAATGCTTAGGTGTTAATATCTATTAACCACTGTCATACAAACTACCAACTCCCATTCAATAACAGCCTCTGTCCCACCCCCAAATTTTACAATTAATAACTAACCCATCACTTCTACAAAAGCCAACCTTATGAAATTACAAATTAGTAGTATTCCATGCATGTACATGAGCCCGCTTCTCTTCCTACCAATAACACAATCATCCTTTGAACATGCGCAACATCCCCTGGCTTTGAGGGCTCTATTTTTAGTTTCTAATGTAATCACCAGGGCACACGTAACACTGATCATATGAATAATCAAATGAAACATCCAGATTTTTTTTAACTAAGTCCATATATGAAAGTGAGCGTCTTAAACAATATTTTGCTTGTCAAACAAATTTCCTCTAAAGATTATATCGTTCCTAGACTTCCACATAAATCACGCCACACAAATCCTTTTATCACTGGCTTTTTTCCTCTCATTAATAAGAACATGTTGCAAATAATGTTCCTTAATAGATCCAAGGAACACACCTTGCACATTACACCACTTATAACACAAATGGCACTCTAATCAGTAATTAGTGGTGAAATCAGCAAAATATTTTAGCCCACACCAAATTTTAAGTAGTATCAAATTTTATTTTTAGGTTGTTCCAAATTTTATTTTTTAGCCCATCTACAACAACTACCCTTCAAAAAATATTTTATCCGCCACTCAATAATTGCAAATTTTATTTTTTAGATAGTGTTATGACCATCACTGGTCTAGGAGTGGCTTTGCCATCGCTTCCAATGCATGTCTACACCAAAATAGTAAATGTAGTGAAGATTTTTCTTCCTCCTTGTAAAAAGGACAAAGCCAAACTCTCCATTATTTTTGGCAACATTTCTTTTTTTAAGATTATCTCCACTTGATAACCGATCTTAAAAAGCCTCCATATAAAACATTTCATTTTTGGGAGGATTTTCAGAGATCAAATATATTCAAAGAAAATATCTTGAGAATCAAAATTATTAAGTCCATATACTAATAAATATGCCCGACTTGATATTATAAAAACCACTTTTATGAAGTATTTATCTCCAAGTATCCAAAATATCTTTTTTCAAGAAAATCGCCCTCAACTAACTATGAAATCTCTCCACATCTATATTTTATCATAGAAACCACTCTCCCCTGCCATACAAGTTTCACTCCCACTCCTCCCACAAGATTATTAAGTGGTTCAAGATCACCACATAATCCATGATCCCGATCAATAATCATGTGACACGTGGATAATTAAAAATATGTTAACTAAATTAAAGATATACTGAGTAACAACATAACCAAAATTAATTGTATTATTTCTTAATTAAAGGATCTTAATCAATTTAAAATATTAAATTATTTACGTGTTTAATAATTATTGATCGAGATCATAAATAACGTGATAGTCCTGAACCATCTAATAATTTCTCCCTCCCCAGAGCACCTCTCAACATCACCAAACTTTACCTCACTTAGTCAAGAATTTAGAAACAATCTATAGTATTTACTTGCAAAACACTCCTCATCGACCCAACGCCACTCCAAAAATGAAATTTGTCTCCCCTCCTAGCTTTCCTCTCAACCAAGTGTCAAATTACTTCAGAGAAGATTCACTCCCACAACTCACTCTCAAATATCTCCACCAAATAGTTGATTTTTTATCAACTTGTTTAAGTTGCAACCTCTCCACTCCCCATATTTGACTCAAGCACCTCACACCATAACCTAATGTTACCCATTCATAAGGTCCCACCTCCATTTTGCTAAAACTAAAAGAGCTTGGTTAAAAGCAAAAAATATTTTTTATTCCTAGACCTCCATATTTTATGGTTGACAAATTTTATCCCAACTCTCCCAACAAATCTTTTTTTCCCTCCTCACAACTTCACAAAATCTTTTTTTTAAGGATATTATGAACAGTGTTTTATTCACATCAACGAGAGTCATTTATTCTTTAATCTGTTGAAGTATCCAAAGTTTATTGCTTGATGAGGCTGTTTTTTTAGCATACAATGACGACAATAAGATTTATGATACATCTTATAAGGGAGACATGTATGAGCTATAGAATGAGAAACTGATGGAGCACATTATCGACAATCAAATTATCATTCATAATTTATATCTTAATTATTTAAGCTAACTTAAGAAGATAAAGTGTGCAAATTTTTTTAGGTAAAGCTAATTGTTATAAATGATAAAAATAATAAATACATATGTAAGGGTATTAATATTCAACTTGATATTAAATGGAAGAAAAACTCATTGTTTGTGGCCCTGGATGGAAAGACTTTCATTTGAGGAGCAGAGATATGTTCGACATATAATGTGTAAATGATTTACACTTGATGAGAAGATTACTAAAGTGACAAGTGTGAGTGACCTTCATCAGGGCCGGTCCTGAAAATTCTTTGGCTCAGGGCGAAGTGGAAAAAATGGGTCCATAACACACAATTTTTTTGAAATACAAATAATATTAAAACTAAGGAATGAAAAAATGGACCATTAACACACAAATTTTTTGAAATATAAATAATATTAAAACTAAGGGATGGAAAAAATGGACCCCTAACACACAAAATGGGCCCTTAATACATGATTTTTTATTATTATTTTTTTTTTACTTAAGCTATTGGTGCCAAAAATTTTGGGCCTTGGGCGGGTGCCCTGCTCGCCCTGCCCCATGGCCGACCCTGACCTTCATATATGAAAATCACTCCATATTTTACCTTTTCAGATTACATAACACTAAATCTTTAAATCCATAATTAAAGTATAAAAATTGTGCATAATTCCATAACACAAATTCCAGAAGCATTAAGTTTTGCATTTGAGGACTATTGATATACACTCTCAAAACCCCGTTGTGGCCTTGTTCGATCATAGGCATCTTATTGAAACCGTTGGTTAATTAGCTCTTACAAAGTGAAAACTCTAAAGTTCTGCTCTTTTTTCCTTTGTACATGTCTTTGAAGTCTTTCGGCTTGTTAATTATAGAGGGAACAATTGGTTAATTAGCTTTTACAAGTCTTTTGTATATTTTGCACAGGAAGAGAGAGAATGATGAGGATATGAGTGAAGCAGGTATCTTTCAAAGGTTATCATTTTCAGAATTTAATTTTAAAAGGAATTTATTTTTTTAAAAAGAAAACATTTTAATTAGCAGTTCGTAAATAATAATGTAAAAATTGAAACAAAATTGTTTTTATTTATTTATGATAGAAGCAAGATTAAATAGAGTTCGAATTAGCACATTTTTTAAAAGAATATTCCTATTTAATAAGTGGTATTGACGATGTTAGGACTTCCCTAACCATTCAAATGTTTGAATATATAGAATTCTCTGGTCTGCATATATTTTTATTTTCATCTTTTTCGTTTCAGCTGAATCCTAGAATTTTAATACTCAAATTTATCGATTGTTTGGCTTTTTATTTAGAAAATGAGTTATCACCTTTTCGAAGAAGAAGAAAAAAACCAATTTTTCTACAATTCCAGCGACAGTAGTGGTCAATGTCAATGCCAAATGCCGATAGTGTGATATGATGATGCTTAGGGCTGTGAAAAAATCCACAAATAATTCATATCCAATCCAATCTAATCCACTTTAAATGAATTAGTTTCATATCTAAATCCAATTTTTTGGATTTTAAATTCAATCCAATTAATTGAATATATAAATTGGATATGGACTGGATATTTGTTTTGGATTTTTAAATCAAATATAATTTTTTGGATAATGATGACTACGTTTTTTTGATCAACTTTGTTAGGAGCCTTTTTTTGGTCAATATCATTTAGAGTTATTTTGGTCGACGTCAACTAATGATGATTTTAAATCGTCATCAGTTGAGCCTATTTTTTGGTTAGTGTTGATAAGAGTTTTTTTATCCAACATTGATTGAGACTATTTTTTGGTCGATGACATCCAAAGTCTTTTTGTTCGACATCAATGGAGATTATTTTCTGGTCGATGTTAGCTAGGTTTTTTTGTTGATGTCTATCAAGATTATATTTTATCAACGTTAGGTAGGTTTTTCGTTCGACGTCGGCTATGGTTTTTTTGGTCGACATCAGACGAGACTATTTTTTGGCCGACATTGACTGAAAACATCATTGACCGACATCGGCTGAAAAATATCATTGACTGATATCGGCCAAAAAAACCTAGTTGATTGTGGCCAAAATATTCCCCTAATTGATGCCGATCGAAAAAATCTTAGTTGATGTCAACAAAAAATATCCCTAGCTAATGTCAGCCAAAAGAAATAGTCATGGTTAATGTTGACCAACAAATTCTAGTTGTTGCCAACAAAAATATAGTTTCAACCAACGTCAGCAAAAAAATCTAGCTAACGTTAATCAAAAAATAGTCTTGACGACTGTTGGCAAAAAAATATCAATGATTGACATCGACAAAAAAAAAACCTTATCGGTGTTAGCCACAAAAATCTTAACCAACGTCGCCAAAAACTAGTCACGATCGATATTGCTCAAAAAACCTGTAGTCAATGTCGGCCAAAAAATATCACCGACCAACATTGACTAAAACCCCTAGCCGACCTCAACTAAAAAGTAACCCTATCTAAAATCGACCAAAAATATCATTAACCAATATTGACTGAAAATGTACTGACTGATATCAGTCAAAAAATAGTCATGGTTGATGTCGGTCTAAAAATGTCTGAAATAATATTTGTCGAAATTGCTCTGGTTTATGTAGGCCAAAAATACACCAACCAAGATCAATCAAAAATAATTTTAACCAAGGTCGGTTGAAAGGTACTAAGTTTTCACTTTTTAGCATTTAATAACTAAAATTTGTAAAAAAAAAAACCTTATAACATTTAAGTTGATATAAATTGGATATATCCAAATCCATATCCATTTAAATAGATTGGATTTTGAATCTAAATTGTTTTTAAAAAAAATATGGATATAGATTTAAAATCCAATCCATTTAAATAGATATGGATTGGATTCTTAAAAATCCAATCCATGCCCACCCTTAATGATGCTAACAGTGATCAAAGAACGTAGACAACTATGATACGAAACCCAGATAAGAATGTGGCTAATATTAATAAAACTTAAATATATTTTTATTCATGATAAATATTTGATTTTTGACTTAATTTTTTAATAAAATTTTATTTTATATTGAATATTAATAAAATAATAATTTTTACTTTGGTCCTTGATTTTTTTTATTTCTAATAAACTAATGAATTTTATTTTTGTTTTGAATAAAAAATGTATTTATAATTCGTCGAGACTAAAACAAAATTTAGTAATTTATCAGGGATTAAACACAAAATTATTAGGAAGTAAAATAAAATATCAAAGACCAAAAATAAAATTATTTTTAAAAAAACTCAATGCAAAACAAAAATTTATTAAAGATCAAACACAAAAATTAAATATTTATAAGAAATAGAAAAGCATATTTAATTATATTAATAATCATGGTTATTGGAAAATGTCATAACAGTGTCTTTAAAATTATACAAGCAACCATGGTAAAATTTTAATTTTAACTTTTTATCTTTAACATTTAATGGAGGCTAAATTATTTTATTTAGTGAAATGATAAAAAAATTAAATAAAATAGGTCAAATAACTAAAAAGTTGTAATTAATATTTTTAGTGTTATTTTACGTTGAGAAATTTAAAGTCATGTCATTATATCGTAGACCAAGAAGTGTAGTTCTAATTTCAATGTATCCACCAGATAATAAGATGATTAAAATTCGAATGTAACAACTATATAGTTTGAATACTCAATTCCAAGGTTGGATTTCTCACGCCGAAGTGTACCTTAGCTTATATTAATTGCAGGTTAAGAAAAGTGGGGTCGTTAAGCTTCCAAACAGAGAGCATGTGGCTGTCTTTGTCTTGGTCTCTTTGAGTCTGGGAGCAGACAAAAAAGAGTGTTTCTAGTCTTAAGAAATAAGAATGATCCCTTCATAGATGCGGAATCTTGCACGTTATTTCTCTGCCTTCTTCTGTTATTATCCCCGCCCTAGTCCCCCACATCATTCATTCAAATCCACATCACACTTTGTATTCTATGCCACTAACTGATGACATTCTAAATTAATTTAATGAACAGATATATTTATATAGATTTTATTTTCACAAACGCTTACTATTTTAATTAAGCTAGTATATATTTGTTTTGATGTGTTTTGCTCTAGTGCATGCCCATTAATATTATGTGGCTCTAATAGATCGAGGCCCGATGGGAGTCGAGAAATGATTATTGTTGCTCAATCGAAGCAATGCAGCGGAGGTGATGCTTACATGCCAAAATTCCTAAGGGTGAGGAACAAACTAACTAACGACTAGTTAGATCGGAAAAAACATGCATACCTAAAAAAGAGGGACACTGATTTATGTATAGGAGTCTAATGTTTTGTGTGATAGACACGATAGAAATAGAAAAAGATAAAAATAAATAAAATATATATTTAAATTAAAAGAGAATATGGAAGGTGTGACATTCACACTATTGAAACCATCAATTCCTCTTTCCCCTCCTCTATATTTCCCTTTTACCAAAGGGAGGCTAAGAGGTGATCCATATATTATTAAGTATCGTTTACATATAACTATAAGACTCGTTCATGAGGGATACTTAATTTTTGAGTGGGTCAAGATTGGAAAATGAGGCTAGCTCTAGTAATTGACTCAAGTCGTGATATAGGATTTTCGCCATTTTGGTGTGTTGACCAACACGAAAGTTGAGACATATAGCGGGGCTAAATTCAATATGCTCAAGCGTGAATTATATTCAAATTACTGTGTAAATTTATGAATTAAGCTACAAAAGGGAAAAAATTGATTGATAGAAATTTATTAAGTTAAATTTCTTTCTAAATGTGTTAGACAAGACATGTTAAATGGGTCAAGAGGCTTAACATTACAATTCAACCAAGAGTGTTTCTTCTTATGGATCCGTGTACAAAAGCAGCAAAAACGCGAAGGGTAATTTCGAAAATGCACTGTTCATAATGGTGTAGTAGAAAAAATGAATAGTGTATGAAGAAACACTCTTCAACCAACTAAAATAAATGGGTATTTTTACTCAATGGATAATTTTGTTTTACCATTCTCACTCACACTTGTCAAATATGGTTGGACATTTCTCTTTAATTAATATTACATCATATTCATGTAATCTTATAAATACATAATAAGGAGGTTATATATTATTATACGTTTATCTTTAGTTGTTATCTATTGCTCATTTTTTGTTAGAAATTCCATGTCTCTATTTATCTCTATATCTATTTATATAAAAGAAAACTTCGAGGAATAAGGGCTTGATATCTCATATCCCATCCACCCAAGATATAGTAGAGTGCTGTTGAGAATTGAAAAACATGGTAAATCATTCTTATTAGATAGGATTAATAGATATTCTATTATCAAAAGAAAAACATGAAAACATTTTAGTAAACTGGGTCTCGTGATTTCTTCTTTACATATACATTGAGAAAAGTTTTTACATTAAAACTCTTGATATTATTTTTTCTGCACTTACACTTATTTTACTTCCATTTCATGTCTGTATTAATTTAAATTCATAAACAGGAGAATTAATTTGGTGTATTAATTTTCAACATCATACGTCCTCACGTGAGTATCTATCTAACTTTGTGCTTTTCATGTCACTCGTGTACCCATCACGTGGAGACGTGGGTTGAGGATTGGAGGATTGTGTTTGTGGGCTCAGAGAGGACCACCACAAATTAAAAAAGATATATTTTGGTGGCCATTAATCAATTTACCTCGAAGTTTCGTGGACTGGAGTTTTCTGTTTTTTGGTAGAGACAGAGAAATTTCATAGCTTCTTCCCACATGTATTTTAGGTTGCCACAAATTCGTCTTCAAAATTCAATATAGACAAGATATACAAACACAACAAGAATTCTCAAGTTCACAAAATATTATTATATATATATATAAATGATCAAATTAAACCGGTATAATTTTGATAATTATTGTACCATAATTTGATATAGAACGTGATTTTTATTTGATTTAATTGTTGAATTATATATACATATTATTAAGATTATCTGTGTTAAATTTTTTTAAAATAAAATAATAACAAGAAAGTAATCAAATGATTTATATTTTAGTATATTTTGAAATGATTATATTAAATTAATTTTAATTTATATAAATCATGTAACCAATAATTTTAAATTAATATAAAATTTTGCATATATAATTTATGTTAAATGAAGTTTAAATCTAATAGTTAACTTTAAGAAAATATTATACATTAAAAATAATAAAAGAATATAATAATTATTTATATTAGTATAATTTGATTTTTTCCACTATATATATATATATATATATATATATATATATGTATAATTGTATTCGTGTGTGTGAGAGAAGATTTACGTGTATTTATTTTAACGCGTCATTCTTTTCTTCTTTCTCAAATTAAACGTATATTTTTGGATTGATTTTAAAAGGTTATGATGGAGACTCTATCCAGTACAGTACTATGTAGAAATTATTCCGGTGGTATTCATCAATTTGATTCAAGTAATTATTTTAAAATATATATTTCTTAATCTCAGAATTATTTTATGCTTAAGAAATTATGATAATTTCATATTCAAATAGATATATGGCCAGGAAGATTAATAAAAGTTCAAGAAAAATTCAAATGAACGATAACTGAAGTTTGTAAAATATTTGGGATAACATTGAAGTTTGAAATGTTTATTTACTAAAAAACATAAAAAAACATTGAAAGTAATTTATAAAAAAAAGTTAGAGGAATAAATAACCTAACAAAATTAACATGATCGTTGTGAGCTTGACGGAACTTCACGTTACATTTTAATAGATTATAAATCATATTAACTATATTTTAAGTTATCTACTAGTTATATTACTTCTTCTACAGCCTAGATGTAAGTTTCTTTATATTTATTTCTAAAGGAAAAAAAGTAAGAAGAAAAAAAAATAATTTTTTTCATAAATTAAAATAAATTTTTCATTAATTCATTTATAAATTTCATATTATCTTTTAAAAAAATTATATTTATAAATTTTTAAAAATTAATAATAAAAACTTATTTTTATTTTTAAAAAATTTTATCTCATTTTTTTCTTCTTATTTTTTATTATAAAAGTTTTTAAAAAATTACCCAAACATTCACTTTTTTATCCACGTGAAAGCAAAATTTCCACGTTTTTCAGTATAAATTTCAAATATGCGGAATGAGTTGGATGACATGAAGCCGTGATTCTATTGGCGGCTCATGGAGATAAATGCTAATAAGTGGCTTTAAGAAAGTAAAAGAGGAATTTTTTATATTATATATATTAAATTATAATTTTTAATCTATTTTTATATTTTTTAACCAATTCCAAAAAAACATTGATTAACAAAACCCTGGCAATATTTTATAGAAAAAAAAATGACGCAAAAAGAAAATTGTGGTGGGGACGTGAGGTTGGATTTGGTAACAAGACCAAAAAACATGCTATTGCTAGGCAAAGGTGGGCTGTAATTAAGAAATAAAAAAAAGTTGTTTCCCAGCATATATAATTGGGATTTGGGATTGGTTATTCATTGAGTAGCTGCAAACACTTCGGTGGAATGTTATCTTACTAAAAAGAAAGTATTATTAGCATATCAATCTTACTTCAGTGGTGGACTTGTTTGTTTAAGGTTATTTTAAAAAAAATATTTTTACTAAAATTTATGGAACTCAAGTTATGTACGAATAAATAAGAGGATTCAATATGATATTAGTTTGTACGAAAAATAAATCTACGGTATAATTAGAAAATAAATTAATATTAGATTTTTAATTTTTTTGTTAGATTAACTTTTTTTTATATTTATCATTCAAACATCAATTAATTTTATAATTCTCACGTAAATAAATTTAATGAGATAATTTTTATGTCTCAAATTAATAAAATTAAAAAAAAAGATTTAAAATAGAATCTCAACATTTTTAAAAAGATCATTGTTTTAAAAAATCATTTTCACTTACTTTAAAAAGTAAATGACTAAATTAGAGCTCCTTAAACAGAAAAGGACCAAGACAATTGTTATTTTCACCTTTCATTTTTGTTAAGTATATCCCATAATCCTTTTTACATCTTTAAGTACTATCCATTATACTTTTTTTTCTTAAAATAATATACTCCTTGAAATCCCTTTTTCCTTTTTGAAAATATATTTTCAAAATAAGATAAATCTATTTTAAAAATATATTTTCACAAATATGATGATAATTCTAGAAATACATTTATAAAATAAGTATATATTATTCTGAAAAGATATTTTCAATAATAATAAAAATATCTCTTAGGATCACTAATATTGTAAAACCTGATCTTATATTGATATTTGTTATTGTTATTTTAATCTTATCATTATTGTTGTGTAATCCTTAATTTTGAATGGAATGAATATACTGAGAAGATTCTGGAGGCGAAGATTCCTTGAAGGGGAAGCAGCAGCATATATAGTGCAGATAGTGTGGATAATGAGATGAGTTGCGAGCAGCCTTAAGTAACCTAATAAATCTCTAGGCCACTCGTTACGCTCAAAGCACAGTGGTCCACTAGCTAGGCGTAATGTAATGTCAACAAAAAAATGAACCCACGCTCTCTCTTTCAATTATTTGTCTCTTATCTCGTACTGTGTTTTTCCACCAAGGCAATTTCGTTAAGCAACAAAGGCTCTTTGATTTAACTCCGTACACATTATTATTCACAGCCACATTTGAACCACGTCTCTCTTCTCTTAAGTCTTATCTATAAAATAAGAAACAAAGATAGCTCATCCTCTCACACCACATCCATCTTGCCTTCTGCATGTTGGTTCTCTGGAAACAGATATTGCAAAAGAAGAATATAAGAATATTGAATATTTGGTTGGGTTGAATCCCGGGTTGAAGCGTTGCAGACATCACGGCTATTCTAAGAGTGTCTCGCTCTCTCATTCATGTCCCAACTGTACGTCGGAGGACAGGTTGCGTAACTGCCACCAACCCTTCGCCGCACGGTGGGCGTGGTGCTTTGCCTTCTGAAGGTGGTAGCCCTTCAGACTTGCTCTTCCTAGCTGGTGGTGGTTCTGTTGTCTTCTAGCTTCTTCTTAACTCTCTTACTACTTTTAAGCTACCTAGTTTTCTTCTCAAAATAACAAAAACAAACACTTTCTGACTTAATAAGATCACCCTTTCTTCATCTTCTACTTCTCCTTCACAAAATGATGCTTAGAATCAAGAGGGTTCCCACTGTCGTTTCCAACTACCAAAAAGACGACGCTGCTGACTCTCCTCGTCCCGTCGGAGGTTGTGGTCGGAATTGCCTCAAAGCTTGTTGCATTCCAGGTACTTTTTTCTTTCTCCAACTCATATATGCAAGTGTCTTCGATATACACACTTGATTTTCTCATCAATACATGGCTCTTTTTAGTGATTTGTGTTTTTGTTTTGTTATCAGATGCAAAGCTGCCTTTGTATGCTTTCAAGAAGGCTAATATTGGGAAGGATTTGGCCCTGCATGCATGCGCCGGGGAGCCTCCTCTCGCATTCCTCGACTCACTTCTTCTTGGAGAGGTATTTTTCACATGGAGAACGGTTAACATCCTCTTTTCTTGTTACCCTTTGTTTCAAAGTTTCTAAATTTCACCCTTTCATGGCAGTGGGAAGATCGCATGCAGAGAGGACTTTTTCGCTATGATGTTACCGCCTGTGAAACCAAGGTCTGTTTTTTTTTTTTTTTTGTCTTCCTATGCATACATATATGGAAGTTATGATTTCTGAGTTTGATGTGTTCTGTGGTGAATGGTGATTATGGTGTAGGTGATTCCTGGTGAATATGGTTTCGTTGCCCAGCTTAACGAGGGTCGTCACCTCAAGAAGAGGCCAACTGAGTTCCGAGTTGATAAGGTCCTTCAACCCTTTGATGAAAACAAATTCAACTTTACCAAAGTTGGGCAAGAAGAGGTCCTCTTCCAATTCGAAGCTAGCGAGGATGGACAAGTCCAGTTCTTTCCAAATGCTCCAGTTGATGTGGACAATTCTCCCAGCTTTGTTGCCATCAATGTATAGACAATAACTTTTGTTCTTGTGGGTTCATTATTAGGCGTTTTATGTGATGACTGATGACTGATGATGTTTGTTTCTTGATTTATCTTAACAGGTCAGTCCTATTGAGTATGGGCATGTTTTGCTGATTCCGCGCATATTTGAGTGTTTGCCTCAAAGGATTGACCGTGAGAGCTTCCTCCTTGCACTTCAGATGGCGGTGGAAGCCGATAATCCATATTTTCGATTGGGTTACAACAGCTTGGGTGCTTTTGCAACTATCAACCATCTTCACTTCCAGGTACTGGATACTGAATTATACCACTTATAGGTCATGTTGATGATTCCGTTGTTTAATTCTACAAATCTGATTGCAATTTGGTGATTTTGCAGGCTTATTATTTGGCTCTTCCCTTCCCAATTGAGAAGGCCCCCACTAAGAGAATTGCAAGTTTAAATGGTGGGGTGAAGATATCTGAACTGTTGAAGTATCCGGTTAGAGGCCTTGTCTTTGAGGGCGGTGAAACGCTAGAGGATCTATCAAACGTTGTTTCAGATGCATGTATATGTCTTCAGAACAACAACATACCTTTCAATGTTCTTATCTCTGACTGTGGAAAGCAAGTGTATCTGTTACCACAGGTAAATTAAATTCTAATTCTTGGAAGTAAATGAATTTGCCTAATCCATTTTCATTAGTTGTGTGGGGTATTTACCAAAATAGATTAACAGTGTTATGCAGAGAAACAAGCTCTTGGAGAAGTGGATGCTAAGCTTCTTGACACCCAAGTGAATCCTGCTGTGTGGGAAATTAGTGGACACATGGTTTTAAAGAGGAGGAAGGATTATGATGAGGCGTCTGAAGGCAATGCTTGGAGGCTTCTTGCTGAGGTGTCCCTCTCTCAAGAGAGGTTTCAAGAAGTCAATGATCTTGTTTTTGAAGCCATTGGCTGTGGTAAATTGGAGGATGTCAATGGTCAAAGTGTCAAAAAAGAAGTTGATGCAGTCAGCACAAGCGAACACCCTACTGTGGTGGTGGCTGGTTCACAAGAATGTGTGGTTCTACAGTAACAAGGCTCTTGTATTTTGAACAACTTCAGCAAATCTGCAGTGTTTTAAGAATAATTGCTGAATTGTGTCACCGTTTAAGTCATACTAATGTCTTGTGCTTGAGCCTTAAGGTCGCGTGTATATGCTTTTATCTGCCTTTATGACACTTTCATGTGAAAGTACGATGTAATAACTGCTCACCTGAGTAGTGTTGTTGGTGTTTTGGGGTCTGATGTATCATAATGCTTGACTTGACTGTCTATCGTGGCTTTCATGCTGCGAGAAATAATAAATTCAGGTAACTGTTTGTCCTTGTAGTTGTAGTTCTTAAGGATGAAGACTTCACTTGCTGTATTTCTGGCTTCACTTTATAACAAATGTTATGTTTGTATATTAGTAAACTTTATGGGTTAATAATTTGGTGCGAATCTTTATTTTATTATTATTCATGTTTTTTCAATGCCTCTTGGCTGTGCAGTAGTGCTTGATTGTTTTAGATTTTTGATAGAATTGATTATGGATAGTTGATTGTTTTAGATTTTGTTAGAATTGGTTGTGAATAGTTGAATATGATTAAGAATGTGTTAATAGTACAAGAAATTGATTAATGTTGTAAATCATAGAGGCTATCAATAGATTGTTTAACGAGTTGGTCTTCAAATTTATTGCATGATGCTGTCAAAGTACTATGTTATTTTAGATTCTATCATGTAGTTATTGTAAACTGTCGCTTATAAAAAAGAAATTATTACATGTTCGGCTGAATTGCCCAAAAATCGGGATGTGTTTTAATTTTCCTATAGTAGATGGTTATGTCAAACTTATGTTCTGGATTTACGTTGAGCATAGTCCTCAGACAGGGCAGAGCCTTTTTATTTTTAATTTATTTTAAGTTTTGTTGAGTTTTAGGACAGGGCACATACTCATGTAGAGGGACATATGCACACAAACGCTTTTAGTAATTAATGAGAGCAATTAATGATTTGGTATATATCTATGGCTATGGGATCTATTTATATTATTTCCTTTTTAGTTATTGTGATGTTTCTTCTCAAGAGTGGTGTGAGAACATAAATTTGGTTATAATCCTGTGTTTTGCATCCACATTGTGGTTCTATTGTCTTTTAGAAGGTTCTCGATTGTGTGTATGGGGAATTTAAGTGGTGCCATAGGGAATTTGAGCAATTATTTTTTTAATTATTTCATTTTAAGTTTTCTAAAGCTTAAAAGTTTAAAACTGTTTGTTTTTTTCTCCAAAGATTTTATTTTTTAAAATAAGATAAAATAAAGTATTAACATTCAGCTGATCACTCAAGGCGTAAGGTGGGTGAGTTATTATAAACTTCCAACATAATCTTTGATTCCTACAAATAATAAAAGAAGCTGATCGCTCAAGGTGATACCATGGGCCACCAACGAGGCTGCATAAGCTTGAAGTCTTGAGGCTTACGAATGATAAATAACGATAAATAACCTGATACGGAGATTCCTGAGGTAGTTACAATCTTTTTAAAAGGCATTTCAATTTTCATGTGAATCAGAATCACTTCCCTTTAGCAAGTCGCCAAGCATATATCATGCCTAAATCACGCAACATTATTTTGAGGATCAACATACAAATGTTAAGCCTCTCAACTCTGTGCAAAAAGCAGTGCTAGCTGACAAAACATTCCTTCTAACTCAGTAACATATATAGACAACGTCCACCGCCCATAACACGAGATCATGACCATGTTTGTTATTCATGCAAGAAAAACATGCCCCTTTTGGCTTGTAACAAAAGCAAGTTACCTTCACAGTTCACATATGCATGCACGTATGTGTGTGTGTGTGTATATATATATATATATATGGTTCCAAAATGCTACCCTTCAAGCCACTTCCTCAAGATGAGTCTAAGAGCACAATCTTCAGCTCTTGTTACATTGGTGTTGGTGCTGTTGCTGATCAAAATAGAGGGAAATCCAACACCAAAAGAAGTGCATGAGAATGTCACTGATGCCTCATCTTCTTCATCAACATCGTTGATGGAGCTGAAAGATGAGAACCAAATCATTGGATGCAGGGGAAGACCACTTATATGTAGCAGAGGAGAGTTTCCACCAAGGTCTATGTGCTGTGGAGACCGTTGTGTGGATGTGACTACAGATAGAGAAAACTGTGGGTTATGTGGGGTTAGGTGCACATTTAATCGTCAATGCTGCAACCGGTTGTGCTTAAACACAAATTTGAACTTTTTCAACTGTGGTAGGTGTGGAAGAGTATGCCCCTTTGGGAGGTTATGCGTATTTGGATTGTGTACCTTTGAGCAAGCAGTGCCATCACCACTGCCAGTGTCGCCATTACGGCCCGTGTCACCGTCACCGCGACCTCCAGTGTCGCCGGTGTCGCCATCACGGCCCGTGTCACCATCACCGCGACCGCCAGTATCAGTATCACCATCACCATTGTTCCCTCCGGTGCCTCCAGCGAAGTCACCACAGCCACTGGATTACCAACCTGCAATGGATTAAGTATTATTGTAATGGAGTCTCATGGTTACCTCTCCCCTGGTTTGAAGTTCGTGTCTTTGTTATTTTAAAATAAGTATTTAAGCCTTTAAGGTTTGCATGTGCAACTGTTTGTGTTTCAAGATGTTGTAGTTACATATGATGCCGGTTTGATGCTTTCTATGTTAGTAGAAAAGCATGTCAATTTTATATGAGAAAGAACAAAGAACATTATTACCGAGTTACTTCCTGGTTATTGTTGGCTGATAGTGGTTGAATTATTAGTATTAATAGATTCAGACATTTTAAAGTACTTATATCGACCATTTAAATATCTAGTATAAAAATGACAAATTCTTGTATATGAATGCTCACACATCTTCAAATTTGAAACTTATTTGTATTCAGTAGTTGTTACATAAAAATAAAATAAATCATTTACAGACACAATTAGAACAATTTCTATATATGTATATTAAGTTCAATTCAATTCTGAGCATTGCACATTCATACAAGGACATGCAACATCTTCATGCTTAAAGACAGTTCATGGCCTCCTTCAGATTTTTCCCCTTTTCAGGACATTGGTTATGTGAAAATTCTGTCTCACTTTCCGCTCACTTGAGCTTGACCTTTGGGCTTTGGCTTCTCAGTTTCCACTCTTCTCTTTAAGGAGTCATTATTGTGATTTCGTTTTTTCGCTGTTTCCCGGTTCTTCCTTAGTAAATTAATCTCTCTAATATAATAATGTTGTCTGTCGATAACCAATCCAAGGAACAGAGAGAATCCTGCCCAATAATAACCATTTTATATATCAGAAGAAGTGCCAAAACGAAATCTATATTCATTGATACTTATTAGAATTCATTTGGTGCCCAGGTCTGAATAAATGAAATGCATTGGCTAAGCATGAGTAATGGCAAACATATGCTAAAGCTACTTTTAGTTAGCACATCTTCAAAACTATATATAACCTCTTCAAACAATCAATGTTTTATTGTTGGACATTTCTCAATTCTGTTTGCCAAGAGACAAGCCTAAAACAACAGTTTCATGTAAACTTTCATGATGAACATTTGATGATTTCAACCTTCATGTCACCTTTCAGAGATGTTATGAAACTAAACAGATGCATACACTACTACACGTGGGGTAAGTAACTACTCTTTTTTTTTTGTGTAACAAAAATAGTAATGCTGGTATTGTAACTTAGTAAGCAAACAAGGAATTTAATTTTTTGAGTAATTACCCAAGAAAGCTGCTTCCAAGAGACGATGTGCCATCAACACCTCATCAGTTGGATTAACTATGCCAGCATCCTTTGAACGTTTTTGGATTTTGGTTATAGTATACACGGTGGAGCTCAATACCACACACATAGTTGCTGCCACAGTTTTTGTGACTAAGGGCCCCCTCCCCTGCTTCAAAAGGTCTAGCCCCATCACCACCAATTTTCGTATTGGATTTGCAAAAGATAATATTAAGATGAATGCTATTTGGATCATCAAAAGTATGAATAAAAGTTGTATCATCTTTGTATAACTTCTTGAATGTTGATTTCTAGGGTGGAGATAAGATGTGAGCCTGGATTAAAAAACAAACTCTTTATTTTGACTTTGAGTACTAGGTGTTTATAAGCTGCTTTGGAGACTTGTGAGGTTAGGCAAAGAATTATGCCATGCTTTCCATTCAAAGAGGCAGGGAACACAGAATAACTTTGAACAAGAGGAATCAGTGGCAACACGTTTGATGAGAATAAAACCGAATATGGCCTGCAAGCTTAAGTGATCTCTACCTTCTCAATTCAATTATCAATTACCTCTCTTTTCAGTTTTTCTTGAGATTAACTAACCTTGCCTTATTAATCCGAAGACTTTTGACCCTGATTTTTTCGCGTATTACCCTTAGCATAGGCTATTCACTAGTATAGTGTAATTGATACATATGCATATTTTACTGATAAAGCTCTAGAACAAAAGAATATTAACAGAAATAAGTAAATATAGCATTTTTGCCATAAGAAAAATAACTGATGTAGCACAACATGGGACTTCTAGAAGAAATTTAATTACGGCAGTCTATTATTGCCAGAATCACTCGGCTACATGTGCGTGCCATATTATATCATTCCCGATTCCTTGGACCCTATGATGGAAAATTTTCACCCGCTAAAAAATAGTGTAGAATATAGAGCTATTAAAAGAAATCGCATTATTACTTCGGGGGCAATCCCTACTGTATATAGTTCATAGTCGTTTCACACAACAATTTTGGAGCCAAAAACTGTGACCCTCTTCATATTAAATGAGAGGAATAGTGGGTAGAAAAAACACAAACATGCTGAATTAACATCGAACGGAAATTGGGATATGATCCTAAAGAGTTTGCTCATTACAGATTATAAATTACGGACAGCCGCAATTCAAAATCCAAACCAAAGGGTACCCATTATGGTATTTGAATTTTGAGGATTAATTTACTCCATTTAAAATTAGAGGTTCACTTCATATGTCAAGCAGAAGCCGGCGAGGATCCTCCACAATATCTTTGATGCGTCGCAGAAAGAACACAGCCTCTCTTCCATCAATAATTCTGTGGTCATATGTTAGAGCCACGTACATCATTGGTCTTGGGACAATATTTCCTCCAACAACCGTTGGACGGCTCACTATGGAATGCATACCCAAGATTGCAGACTGCCAAGAACAAAAACTGCATCAGTTTTATTTCTAAATAATTAATTTCATATTCTATTGAACAAATTGTTCACAATGATTAGCATCATTAAAAAAAACAATTATACAAATTTAACTAGAAAGGGAATAGATCAGAATATTTGGCTTGATATTTAGAATTAAATTGATCATTCTGTGAAAACAAATTGCATTTTGAAGAGTTACTGGTGACAAATAATGGCCATTTTCATTAATGACAAACAATGCTAGAACCTACTAAGATAGAAGAAAGGAATCAATGGTTAAGTACTATCATCTATGCAAAGAAGCAACTTCAAAACATATAAAAGAATGTCTTACAAAATTAAAGAAAAAAATATAATAATATTTATTTCAGTAGAACTTCCAAACCTGAGGAGGGTTGATAATAGGGGTACTCAAAAGGCTTCCATAAACACCACCATTGGATATTGTAAGAGTGCCTCCAGCCATCTCATCAATTGATAAAGATCCATCATTTGCCTTCTTTGCAAAAGTATTAATCTGCTTTTCTATATCAGCAAAGTTCATGGTATCAGCATTGCGGATGACCGGTACAACAAGGCCCTGGAATGGCAATTGAGGGTCAATATTTGTTCAAATACAATATGCATGCTGATAATTTTCATAGCCATGTACAAAATTGCAAAATTAGACAATATATACTAGATAACTTGTAAATTAGCTCCATAGCCATGGCAATAGTTGACATAAGTCGATCGCAAATGGCTAAGTTTCATCAAAAGTATAGTATAATGATTGATTGATTTCTCTACGTAAACAAAGTAAATGAGAAAAGATAAAGGTGGCTGAAAAAAACCTTTGGGGTACCAACAGCTATGCTGATATCTATATAATCTCTGTATATAATATCATCACCATCAATGACTGCATTGACAATCGGCTGATGTTGGAGTGCATTGACTGCAGCCTAACATGGAGACCATAAAAAGTATGAGGAAATCAAAAGAGAAAGCCCAGCTAGTTTATACTTCAGTAATTAGAAAACATACTTTGACAAAGCCAGACATAAGCCCCAATTTGACTCCATGCTTTTCAACAAAAGCATCCTTATAATCAGAACGGAGCTTCATCAAATTAGTCCTATAATTAAGAGCAGAGCAATAAGGGAGAGAATACATAATAGTGAATTTGAGAGAATACATAACAGGTTTGTTGATCTCACAAAGACCAAGAAAAATCTACAGAAATGTAATGACTCCAATGTACCATAGCTGTAGAGGACAGACCATGGGTTGAGGACTTCATTAAATTTAGACAACCGTGTTCCATTAGAACCACCACCAAATAACATAATAGTGAATTTTGATACACACCAGGGGAAAAAACATAAGCTTGAGCAATATGAAACTCTTATGCTACAATTTGACAATCAACAAAACTTACATATCAACTTCATTGAAGGTAGTCAGCATAGCAAATGTGTTTTGGGAATCTTTCAGCCGTGTAGCAACTCGTTTCCGAAGCCTTGTCATAGGAACCTTTGATAACAAAGGAAGACATTAAAACAACTTTCATGGTTGCTAAATATAATTCAGGTACGACCGAAAATCACAATGTCTCACTCGTCTTTCTCTTTCTTTAGGAGGAAGCTGGGGCTCAGTGGGAGACTTCAGAGTGGCAGGAGGTGTTTTGGGCTTCTCTTTAGCAGGAGCAGTTTCAACTTTGGGAGCTTTCTTCTCCTCGCTAACCTTTTGGGTTGGCTGAGGAGCAGCTTTCTCAGATATAGTCTCAGATGGGGCAACGTAAGTTGCATCAGCAGACCTTGAAATGATTGCTATCTTGTTACCTGGCTCAACAGTATCACCTTCGTTGGCTAGAAGCTGCAAATCATTAAATAGATCACCGAAGCCAAATTTAATAAGAGAAAGGAGATAGAAGAGAGTAATAATTTCTATCATTTTGAGGTGGTTTGAGGAGAGTAAAACAATTTAAATCTATGAACCTGTACCTTTAGAATCACGCCTGACTCAGGACTTGAAACATCAATTGTCACCTAATTAAGGAATAAAAACAAAATACAGCATTAATTATTTGGAAATCAAGAAAATTAAATTTTGTTTATAACCATCAAAATCCTTCATAAACACTTGCATGCTGTTTCGACATAGCACCTTATCTGTTTCAATTTGAGCAATAGGCTCGTCAGCATTAACCCTGTCACCAGGCCCTGCTCCCATATAACAAATCAAAACATGACAGTCAATCACCAATAATTAATAAAATTAACAATTGAAATAGATGACAACAAAAAATACACAAGATAACATACTCTTCAAAAATTGTGCCAGAGTTCCATCAGAGATAGATTCAGCCAAAGGAGGAACCACAACATCAACCGTGTCTCCTTTATTACAAATATAAATAACATTAGCAATCTAAAAAATATTGGCAATTGAAAGCCAAAATAAAACAGGTTAATTAAACAATATAAATGCCACATAAATGAATGGTACATTAATCAAACCTTACACTTCCCAAGAGAACAAATTTGGTGCTAGATCCTAGACGCTAGACTCAAACAAATAAAGTGAAACCAGAATTTAGAACATACACGAAATTCCAACATATAAGCTAAATTGATATAATACACAAAAATATAGAAAAGAGCTGTTCAAAATATGTAGTCATGTAGATTGTAGAATGTACATGACTGCAAAACCATGATGAAAATTATGAAATCAATGGACACAAGGATTGTCTTTATTCTAACTATACTAAATCTTACTAGATGTTCTATCTTTTCAAACAAATATAAAATATACTCTATATTCCTTTATAATAAAGAGAAATACTGTAGCTAAGTTTCAGAAATTACAGCCATGCAATACTATATCATAACCACGGATTGTCTCCACTTTCAGAGTTAAAACATTTTTTAATATGATATGTGCATCAGATGTGTGCAGTTATCCTCCTAAATGAATAAAAGAAACTTGAATTATATAAGTGTAGGCGCGTCAATATCTCACCACTTTCTGAAGAAAATAGACGCCCCCAAGTTCGAACGGTTGCCTCTGGATGAATGACCACCCTACAGAGCAATAGGGAAATATCAGAACAGCGTCACTGTGGACAAGAAATTGTAACTACTTTCCATTCCATCCGATCATTAATTAATGATTCATCATTATTGCACACCCTCGAAACTCAATGTGAAAAGATCATCAACGGAATTTGATTGAGTACAAATGGTTAGAATGAAACTAGAAGAATACAGAAAATGCATTAGTGTCTGCTTCCTTTTTTCTTGAAAAAAAAAAGTTCATTTCAAACTTATATCTTGGGACATCCAATTCCCTTAATATTTAATAACACCACTAATTTTAAATACTTGGTTTTCTATATGAAGATGACCACATGATATGAATGCTTATGTGCATAAGCTATAGCTAGCAACATACAAGAAAAAGTGAAAATTTTGCAGCTAAATAATACTGAAAAAAGGCAAGGAAATATTAGTACAACCAAATTTGTCATGACTAAAATTAAGGATTCGAATCATTCAATTGGCTAAGGATTTGAAAACAATTAATATTCTCATTTTCTTACTATATTTTTTATTACCAATTCATTTATTCCTCCTGAAGCCAGTAAACGTTTCTACATTACTTTCATTTTGTTCTAACTTCTAACATTTAAACAATATGAATGTTGTTGAAGCTTCCAAACCTAATTCTAACATTTGAAAGTCTGGTTGGAGAGCTTGATCTTAATTTTCCAGACTCCAGTTAATTTTAAGCTTTTCTATATAACAAACATGTTTTCAAATGTATTTGTTATTTTCAAGGAAAAGATTAAAGAAAACCAAAATTCTTAACCAAGGGAACCCTTACAATCTCATTTTCCTATTTCTGAGCCAAACTTTTTTACATGAATTAAATTAAATAGAATCCTAAAGCAATAATTACTTAGGACTATTAAATGGTGCCACAAACCTCATAGGCTTTGAATTAATCCAGCTTCCTGCAACAACAATAAAATTTATGATTTAAATTGCAAAATTGCAGAAATCATTTAAGTAACTAAGTCAATAACATCTAAAATATTTAAAATAAAATGCACCAAAAATTACCAGGTGTTATATGACTGAAATTCTGGACAAATCCACATCCGCCTGAACGAAATGCAATCTGTTAAGCATAATAAAAAAATAGTTGTAAGAAACTTCAAAGGATATCATCATATCAAAAACAATTACAACCACTAAGCAAGATTAGGAACTTGCCACCAAGGGCACAACCCAATAATTTCACATTTATTTGTGCAGGTTGTACATTAAACATGTTGGAAAATAGGTCATGATGTACCTAGAGTAGTAGCTTACATTTTATTTTTGTCTTCTGTATACCTGCTATAGATGCTCTGTTCAGAGCTCTGTATTTTGTACTTACCTCTCTTCAGCTTACTGAGTAAGCTAAAAAGTTTTCTAATATAATAGAGCCTAAGTGTGGAGAACACACTAGAGGATTTCCATTCAATCATCTCTAGTTACACTCAAGTAAACACATATCCCAAAGGGTTAATATGTTTTCAGTTTCTACAAATATAATACACTTCTACACCCTCAAAATAAAATCATCCTTGTGGTCCCTTGTTTATGGAAATAGGAACCACACATGACATGTTTCCATAAAGGAGGGACAAAACAAATGACTATATTTCGAGGGACTAAAAGTGAACATTGCCTTATTTGCAGGTACAAAAAACATATTTAACACCATCAGTATCTTATGCGAAGAAAAAACATATAAACAGAGTAGGATGCAGAAAATTAAGGCAAACACCTCTTTTTCCACAATGGAAGAAGCTCTAGCAGAAACTGATGGGCCAGACCGGATTTTCTGAGCTGACTGACCTAGCAACTGAAACAAAAGTAAAACAGGTATTAGCTTTACTTAAACCTAAACTTCAATCCATGAACTAGCACAAACACATTCAAATTGAAAATTCATCATAAGCGTTTAGAAAAGACAGAAAGACAGAGCTCTCACCCAAGGAGACGGGCTGCCAGAAGCAACCCTTCGCCTTACAACACCAAACATGATTACGCTGTCAGGAATCTCTTCTTCTTGGTCCTTCGGACTTCGAACCTAATTTGACAAATAACAATTTCAGCAAACAAAACCATAAAAATCATCAGAGTGAACGGAAAATGCGTGCATAGATATCGTCTCGGATTCAATAGGTTTCAAAACAACAACAATAGCAACAAGATTACACCTATTGCGATGTATTTTCCCGATTCAACCGTTCTGGATGCAGATTTGCGAAATTGTGCTGGGAAAAAATAGAAATGCTACTTTTCTCGGGAAAGGGAAGAGCGAAAGAGAGAGTAAAGAGAGACGAACCTGAACGCCAAACGCAGATCGAAAGGTAGGGTTGACGATGGAACGGAGACAAAGGAGATCCGCCTACAGAGTTCTGAAGAACAATATTCTATTCGCTCTCTATAATTGCATTTCTTATGTCTAATTTCCCTATCTTTTCGTTACTGTCTTGAAAACACTATTTTCCAAGTCAAATATGAAATATCGCGAGTTTAAAATTCTAAATATTATTTTTCTTCCTCAACTTTGGAAAGTAAAATAAAATTATGTAATATTGTACTTTCTTGATTAAGTATAATGAGATATCTAAATACATTTTCATCAATCAAATCAATTTATGAGATTTTCGAAATTAATAGTTTCCAACGTCTAAATCTTTGTATTATAATTCATAGTATCTTTTTACTGATAAAATAACCTGCTGTTAATTAAACAAATCAAACCTTTTTTAATTTTTTAATTTAAACTTTGTATTTTTCTTATATTTCCAATTAATCATGGAATGTTTTAGTTATTTTTCTGCACTCAGTAGAGATAAAAAAATTGAGTTAGATCAAGTTAATTTTAAAAAAAATCATAATGTTAAAATTAAAAACTGACCTGTTGGATTGAAAGTTGATTAGCTGTTTGGTTCGAATAGCTCACAAAACCAAAAAAAATTAAGAATAAAAAAAACAATTTAAATCAGTAAAACTGTGATTTGACTATTCAAACTTTATGTGTAATGTGATCTACAACTTTGTCATTTTGATTTTAAAAGATTGAGCCGTCGCACGATGACCTCACCATTCAAACCAAACAATCAAGTCTTATTATGCCTACCTTATTGGACATCAATGCACCTGCTACCTTATTATACCGAAGAACAATCACTTGTTTTGTTTTGATCTTAACAAAGAAGTTTTTTTAGTTTGCCTCATCGAACACAATAAAGTACCTCCTTAATGGAAAATATTTTAGCAATAAATCAACAAAAACTTGCTACGTAGAGTCAGTGATTGGGTCCTTGTAAAGGATTCAGCACCTAGGAACAAGAATTAGATCCCACACCAAGAATCAAAACTCGAGAAATATAAAAAAAGACCCACAAAGTTTTACATCATCGTATAACTCAAGCTGGTCAATGAAAAACTCTAATAAACATATTAGGCTAATAGAGAGTCACTCTCCATTACAATAAGAAAAAATGTAGCATAACAGACATCAAACTCTCTACACTCCCCCAACTGAAATCCCCTCATTTTTGTGTCATGATGACAAACTCTTCAAGGTGTTTGGGCCTCATTCTGGTTCTTTTGCCACAGCCCAATGCCAACCCAATTCAAACCAATTTTTTCTAAGACAATTCAAATCAATTTAGATTTATATAATTGAATTAGATTTAAGTATAGAAATGAAAATATTTGATGGTAAAAAAATGATAGGATTAGATAGATTTATCTTCAAAATCAATCTAATTAAATTTGTTAAGCCCTTGGTTTTTCACTTTGAAATTCTGTGTATAACTTTAATGTGCATACGTATAAACATTATGTTTTAACTGAGTTTTGATTATCATTAGATTGGACTTTTTGTACAACAGATCTCTATACTTATGTGTATTCAATCATATTTAACTTGTGGTTACTTTTAAATTATTGGTTATTAATGCCCTGTCTTTAGTGTGTGTGTGTGTATGGAAATGGAGTGAAGAATGTAAACATGGACAAAAACATACCAGGAATAACTCTTTCTAGAAAATTGATTCGAAATTTATTTGAAGAAAGACAAGTATTCTTTTCAGAGGGAGAAGAAATAAAGTAGTGTGATCATATAGAATAACGAGACACGTTAATCTGACATCTTTACTAACATAGATGTATGTATGTTGGTGTGCACAAACATTATATTCCTTTGGAGAATATTTTAATGTATATAGATTTTCATAGCTTTCCAAATAAATGGTCAGTAAAATGTAGATTTATACTTTCTTGGGAAGAGAAACAATATTGTTGTTATTTCAGGTGGAATGTTGATAACATTGTGCTAACTGCTAAGCACATCTTAGTTCATTGGCCACATTCAGCTACTATGGGGGGAGCGAGGAATGGAAAATGTCATGATAAAAATACTTTCTCCAAATTTGACTTAACAAAGAAAAACACATCATTTTGAGTACAATTGATTAAAAAATAGTTAAAAATTTTATTTTCATGCTCACTAATAACTTAAAAATATTGCATTAATTAATGAATTTAATATATATATATATATATATATATATTTACTATAGAATAACAGCATAAATCTTTTAGGATCTCATGTTTATAGAGAAACTAAAGTTTTAGTCAATCATTTTAGTTAGTTTTTAATTTTTTATGTTAGTTGAAAAGTTTGTTTGATTATTCGGTAAACAATTTTTTAAATCATTTTTAACATTTTTTTGAAATATTATTTGTATTATTGGTTTTTAAAACATTAACTTTTAATTTTTTATATTTTATTTATTTATTATTCTTAAAATATTTATTCAATTTTTTAATTATAATTTTTAAATATATCATTTTATATTTTTCAATTATTTCAACAACATTTGTCCAACACTTATAATTTAACAAATTAATTTTTTACCTTCCAACTATCCACTTCCATATTCAGTTAACTATTGAGTTTCTTCCATATTGTTAACTATTCAATTTTTAATTAGTTTTTTCAAAAATAACTTAATTCCTCTGCAGATGAGCTTCCTAATAGAGCTCATGATATGGATGTTGATTTTGTGATTTTCCAGCAATCCCCGGTCATCAAACATTAATTTCTTTAAATTAAACAGACCTGTGTTATTCAAAAGGGTTGGAGTTCCCCATAAATAATTGGGCTACCTAGAACTAACTATACATACGCTTATTCGTTCATTTTTAATAGGCTCTGAAAAGATTAGGCTTACTCCACCTGCGAGTCTCAGAATAATGGTAAAGTACTATACCATATAAAAAAAATGGGACCCTACAGAAAGGATGACATCTTTACCAAAATATCCCCTCACTCCCAAAAATAAGCTTATCCCAATATCCCAAGCACTACAGAGGGGGAAGAACACAGTGAACCAAAAAGTATCTTCCTGAAAGAGCAACTGAACAAGTGAAGCTTCCCCCCATGAAGTGCCTCCAGCTCCAATCTTCACTGCTTCCCTCGCATGCAAAACTCAAACCGCAGCTAAATCATACAAGGCACACCACCAAACTATTTTGGCTTACTTCTCACAAACCTCCACGTGGCCAGCATTTCCCTTTAGCAAGTGATCCATTAACTACCAAGGCTCTTCCACATTTAATGGTTGTTGCCCCAGCCCAATCCGGTGACTTATCCACCTTTCTCCCAATAAGGTCCAATCTCTTTTCTTTCCCTTTTTCATTGCTTAGACAAAACTTACTAATACAATGTCTAGCCAGCACACTTTATTATTAGCTTAAATTCATTAAAATTATACTTTTTTTTTGTAAGTCTGACTTCTTATTCAACAAATTTGGGAATTAAAAGTTAAGAGAGTCTAGATCGATTGCAAGAGTAAGATGCTTATTGTAAATATTTTAATACTATCTTTGATTTCCACAAATAAAAAAAAAATGGAAGTTAGAAAAGAGTTTATGCTAGAAAAAATGTATTGCTATCACACCTCTTGTTTATTTATTTTTTACGAGTACACCTCTTGTTTATTTGATAGTTCATGATTATTATAATTGAATTTGACACTAGGCTCAGGCTATATAACAACCTTTTACTCCAAAATGAAGATTACAGCGATGCTTAAAATCTAGAAGTTAACTCAAAATTCCTTATACATTGCAGTGCTGTGCTTCTATCGGCATACTTCATAGCAAATTTTGTCGTGCCAGGTTTTCTTACCAACTCTTTCGGATACGATAAGTCAAACGAAGAGCAGAAGGTTGACGATTTAAATGAAATAGAAGATGAATAGATTGTCAAGGGAGGTCACGAAAGAAGAAACAGGATTGCTTAAATGTGAGAACTGAGCTCAGGATCAGGACGGTTGATGCACTGCTGCATGGTTGTATCAATGTGTCTTTTGTTGTATCTTTAGTTCTCATTTAGATTATAAGGATATATTTTTTTAATTTATTATTATTAGGATATATTTTTTTAATTTATTAGGATATATTTTATATATTAGGATATATTAGGATATATTTTTTTTAATTACTATTTTAAATATTAGGATATATTTTTTTAATTTATTATTTATTATTTATTTAGCGAGAACTTCACGACACGTCAACCATGGCCGAATTCCAACAGAGTTACAAGCTTGAGGATACGTATCCTCAAAGTCAAAGGATCTCCAACACCAGAGGAGATTGCAAGTATTGGCACAGAGAGAACAAAACAAAATGTTTACTAAAGGCCCGAAAGCTATATCTTCAATTCCTTCGAATAAAAAGAATGGACTATTAATTAAAATTTCTACAGAATACAACCACCAAGTATTTGGCAAAAGAATAGAGAAAATTTACAGTTATCTGCACTCTTCAGGGGGAGGGGGAACCCAAAAATATTGCTTATCCTCAATAAACACAGCGGAAGATGAAATTTGTCTAAACAACTGTCCAACCAGTATCGATAGAAGATTTAGCAGAAGGAGATGGGAATCCAGACTTGGGAGGCTTCTTTCCAAACAAAGATGACTTGCTGTCAAAGAAACTAGAGAATGACTGCCGACCTGACTTCTCTTCGTCGTTTGTCTGATCTTTTGAGACAGACTTCCTCAATAGTTTATCTTTGCCTCCAAAGATAAGGCTAAGCCTCCTAAACGGGCTCCTTGGTTCACCGGTAACCATTGTTGATTCCTCTGTCTGCCTAATCATCTTTAGAGCTTCTTCAGGATTCAATAACATTTTCTCCACTGTTTCATATACCTACACAGGAATATGAAACATTAAATCCTCTATTGAATGATGTTATTACATGTCTTTGCTTTAAAAAAATGTTATTAACAATAAATCAACTACCACAGTTTTATTATCAATTTACATTTCCAGGGGCAAGTAGGGTTATCTTGCACAACGTGCTTGTATGAAAAAAAAGAAGAAGAAAACTAAATAGTTCTGGAAGGTGGGCTAGGTAAAAGTTACAAATTTCACGCATTGTGATAGTCTTGGAGTTTTCCTTTTTCTTCAGGACTATGCCTTTTAAGTTTATTTATATGCAAATAACTGTTCAAATACGATGATAAAGCAATAAATTTCTCCACTGGATTACATGTCATATGGACCATGTGTTTCATTTAGGTATTAATCAATAGAGAGGCTTCACAAGGATTCAGGGAGATGCTATATAACTTATAAGTCACTTAGTCTAGGAGTACCAACCTGGACAAGATCATCAACTTTCTCATTCAATTTGTTGTTTTGACAAGCAACAATTGTGTACTCCTTGCAGTCATAGAATACCTTCGAGAAGTCACTGTTACTAGACAGCATAGGTTCGGCAATTGCAAATCCTAAACCAAGCTATATAATTAAAACCAAAGGTTATGATTAGAAACGTATAGAAATGGTATAAGCGTCAATACATATCAATCAAATCGAGTCAACTTATACAAAGATGAAAGAACAGGCTGAATTTCTATCAAGAAACTTTACAAAATTACAGGATTATATAATAGGATAATTCATCAATTAAGCAACTTTTTAGAACAAAATACTTTATGCAATTTAAAAAATCTGAAATAATATAAAAGTTAAGAACAATTATATTTCTTTTCAACAAAAATCGGTGACATAAAAGAGCAAATGCTTTAATCTTCATAAAACATTAACAGCCAATGCTACTGAAGTCTGTACGGAAAGGAGTTTTACTGAATGCCTGTTTTACATTTTTTATTAGGAAAAAAGGACAAAGTTGTTTAATATTGTATTTAATTGACAGTACATCGCCTCCTGTGAAGGCTATCAATTTTCTTGAATGAAACAGGATATTACTATTAGTCCAATGTAACAGGAAGAATATCCCCCATCCTTACAACAATAAAAGCCTTATCCCCACTTCTTAAACAGAAAAATATTAAAAGTAATACAACATTTCATCTCCTTTAAATTTATATAGGCAAATGACAAGTATGTTTGCACAGTTTCCTTTTTTTTCCTTTCCCTTTCTCAAAACCAACTTTTTTTATCTAGGACCCCCATAACCAGACATCGCATTGGAGATTTGATTACTCCGGTTTGAGCCAGGTTAAAACACAAAAGTTGAAGAATTTATACTAACAAATGCCTTTATAAGTGGTTGAAGCCAGCTCAAAACACACAAGTTGAAGTATTTTTAGATTAACAAATGCTTTAGAAGTGTTAAAATATTTTTTAAATAATTCATATTGATACAGTTATGGATAGTGAAGGGCATTTTTTAAAAATATTAATACTTCAGAGATCCATTATGTAGACAAATGGCAACTATATATACATAACAAAATTAACCAATGTGATAAAAAGATAAAATAAAGAACTTACTAAAGAAACAAACAGCTGTCCAAAAAGATCAGATGGATGGCTGTCTTCAAATGCATTGAGGATGCCCTCCCTATAAATGAATGTAACATGGGATTCAAGAGACGGTTTTAGGGTTGAAATATATAAATTAATGCAAAAAATCTTCATCACCAACTTACACTGCCAAATCCTCATCAAACAGAGGTGCCTGCTTAACAGCAGGTACTGGTTTGGATGTTTCCCACAATTCACGCCACAAATTACCTAAAATTCATACAAGTTTAATAATATGAAATCAGAAGAAAATAAATGTTCACAGTTCCCATATTTCTTGCAGATTTTGTGTGTTATAACTTTTTCTTTTTTTGATCGGCCAAAGTTAGTTGTTAAATGTTAGTGTTTTTGTTAGTGGAGGGATTTGAACCCATGACTTCTCCCTCCTTCCCTTCTTCAAACTTGTCACCCAACCACCCAACCAACCTTATATCTCTTGTGTGTTATAACTTATAATAAAAGTAAGACGGTACTCAAGATTTACTTATCTTCATATGCTTTACCATAGATGCGATATGATATCCAGTTTAGGTAATATATATCTTACATAAATGCTACAAAGATTGAGGCATAGGGTTTCAACACTTTCAATTCCATGGTTTGCCCAAGGGAATTAGGAATATAAAACCTGAATGTCTATGCTGATATCAATTGACTGACAATGAAATTATTAATTCAACATTCAAAATTATTCAAACTCTACATTTAGACATTCTGGACCCAAAACTGATCAGTTTGCCACAAAAGTTCCTACATTAGACTGCAATAAACCATTCCCATCATACATAGTGTAGATTCCATGCATATATTCCTCACAACTTACCAAATCACAACCTCTTTGGAAATCAAAGCCATAAAGAACACATAAATGATGGTAAAATTTATAAGCATAGAGCAAAAGTTTAATCTCAATTGATGACAAGATACAATGAACAATTGTTTCAAACAAAGGAAATCCACCATTTTATCAGATGTTGATGGTCCATTTACGTAGAAAAAGACCACAAAATAGCCTAGCAGCAGAATTTAAGTATATCAATCTACGATGGAAAAGACTAAAAGTACACCTTCTTTTTGCATTCGCCGACTTAGCTGACCTCTGGTAGACAATGGCTCCCCGCTATCAAAAACATCACTATCCTCTGTACTTGCTTCATTATCTGTCCAATCAGGAGGAGAGTACCATCTTACAAAATCCTCCAAGATACATCCAGGATTTGCAGCCTAAAATATCATAGCATACAGAACTAACTCAGACAGAACATTAGGCACATTCAACATAGTAAGAAGCATTCACAATATCAGTAAGAAAAGTTCCCTTCAAGGGAGAGCCTTACCTTGAAAGCTTGCATATCTGAGAGCAGTTGAGAGCACCCAGCACCAACACTGACCATAAAATGAAACATAGTAAGAAGAAAATGCCTAACTAATGCTAACTATAAGCTATTACATAATTGATTGATGCACATCTGCAATTAAATAAAGCTAGCATTTACAAATTAGTTAAATAAGAAACAGACATATGATCATAAATGTATTACAAAATAGCATTCTGTAAATGTTTGTTGATCAACTAGTTCATCAATGCAAATTCAAGAAATTAGAAAAAAGAAGACGACCAAAGACAAAGGTCATAGATTCAGAATCCAGATTCACAGACCCTGGTCATGGGAGTTCATAGTCTAGATGTGAGTCAATAGGTCATAATCATAGATTTAGATCATGTGAAACAATTAAAAAAGGCATATAGGAACACATCTAACAAGCAATGAAGAGCCCAAGAAGCAAGATGACCTTGATTATTTTAATAAAAAAGTTCATTATATGAAAGAGTAAATTGGGATTCATACACTGTATATAAGGAAAACGGAAAGTGCATTTAGATTTAAGATAACAAACTGCGTCATGGATGAATCTCAGTTAGCATACAGACCTCCCTGTCCGCAGCACAAACTCCTCTGTTTCCCTGATTAGATCTTCTGTAAGCAAAGGTCCTTCCTACATGAAATGGTCCCAAAGTTCTCAAGTATAAGATAATTTTAAATAATGATTATATAGAAAAAAAATATTTATCAAACCTGAGTGATTGGAGAATACACAGGCTCGCCAGTTTCCAACAATGTCATATCTCCAGCAGGATGATCTGCACCAAGTCGAAGAACAAGCTCCCCACTATTCAATCTAGCATATAGAACAGGGCTTGCAGGAGCTCCAGCGCTACAATCAGTTGATTCTTTTATGTCTGAATTAGCTTGCATCATCATAGAGTCTAAAGATTCGGTGGCAATAATACGGAACCTTTTCCGAGAGATGCAGCAATTAATTACTTGAAAATGTTGATATAGAAGACATGACTTCAGATCAGGAATCTCATTCTGGGGGACTCCTGGTAAGTATTGTTCCTCAGACCAAAGTTTTCTTAGCTGCATCAGTAAAATAAATAAATAAGTTTAAAATATTCTTCTTTAGCTGGTAATTAAGGAAAAGTAGGATTAGTGATTCTAGTTACAGATCCTAAACCAGAAGAAGTTTGTATATGATATTTTTTCTTATATAGACAAACAGATTTGAGAAGCAAAAAAAAGGAAAACAGTTTTACAGTACATGAGGGATTGTGTTGTTTTGATTTGAAAGTCTTTAAAGTTTGCAATAACACAGCATATGATAATTTGCTGCCTTATCCACAAATTTTATTTATTTGCAAAGGGGAAGGGAAGGATAAAATTGGATTCAAACTTTAGTAGACCAGAATTTAAAAAATAAAAAGAAGCAGCATAAAACAAGAAAAAAAAATCACTACCCAATTGCTCAAATAAAATGAAGTTTTCAAACTTTTAAAATAACTATTAAAAATCAAAACAAGTAGGAGACAAAATTTGACATTCATCAACATGGCATCATCAAGTGATCTTGCATATTTATCTGGCCAAATCACGTGATCTAAGATGAAGATATTAATGATGGTAATGATGCGCTCTGTTGCTAAGATCATAATCACTTAAACTGACAGTTACTTCAGATAATAGTTTATATATAATGGAAAAAATGATGAATAATGTAAATTAAATCTAGATTTCTGGGTAAGTAATAAGGTGTATGATTACGATATCAGAACTAGAAGTTCTTTTACAGTTAAACATACTTCAGCAACAACCCTGCACCAGAAAAGAGCCATTTTTCGAAGAGTCTTGTAGTTTCCAAGGATTTCAGCTAGCTTAACAACAAGGCTTTCGGGAGGTGCACCATGAATATCTCTTGGCAAAGATGTCATAGCAGTTTCCTCTAGATTAGAGTTGATCTTTCTGCTAAGGAAATCTCCTTCTGCGAATATCTTGCAAATATTACAATGAAAGTGAAATATCATAACAGATAATGGGTTAAGGAAAATGAGGACAAGCATTAAAATGTTCTTTAACATAATTGCATTATCAGCAAGCCACCTACAATTCACATACCTGGATCAAACAGAGAATTAATTAACTGCACAACTTTCTCATTGCTAGAAAACTCAGATGTAAGTTTGTCCTCCTTTTCACGTAGCACTAAAGCCTTAACTGCTGAGAGACTTAAGCCTGCCCTCTCTCTAGCAGGTGAAGAACCTCCTGATGAAGCTATTAAATCTTTCATTGACTTCGCCTTACTTCCAGCCCTAGTCAAGAGGTAAAATGATTTTACGGAACAGGTTAGATATATTGTTGAGCAGAAATCTTTCTGAATGATTGAACAAAACTCTTATGTTGTTGAACTATAAAAACTTGCATTCAACAAATATGTGCTGTGCCAAATAGAGAAGGGGAACTTTGCAACCAGAGAAATAGAATGCAACAACATTGAATAAAATCTTTCAGTAGTTCACGAAAAGCGGCAGGAAAACAGGACAACAAAAGGAAAAATAAATGCAAAAACAATTACAACTTACTCAACAGCTATAGCCAATTGCTTTAGCACAGATGATGGAGGAATGGGATCTTTAGTTGCAGCAGTTAAGCCTTCAACTGAGGGAATTGCTTCTGAAGCCTGAATCAAATTTTTTACCCATACATCATTAAAGCAACCCATATGCGTAATTGAATTGGAAAATCAATAAGATACTCATTCGTATAATTGAGTAGGCAAATTAATAAGAAAATGTCAATTGTATCCTCAATGATGATTTTACTGGAAAAAGGGACACCATGAGATTCCAAAAAAGCATGCATTACCAATTTATCACAAGCATACCATGCATTCCTAACTTACTAGTCAAAGGATGATGACACAATCCGACACAGATTATTTTGAAAAATGCTCGTAGTCAGCATACATTATCAGACTTTGCTAACATCCTCCTGACTTAACTTCCTGGTTTAGAGACTTCAATCATCTTTTCAAAGTTGGGAGATGAATCCTTGAGTTAGAATGTTTCAGATTTTCTTACCTTGGCCTCAAGATCATTCTTCATGTTCAGGAGGTACAAATTATCATCATAAAATGGAACTGCCATGCTTGCATCCCCAACTTTATCTGTATCTTCAACTTCTTTTCTCCCTCTACGGATGTTCTTTATTCTATCTTGCCAATCCTGCTTTATTCCTAAATGTGGAGGCCTCCACTTTATATGCTTCAATTCACTACGAAGCTGCACCATCCCATTACAAAGACCAATTGTGTAAGTAATTACAGGACAAATGTCACGTAATAAATACCTAGACATAAACGCAAACAAATATATAAAAAGTTTTCAATCATCTTTAAGCCAAGACGCAATTTGAATTATAACTATTCACTTTGCAGGACTCCTGCAAATATATTTTCATAATTAATTGTGTGCAAAACAAATTTTGAGGAAGTCATTGAGGGAACGAATCAAAACAGAGTTCATTAGATTCTCCAAACAATGAATTTCAACACATCCTGATCTAAATTTCCCTTTCCTTATCAACCTCTAATTAGAAACTAACAAAACAAACAAATATACTTTTGTTTGATAATCAAATGCAGCTCCCGGAAGTGCATATACGTTGGGAATAAAAACAAAAACGCAACAAAACAACAACGAATCCAACCTCCGTAGGATTGAAATAGTTAAATTCAATGTTTCACTTCCTAAATACTATCAATCTCCCAAATTTTATGTTCCTAACTGTCAAATCAAACAAACGTTGCTTCCAAGTCCAAATTAATAATTGCCATTACCTTGGAATCGTTTTCGTTGGTATGAGGAGATTCAGCTTCTGGTTGTTGGCCGGTGAAGGTGTTTGGCGACGATTGCTTATCGTGATCTTCTTCACGACGGTCAACAAATTGAGTCAATGCTAATTCCGACAACGATAATAATTATTTTTATCATTTTTATTTTTATAATTTTTATTTTTGCGTTAAATCTCCCAAAAAAAGGAAGGGAGAAGAAGAGAAGAGAAGAGAGGAGAGTAGAAGGAAAAAAGGCACATTCATTAGGAATAAAAAGGAAAGGAAAAAAAAAAGAAATCTAAAAATAGAGAGATAGTGATGTGGCGCGAGGAGAACCTCGATCGGATTTGAAATCCAAGAGAACACGCTCCGCTTTCGCCGCCGCGGAATGAAAGGCGGTTCTCGCTTTGGACACAAAAGTCTGCTCCTCCATTCCCTGCGCACACGCGAAGATGATGAGGTCAGGATTGAAACGCTGAGAGTCATGTCATGCCAAGAGTAGATAGAAGAAGACCAACACCAACAGTACTAGTAGTGGAACATCACAAATTCAGTGGTTTGGTTGAGTTGCATGCGAGAGACTCATCAGGTTATAATAAGTCTTTAAGTATCATCGGTAGCAGATTCGAATTTTTTAAAATATGAGCATGATTCTTATCAAAATAAATTGGGATTTTATTTATACTTTTTCTGTTTAGATTAAAGTAATAATTTTGGTCCGTTCCGTTATATACTACGAGGCCGTGGCAATTGGCAAGTGCACTAGATCATACTGGCCAGTCTTAAATTCGTTTTCTCGAAATTCATCCCGGTCTGTACTTTCCTGCAGTCCAAACTTGTCATACCATACTACTAGTAAGGAAAAACAAAACAAGCGTTTACTGTTGAATTGAATAGATTTGATTGTACGATTCAAACGAATGTTAGTAAAATTGATTTTAACGTAATACAATTTATTATATTTAAATATTTTTGTTATAAGATTATGTTATAAGTAAAATAGTAAATTTAATATAAAATTTTAAATTTAATTAAAAAATTATTCAAAATTATTCCATCCTTAAAAGATTGTACCATCTGCCAACCCTTAAGGTTGACATTTGTTCTGATGACAAATATATAACAATCTACTTTAACTTCAAGACTAAAAATGTTAGGAAAATTAACAAGGGGCCAAAATCTATAAAAATAAATAAATAAGAGGTGTTAAAAATCAAATTTTAACATAGTTGATAGACAAAAACTTATTTTACTCTATATTTTATTAGCTATAACAAATATTAAATTAGTATTTTAATATTTTAAAATAAAGATAATATGAAGATGAAAAATGATTATTTATTGTTTTCTGCATAGTTTCCAAATTCCATATAACGAAATGATAATTTCATTATGATCGATATATTCAAACAAATATTCAATTTATTTTAATTAATTCATTTCATTTCTTTCCGTTAGTCGAAAGTCCAAACATACTGTATCCAACTCATTTTTTATCCGGCTTATCTTCTTAAAAATACAAAAAACGACGCCGTATAAATAGTTGCTAGGGAAACGGGTTGGATATTTCTGCAGCTCTATATATAAAGGAAACGTGCATTTTGAATTTTACGCGCTCAAATATTGGTGGCATTTTCGTTTACTCGGTAGTGCAGAATCAAGATCTCTGTAAATGGAGGACATGGACGAGATCGATGCCGTTCCTCAGGTCCAACTTCACACATTTTGCCGCAAATTTTTGGTTTCGTATCACTGTTTTGCTACCGAGGAAACTCTGTAGAAAAAGAAAGCAGAAGAAAATTCCACAAACTACACGTTTTTCCCTTTTTTTGTTTTACCGATTCATTACATTTATTTCATTAGCATTCAGACAATGGAATGACACACACTGCGCTTTAGATCGATTAGGCTAAAACTTAAATGGCGCTATTGTTCTCCACGGATAACCAGATTACTGCAATTTGTAGGTTAAACTCTTTGATTGTTTAAACTTGAATCGAATGTGTCAGAACATTCTGATGATGCTTAATCGTTACATTTATAGCTTCAAACAAGTAACACTTAGATATTTGATTCTCAAATGACTTTTAACTTTGTTGTTAATTTAGCTAGATTTGTTATAGCAATAGAATTAAGCTTAGTGTATAATAGCAAGGGACAATTATCAGTCATCAATGGCAAGAGGCATGCCTTGTCTTCACCAGTTTATGGTGCCTCTGCCCTACCAGTTGCTACTTACTAGAAGTGACAAGTTTAGGAAGAATACGTTTCAATTTCATGTCGTGATTACTTCTAAGCAAGAAATTTGTTTACTATTAGTTGGTAACTTGGTATGGTTGTGGTACAACAATAGATCAAGTTTTTTGGTCTTGTAACGCATTGCAAGCTGATATGGAGGTGATTAGCATAGCTGAGAAATGGAGTAGAATAACATCTTGAAAAATTAAAAAGAAAACAGGGGGCAGAGGGATAAGCTTAGTAATCTTCTCAAACTTGTGTTGAATATATGTACGCAATATCAATGAGTTTTATGTAAGAAGTTGTACCTGTTTCATATTAGAAGTCAACATGTGAAAACATTAAAATCTAAGGCTTATCTGATAAACAAGTTTTGTAATAATGTGATTTAAAATGAACACTCATAAGATGAGGTATCTCACCGATAACTTAAATTGAATACTGAATAAATTTATGGCTACATAATTAACTTTGATTTATATTGAACATTTATTAGCCTAGTAGGAAAATGCTTTAAATTTTTATTTTAAATAAATATTAGAGTGATATATATATTTTTTTTTATTAGAGTGATATTTTAACCATATGTTCATATATAAGTTCTTAGGGATTATACATTCAAGAGTCCTCAGGTTCAATAGTTGGTCTTGTAACCTTTTTACTTAAATGTTAGATTTGCTTCACTGCAACCTCAGTCCTTAATTTGAAATTTTGGATTTTATACAGGTTTACATGGCTTGCATCCTAAACGGTAATAGGTAAGCTTCCTGTAATAGCTCAAATAACTGTTGCCTAATCTTGCATAAAATTGTTTGGTGCAACAACAAAATGACAGTTACCTTGCACTGGGAGTGAAATGTGTGAAGAATGATGTTGCAGGAAGGATATTTGAAATTGAGTGGCAAATTGTTTAGGAAACATGGAAAATTAAATATAATGTTTAATGTGCCAATTATGAATGGCAAAAAATGGTTATTAGATAATTATAAAAGGTATATGCAGCTGAATATGCTTGCTCCTGTTACATGTTCATGTTTTCCACCTTATTTTTCTTTACTTCTCTTTTAATGAACAAGAGTGAGTTCTCAAATCATTCTTTACAGAATAGGAGTTTCTTATTATGATTCCACCCTTCGCCAACTTTATGTACTTGAAATTTGGGATGATGGTGACAAAGGTTTTCCAGTTATTGATCTGGGTATGATTTCTTTACTTATCATTGTTGTATTTGAGTTCAGTTTTAGGTTGTGTTTTGCTCACCTTATTTTTGGTTTCTCTTCTTAAAAGGAGAAGTTGTGCAAAACATAATTCTACTAAAAAGCTCTAAAAATAAAAGGAGTTTTTTCCCCCTTTAAATAAAGAAAACATAGAACAAGAGCTTTTAGATAAGTTAATTTTAAGAGCTTTATTTTCTCTTTCACTATTCCAAATTTCAAGGCTCAAGAATACACATCCCAATAATTCTTAACATCAATAATTTTCAAGCTAAAAGTTTATAAAATTGCCAAACAACTTTAACTTTAATTTTAAAACATTTTTTAAACTAACTCTAAAGTAGCTTTCAAGTTCCAAAAGATATGTATTGGGAAAAATCCAAGTTCCACATCGGCTAGAGATAAAGCCAAAATAGAATTTATAAGTAGGAAACAACCCTCACTCTACGAGCTAACTTTTGGGGTTGAGTTAGGCCCAAACTCACATTCTAAGAATATGTTCTCTTTCAATGCAAGTTTTCATTATTGTGCATCGTATACCCTTATCGACTTTAAGATGAATTCTCTTACTAGTTATGAATTCTAGTATATGATTGTCTTTGGCTTCAATAACTGGTGCAGTGAAATATCAAGCAAACCCTTTGGTTATTTACACAAGCACTAAAAGTGAAGAATCCTTCTTGTCTGCTCTGCAAAAAAGTGGTAGGGGGCATCAAGTGGTTGAGTTATGAAAGACTAGTTCTGGGACCCTTGACCTATTGAATTGATGAAGTTATGCAGATGGAGTAGCTGAGTCTCCTACAGTAAAGCTTGTGAAAAGTTCAATATTCAGCTATGAGCAAGCCTGGCACAGGTATTGAATCTGCTAAGATCTTAAAGAGAATTTTAGGTCAAGTGTCTGCACTCTGCAGTGTACTTGTTGATGATATATTGAATTGTTGATAGACATTGTTTTGCGTGGACCTTTCAGATTCTTACTTAATATTTTGATATTAATCTTTGATCTATTTTTATCCTTTGTATTGCAAATTATGTGTCTAATCTATGTAAGATTTCAAAATATTAATGGTTAAAAATTATCAAATCTAAAGACACATCCACACACAAAAGTAACAGTTGATTTAGGAATTTACGTTCTGTCTGAAATTGGGGTATTAGGTTCGTTTTTTCATCATACAAGTGGTATCATTGCCTCTCTTTCTCAACCTTGAAAATTTTCTGTTTTTTTATTGTTCTGCTTCAGTGAAAGGATGGAGCAAAAGTCTTGATAATTACCTCTTTTTGTTTTGTTTTATTCAGCATTCATAATTTTTCGTGTTGGTTTCAAATGAGGCTATTGTATGACATCTTTTATTTGGTGAATTGTCAACTCCTTTTTATCCAATAAAAGGAAAAAAAAAGTGTGCTGCAATTTCTTTATTCTATTGCTTCTTCTACTTCCTGATTTTACAGATTAGTTTACCTGCGGGTGGCAGGGATGGATGATGGATTAAATGTGAAGGAGAGGATTTACTATGTGAGTCTGAAACTACCCACTATCGTCCTTGTATCTTAAGACTATCAATGCACATGCTTAAATTAGTAATAGAAATATTATTTGTTCTGGAATTATTGTTGCTGAGTCTTGTATGGGAAAAATCTTTTGTCCTTTCAATTATTATTGCTATTGCACACTCTAATAACTTGTATGCATTTCCCTCTTCCTACCTCCCTGTTACAACTGCAGTTGAGTTCCATGATGGACTTGGGAAGTGAAGTACAAGTTCGCGCTAGCGGTGGCCTTCTTGCAATATTAGAGAATGAAAGGATTGTAGATACTCTTGAGCAAAAAGAATCTGGAAATACATCAATTACAATAGATTCTTTAGCAGAAATTTCACTGTATCCTTTTATTGCTCAGTGCTTAAAGGCAAAAGCGTTCAATTTTGTGCTGTTTGAAAGGAGATAATGTTGAGTTCAGGTTTTGTCCTTTACTAAGGAGATACAGAAATAACTTTCTCAAACTTGATACAACAGCTCATGAAGCATTACAAATATTCCAAATAGACAAGCACCCAAGCCACATGGGAATTGGTAGAGCAAAAGAAGGGTAGTTGTTAACTTAATCTTAAATATTCTACTTTAAAAATATGTAAATATCTAAGGCAACGTCTTAATTGCAGGTTTTCAGTATTTGGAATGATGAATAAGGTTTGTTGGAGTTGTTTGCATAGTGTGTGCCATTTTCTTGTCATATAGGACTAATTGTTTGCCCTGTATGCAGTGCGTGACTCCAATGGGTAGACGTCTTTTGAGGTAACATGAATAAAAAATAGTGAGAATTTGAGATTTATAACATACCCATTTCTTAACCTTCAGAACTTACGCTGACGTTTCTCTCAAATTTTCCCCATTTCAGAAATTGGTTCTTAAGGCCTATACTTGATCTTGAAGTTCTAAACTACCGTTTAAATACCGTATCCATCTATAGTCTAGTATATATGGTCTAATTATGCTTTACTAATCTGTAAAATCCAAGTTTCAGTTTGGAAGAAATTTACTTTATTCAGTTATTGTCCCTTTGTAGGTGAAATATCAATTTACCACATATCTTCAACAAATTAATCATATAATCATGAAAACTGCTGTTTTTCTTTGATGGGAAGTAGATATCTTTTTTTCTATGCTCAGAAGAACTTGTTGCTTCTTTACGAGAAACCTTGAAATCTGTGAAGGACATCCCCCACTTGCTGAATGTATGAAATTTGTCTCGAACTCTCATTCCTGTTTCTAATGAATTTTGTTTTCCTGTTCTTCTGCTCATTTGACTATATGTCCGTTGTCTATTCTTGAAAGTCTCTTCTATAGATTCTGTTTTGTCAGCGCCCATTAAATAATTGAAAAAGTGCATGATGTATGCTCATTAAATTTTTGGTAACTACAAGATTTTAACTCACGATCATAAAATAATATTAATGGTTGAAACATGATATTTTTAACTATTACATACTACATTGATAATGTGCTTATATCTTATGAGTTATGAGCATATAAGTATTATTGAAGATAAGCTAGACTGTTTTAGTACAATTATGAATGTGATGTTCCTTTTTTAAGCAAAAGCTTGTATTCTATTTTTGAACATAAAGCCTGCATTCTTTGTACACTAACACTTTTGAAGATTTAATCAATCATTAAAGAAATTTGACTCTCCAAGCTCTATATGCACTAGCTCTGATTGGACATCTCTCCTGAAGGTAAAATTTCCTTTCATGCATTTATGCAATTATGCTTTTTGATATAGTCATATTCCCTTGTGCTGTTAGAATTCTTGTTAGTCCTGTTTTTATGCTCTCTTCTTTATTTTTTAGAGTATTTGTGCCCTGTTGCATGTAAACAAGATTTTTGAAGTTGGAATTTCCGAAGGTCTTCGAGAAGAATTGAAGTATTTAAACTTGGATATTGTTGAGAAGGTGCATTACACATCTGTTCTATTCAAGTGCATTTATATACGTTCTAGCTTAAATGACTCTATTTTTTATGAGTAACATTACTGCAGGCAAGTTCATACATAACAGCAGAACTTGGCTATGTCTATGAACTGGTAAGTTTAATTTTTTTCTCTCCTATTCATTATCAGAAAGACAAGTGGAATTTTTTTGCATATAATGATGCTTTGATGCTTAAAAGCATAAGATTTTCTGCACAGGTGGGGTCAGGGACAACCATCCTAAGAGTCAATGCAATTGAGAGATTTATTTAATTTGTTTGGATAATAGTGATAGTAGTTTTTCCTTCGTTTGGATTCCTGTTATTGTTGCCAATGTCTTTTGCAGGTAATTGGTGTTATAGATGTAAATAGAACTAAAGAGAAGGGATATGCGACAGTGGTAAAAGAAGGTTTCTGTGATGAGGTTAAACCCAATGTCCTTGTTCCTTTTCATAGTTTTAGTGTGTGAATATAATGAATTTAGGTAATATGCATATGGCACTCAAGTTGAAAAATGTGTTATTCAAATTGTTTCCTCATACATGTATGTGCCTTGTAGGATGAGATTTAAACAGATGAATTAATCCATAGGTGTCAAAACTTTAATACATAAAATTTTCTTCTTTCATTGGGTAAAATTAATCTTTATTGTGGCTAAGGTTTAATTTTTGGACTTTGGATAATTTTGTTATTGTGTAGTTGGATGAGCTGAGGCAAATATACGAGGAACTGCCGGAATTTCTGGAAGAGGTGACTTTTGGTGTAAATATTAATTGAGTGGAAAAATTATATATATATATATTTTCATCATGATACATCTTTTGCAGGTTTCATCATTGGAATTAGCACAACTTCCCGTTCTATGCAAGGACAAGCGCATTCCTAGTATTGTTTATATACAGCAAACAGGTACTTCTACTCTGAATTACATGTGTATCCATAAAATGTGGTAATGGGTGATTACGTTGCTCTTCCTTTCTCAAGTATATTTACTGATAGACTGCTTTTATTTTTGAATCACCCAATCCATAGAGGGTGATCACTATATCATCGGGCTTTCCTTGCACTAGTATTTTGTTGGATTATCATACCTTGTGCTTGAGCATGTGCAAAGTGAAGGTAAATAGAACTGTAGACTGAGACCAATGGCCCAATGTTCAACACCTGTGTAGCCAACAAGAGTGATTCCTCTTCAAATATTCTTCTTTACAATAGGAAGTTTTCTAGATTAAAATTTATGCAATGGGCAGGACAAAGACTAAAAAAAGTTTTTTTTTTCTTTCTTTTAGCACCTTATTGGCTAGAGCCTAGAAAATAATTGCTTCCATTGCTTGTTATAATTTGAATACCTTTTTCCTCCCCAATCTCATCCACAAGAGAATTAAGTAACTCAGAAGTTTTCTGCTGTCTTCACAAGTTGTTATCCATCAATAGACTTCACAAACATTGTTGTGACTGTAGAGCTTACTTAAAAATTGATCAAGGAACTGACATAGTAAATTAGCCATGTTTGTCCCAGTGCTCCTTATGGTCCTTCAACATATTTTAGTGGACTCCATCTCCTTGTTAAGTGGAACTCTTATGATTAGTTGGAGATGGTAACTTGGACCAAAGCTTCCAATGGCCTCAATCATTTGGAGAAAGCTTTTCGACTTGATATTGTGAAAAGACAATTCAGCTTGGAACCACCACAATGAGCTATATATTGGTGGACCCTAGCCATTATTTTTGTCCCATGCATTGCTAGTTTTCCTCTTTTTTTCTCTGGTACCTTTTTCACCCGGAGTTTATTATATTTTACCATACAATTTCTTTTTAATATTAGAGTTTATCTTAAATTAATTAAAAAAGTCATTTATCATATTATCCACATATCAAACTTAAAAATATTTGACATGAGAAAATGTATTTAAAAAAATTTGACATGAGAAAATGTATTTAAAAAAATCCATATTTAAATTGATTAGAAATAATGCCAAAATATAATATATCCATACTCTATTAGTTAATTTTTAAGATTAAGTTAAAATTAAACACACATTCTAAGAAATCCAGAGTCTTTCACCATGCGGATTTCAAATTCAAAACCTCTATAACACTATTACAGAGAATATAAGGGAGAGAAACAAACAGAACAACGAATTTTAAAAAATAAACATTATTTTAGTCCCGTAAATAATCCTTCCATTTTTTTCATTTATTATGGTTCTCGCAAATTTTAAAATTTTGCAAATAATCCATAATCACTTGTGATAATGTGTCATACATCTAGTTATCTCACATCATTCATTATTCAAGTGACGCGTAAAATTGTATAACTAGATTGCGTGCCTCCTTATTGCTAAGTAGTAATAAGATTATTTATAAAAAAAACAAAATGACAAAAATCAAATGAAGCTATAAGCCAGTAAGTATGACAGAAAATATGTCTTGGCAAAAAAGAAAAGAAAATAGAAGTGAAAACAGTGAGGGAACATGGTAGACAAAAACAGAGAATATAGAACAGTGACAAAAAGGCAAAACCTGAAAATGAACATGCAGAGCCTAAGGTGAGTCCAGTCGCCAGCAAGTTGCTGAAGAAGAAACCGTAAATTGCAGAGAAAACCGCAGGAAGATGCTGGACTTTTAGATGTCCCTTTTCTGATTTCTCGGATATAACAAAAATATCCTTTACAAAAAGCTCTGGACCACCATGTTGATGTTGTCATGACGCTTGCAGCCACCATTTGCCACCACGAGGAATCCTCAACTCCAAGTGTCCCACACAGTGATTTGCTGGGTGGCGCTGCCCTGCTGCCATTGTGGCTGTTTAACAACACTAATTTACATATTTTTTTCATTGCAATTTGTTTTCGGATGTTAAACAACACTGGATATTTTATTATTGCACAATGCATATCTTTTTGTTTGTCTACTGTAGGATATTTAATGTGTATCTTTGAAGAAAAACCCGAAGAAACCACTCTGGAGCAACTTGTAGATTGGGAATACACAGTATGTTACACTGTTGGCGTTTGCCCTTGGTCAAGTGATTTACATAATTAATATGTTATATTCTGATGGTAGTCATTTCAAATACAGTTTTGTGATACAGATGGAGAGACAAAAAGATACTTTTATCGTACGCCAAAGACACGAGAATTGGACAGTCTGCTGGGAGATATCCACCACAAAATTCTAGGTATTTTAAGGTTACATCTGATAGTTCCCTATTTTTGTTTATTTATTTACTTTGAAGTAAGTAGCTGAGCCTTTGCTCAGACTTGTAACATGCTCTAACCTAGAAATGAAAAAACTCTCCATTAAAATCCAGTTGAATGTCAATCCATGACTTTGGTTCAGTCATGTTGAGGTGCTTTGGAAAGCGGCGGAGAAACAAACACACTCTATAAAGATGCAATATTACGTGTAGATTTGTAAGAAATTAGAGTTTAATAAAAAAAAATGAAATTTCTTGACACAACTTATGTGGTATAAGAGCTATGCGATGTAATAGATAATATTGAGTTTGCTTTCAAAATTCAAATTGTAACACTTGGTCTCTGGTGCAAATCTTACTTATTTATGAATTCTGTTATTCAAGATATGGAGAGGGCGATCACCAGAGACTTGTTTTCACGTATACTGTTGTTCCGAACCCATTTGATAAAGGTGGCAACTTTTGCAGCTGAACTGGACTGGTAAGATAAATTGTCATTATAATAACTGATGCTTGCTTAGACATTTTTTTTTTTTTATCATTGATAATTTTATTTCAGCTTTTTGTCAATGGCATTGGTTGCACGGCAAAACAATTATGTCAGGCCTTCATTGACTGAAGAAAATTTGCTTGATATAAAAAATGGAAGGTTCAAACTGTCTGTTTATAAGAACCTCTTGGAAATGGAGAATCATTGATATGGTTAATGATAAAAACTGGTTTTGTTTGTAGGCATGTTTTGCAGGAAATGACTGTAGACACATTTATTCCTAATGACACTAAGATTCTTCATGATGGTAAGTAGATGTAGATATACATAACTAATATTAGCTAACTTGTATCATTGAAATCCATTTTGATCAAATTATATTGTTATTAATCCCTGTTCTATTGTTCTTTACATTAGGAAGAATTAATATCATCACTGGTCCTAATTTTTCTGGAAAAAGTATCTATATAAAGCAGGTCAGTTATTAGTTCTTTATCTTTCGTGTATATGTATTCTGTAGGAATTTGATCACTGTTTTAAATAGCAATTATGTTGAAAAGGTAATTCTAGTACATTAATTTCTAGTCTCCAAAAAGAATGTTTCTAACTTCAAGTCTCTAAATGAAAAAAGTGTTGCAGTACTATTCTTTAGCAGTACGTGTATCAAGCTATCAACTTCTGCTTGTTAATATTCATCTGGTCTGACAACCTACAAACTACAATTGTTAATATTTATCTGGTCTGTTTTGATTTGAGTTTTGCATATTTTTATTTTCTGATATTCACTCGTAACAATGTTTTCCTGTTATCCAATTGAAAAAGAATTTAATTACCATGTATTTTGGGATAAAAATTACTTTATATTATTATTATTATTTAATAATATTTTTGTAGTTTTATTGATAAATACAAGAATATATCAAATTTACTACATGACATCACAATTTAATAAAATAAAAAACTACGTACCCATTGCCTAGAGGCTCCAATATAAAATTATTTTATGCAGTATTAAAGTCAAACTCATTTTTTTAACATTTCCTGTACTATCTTGTTTTTGGATGATTACCTTAAGGTAAAATGACCACTATAAATAAAAATAAAATCTTAACATTTTTATTGTTTTATGTGATGAGCTCATGTTTATCCACCTTTCAAGAGCAAAGGATTTTTGTGAGATACTGTATTGAAGACTAAAAATTATTGGCTTCCACATTAAAGTTCTTTAGATAGTTGATTCCTTAACATACAGTCTAATGTGTGGCTATTATATGATGCTACAACCTTGCTCATTGTTGGTCTATGATCATAAAGTAATGAGAAGTATTTTGCAGGTTGCTATAATTGTTTTTCTCTCCCACATTGGCAGTTTTGTGCCAGCTGATGCTGCAACTGTGGGTCTGACAGATAGGTATCATTTTCTTATGAATCGTGTCCTTTGTGAAATGGATGTTACATTATTGTATGCTGATCTTATTTTTACAATTATGATGTTTAGTTTTTTTTTCCTTTGGTGTGGGGGGGGGGGGGGTATTTTAGAATATTTTGTGCAACAGGAAGCAGGCTTATGACAGCTGAACAATCAACATTTATGATTGATCTACATCAAATAGGGATGATGCTCAGGTATACCAAGATAAAGGCTAATAAGGATATCTTCAACACATTGAACATAAAGCGATCATAGGAAAAATCTGTATAATCTCCTAGTATTTGGACTATGATGCAGGATGCTCCTCTCTTCCATATTATTCACTTATTTGGTTAATTAATCATTTGGTCTCTATATCCATGCCAACTTTTCGTTTTAGTCCCTATACCTAAAATTACATTTTAGTCCCTATACAAGCAATGTTTTTTTTTTAAAGCTTTAGTCTTTATGCCTCCATTTTGTGACAGTTTTACACAACCAGAAAATTAACAACAGGGACTATTGAGATTAGTAGTTTTTCTGAATGGTTTTATCTGAACAATTAAATAGATGGAGGTTTCCAGGAGATTTGTAGTTTATTAAAATAACAGTGTGTATAACTGTATGTGTGTGTGTGTGTGTTATTTTTTTCTTTTAATGCTGAGGAACCTGCAGGCATGCTACTTCGCGTTCTCTGTGTCTGGCGGATGAATTTGGTAAAGGCACTCTTACAGAAGGTCTGTTAATTCAATGTTTATTAAGTGTCTGAATGATAAATACATGGAGTGTGTGTCTTGCAGATGTTAGTTTTTAGCATAAATGTTTTGATCTTCCTTTCAGATGGAATTGGTCTACTTGCTGGGACCATAAATCACTTTGTCACAATTGATGAACCTCCAAAGGTTTAAGACTTCTTTTCCTGAAAATGTGTAATATATATGTTTTAATTCAACTTTTCACTTTTCAGGAATAATCATTTTCTGAGCAGCATGCTTTTAATTTCTTCACAGTATTTTCCTGTGATGAACATCTTTATGCTTCCAGTTGCCCTCGGGATATGTCTGTAAACTTATAAGTGTCTGATCCCTTTACAAGTCTGTTTTTTGTTATTTCTATTAGTTAACTGGTTACGGATCATTCCATTTGATTAAATATTTATGAACTAATCAATGTTCAGTAATCATGAGTAGAAGTTAAAAGTTCATTCCTTTATCTTTGTTGAAATTAAAAAAAAAAAAAACATTTTTGTACACTCTCAAGCATCAGTTTTCTAGGACATTGTTATTGAAATACAATTTCCCTGCAAATTGTATTAAGAGGAAGTACTAATTACTAACTATTAACTCAGACCCTAGACTCAAATTGTAATCGAAATGTATAAGCACATAACTGGTGAAATGACTATATGCAGTTTCTCATAGAGAGATTGTAACTGCCAGTTGTTCTGTTAATTTTGTAGGTTTTTGTGTGCACTCATCTCATGGATTTATTGCATGGGCATTCCTTGACCAAGGTTATGCACTTGTACTTGTCAATCATTGTGGAAAGTGTTTGAACTCCTCAGTTGAGTGATCATAAACATAATTCCTTTGGACTATTTCAGTCTGAGCAGATTAAGTTTTACACAATGAGTATACTGAGGCCTGACGAAAATTCCACACATATTGAAGACATTGTATTTTTATACAGGTATCTTTTTGTTGATTCAGCCATGCAGTATGCTAAAAATTATATTTATTGTCATAAGGTCATTTGATGCCAAAGAGTTTGAAAGCAATTACTGAATTAGGAATGCTATTATACTTCACCTTCTCTTGATCAGACAATTTAAAATATATATATAACGTAATAAACGAAAACAATTTAGTTAGACTCTGGAGATGGAAAACTGAATGCCAAAATTTATATATTTAAGCATGCGTCTGTTTCAGTTAGTTCATCCTGATACATTATAATCTGCACATGAATGATAATATTTGGTTTATGCAATGCCAATGTGCAGAGGAGATTTCCTTGTACTTTGGACTATTGAGATTAGTATAGAATTGAAGTGGTTTTGCTATCTGCGGAGATTTCATCTTCGTTATTATCATATTCCTCACAGGCTTGTCTCTGGGCGTGCGCATCATAGCTACGGTATGCTTTTGCTTTATCAGTATTTTATATCATTGATTAGTAATAAAACACTTTCTAACACAGTAAAGAGAAATATTAGCAGCACACTTTTTAATATATCATTTAGTGAGTTAAGTTTAAATAAATTTCAGCAAGAAAGTGTCTTTAAAAGAGTGGATTAGTATATTACTAAGATTTTTTGTTATATCAATTGAAACACTGATGAAAATGATGTGTGGTTTTGGAATCATGCAGGGCTGCACTGTGCACTGCTTGCTGGTAATTTACAAAACTGCTTTTTAAAAATGATATTTTCTGATCAAGAGTACACAACACAACTTATGTATAAAGCATATTTTATGTTAGGCTCTTATTTACTTATTTATCTATTTATATTAGAACAAGCTGTACGGTTCATGCAGGTGTACCAGAGGAAATCATAAAAAGAGCAGCTGCTGTGTTGGATGCGGTTTCAAATAATAACCATGTTGAGCGGTTATGCAATGAGAACGTCTCTGCTCAAGATCGTCAATACAAGGTGTCATCAATTTTCAAGATTCAAATTATGACTTTGGAGATATTGTTTACTCTCTGAGACATGTTAATTTATATTTCTGAATGGAATGCAGGATGCCATGGAGAAATTGTTGGAATTTGATATTGACAAAGGCGACTTAAAACTTTTCTTTGAGGATGTATTTTCTCTAGTTCTTAATGCTTCGTGACTGAACTGAAGTCTTCTGTTGGTGGTTTTCGTAGGCATCATTGAGACGCCATTTGTGATCATTTGACATTTGTATCAAGATGAGTTGCATACCTATCGCATTCTATTGTATTGAGCAATCCTTTTATGGAGAACTGGTTGAAAAAGAGGCACTTCATGCCTCTATCTATATTATAAGTGACTGCAATTACAACTTGAAGATAGTGATAACAGTTTTTGTTAAGAGAAGTGACTGCAGTTACATCTTGAAGTTTTGTGAAGAAAATAAAAACAATTATATATATATAAGGGTAATTTAGGAAAAGGAAATTTGTACACTAAAGGAGAATAATTGTTTTTATTAATAATTATAGATTATATCAATTATCAACCAGCCAAGCTAAAGAATCAGTTAAATGCAAAGTTAATAGAGTGAGGAGACTTAGTCAATTAATCATATATAAATACAACCGACAGGTTTTTCATAAAAAATCTGTTAGGTTAAGACTTGTACTAATTTCATTTAACGACACCAACAAGTAGGTTCAAAATGTTTATTTCTTTTCTCTCAAAAGAAAAAATGTTTAGTCCTTTAAAGTTTGATTTTGTTGTTTTGTTTGTCTTTGTAAAACTAAAAAATTACAAAAGTCATATATTTTGTAATCTTTGATAAAAAAAATTGATATTACATTATTTTTGTTCAATATAAAAATTTAAAACAAATAAAATTTGTATAAGAACTAAAATTAAAAATTATAATATTTATAAGGATGACATATATAGTTAAACCCTCATAGGTATTATGTGTTTTATTTTAAGTCTTTTACAAACTTAAGGTCCATTTTGGTAAATAGTTTAATTATAGACTTATAGAATAAATATTTATGATGCAAGAGTACTTATGTATAAGTTGTTTTTATATTGAAGAGAAAATTAAGTTGAAGTTCATTTCATAAATAATTTTGAAGAGTTTATTGAAATAAAAAAAAATAAAAAGAGAATTATGAACATATCCTAAGTTCTTGTAAATACTTGCACAAGTATATGTCGCAAGATAAGTTCAAAATAAATTTAAATTAAGTTCTTTCAAAATGGATTTTTATATATACTGCTAAATTATCAAGCATCTTTAAAATGATTTAAACATTAACTCGTTTTTCTCAACTAAAAATCCACAATTAATTGTTGCCCTTGCCCATAATAATTTTTAGAAAATTCTAATAGTTTCTATTATTAATATGTTTTACCACCGTTTCTCTATCCTTTCCTTCTTTTAGGTTGATTTTGTCACAGCTTGGATTCACATCAACTCTTGATCTTGAAGCAGTTGGATCTTGTCACCTTATCAACATAAGTTATTAGTTATCACTATAGCTACTTGATCCATGATAACATTAATGATAGTGTCTTCATTTCATCGCGCAATTAAACGAGTAAGAGAAGACCAACTTTCTTGTCATGGATACACCTTCATCTCATGTTATGCCAATCTAAATATATCATCTACTTCAAGTAAAATAATACATTCCAGTGATCACTTTTCATGAAGCCTACTTAGATGATTCTACGTGGGTAACGAATCTAGTAGGATTTTTTCCGACATTGAGTTAGATAAACTAAAGAAAGAAAAAAAAAATGTCATTGAAGGGATAAAATTAATCCTGAACTTCCGCTAGGCAGCTACTAGCTGTCTCATATTAATGGGAGATGTGTAAGTTGAAGGGCCATCAAAAAGCTTATTAACAAATAAACGAGCAGCTGCTTCCGTAGGATGGAATTGGTCAAAAAATATGTGATCTTGTCTGTTAGGACAAAGGTTTGACAATGGCAGGCAGGGAGCTCTGGCATTCAGCTCACCCAATCCACAACATGCAGCTTTTACCTCACTAAATCCTGAAAATTGATTTAAACTTATTTTAATTAGAATCCAACTTTATAAAAACAAAAGAGTAAATAGTCAATTCATTTCCTGAATTTGTATCTAGTGTCATTTTAGTCCTGAAATTAAGGAAAATTCAAATAAATCTTTACAACTAACCTCTTTTTTCATTTTGGCCCTAGTGTGAGGACTTAAGTAATAGTAATAACATGAGTTTAGAGAACCAAAAAAAAAACGTTATTTTCAGAGACTTAAGTGAAACACTAAAATATTCATCAACTTATTTGGGTTTTTCTTGATTTTAAGTATGAAAATAGTAAACAAAATTCAAATTTAGAGAATAAATTGGTCATTTACTCAAAACGAATGCTAGAGGAAAGAAATAAAAGAGAAAAAAGTGAATAAATTTTTAAGTTGTTTGAATTAGAATAAAAAAAATAAGAGAAAGGAAAGTCTCTTAATTTCTAAAGAATGAAAAGAATTAAGAAAGAAAATAATATATTTGGATATGTTATTGTATAAAATGGTACCATAGGAAGCTGGAGTCTGAATAAGGTCGTCGATGGCAGCGTAAGTGTCAAAGTAGGAGTAGATTATGCCTCCATTCTCCGATTGCCATTCCTTCAACATGGATCGAAGGCCTTCGTTGTATTTTACTGACCAGTAATTGGCTTCTAAAAAGCATTCCGTTTTGTTCTTCAGTCTCAAATCAGGGCAGCATCCAAGTGTCCCAACTCCCGCAATCTCAAATTTACGAGCACCATGATCGTATAATTGCTGCAAAAAATTAATAAATAAAAAGTTACCGAAATATTGGAGGGAAGTAACTTATTAAATTTTTTACGGAGATATGAATTTCAAATATTTCTCATACTTATCAGAAAAAAAATCTAAATAAATAAATAGAAAATCAAAATATATGACACAGGAGTTGACCGACCCTCTTAATTAGCACAATAGAATATAGTAATAGTATTATGTAGTAGCTTACGAGAAAACATTGAAGTGGCTCAAAAAATTTAAAAAGTAAAAAGTGATGTGATGAATAGGTAAAACAATTATAATTATTGATCGGTGAGATATGTATGTTCTTTACTAATATTTTTTTCTTATTATTTTAAAAAAATATGATCAATTTTTAATAATATTTAAAAATATTATTAAATTATAAATAAATGTTATTAATATGTTTTTGTAATATTTATCAAATGTATTGTATAATTCATATTTTTAAAGTCTTTTTGTAATATTTTTAGACTTTTTAGCAACATTGATTGATTATACGTAATATTTAAAAAATTATTAAAAAATATATTATAACATTTATTTATAATTTGATAATATTTTTTAAATTTATTTCAAAGATTTTTAGTAATATTTTTATCAAGTGTTAAATAAAAAAATATTATTAAAGATCAAATGTATGTCTATTAGTTGCAGTTTTAGTGAGAAAGCTGTGGAATTAATAACTGTTACCTGTAGTTGCAGTTTTAATGAGAAAGCCATGGAATCCACATACTGCTGTGGGGTGCTTTTCTTACGAAGATCCGATGATTCAAAGTATCCAAATATATCATTGCTGCCAATCACCACAACGAAGATTGATTTTGAGAGATGCTTCTGTAGACTAGCTGCTCCTACTTCTCGTGTCATTTCCTCGTGTACAATTGAGTAGTAGTCCACTTGTTTTCTCAACGGTATTGATTGTCTCTGAGATGATATATCATAATGTTGTAATTAAGTACAATATCATACCAACAATGTATACCTTAATTTGAGTACATTGGAGTTAAAAGAAGAAGAGATAAATAGAAGGAAAAAGAGAACATAATAATTAATTATAACAAATAATGTAATGAAAAAGAAAATAGGATGAAAATGGTATAATGAAGAAGGTGAATATATATGATTATCATCCATTTTCTAATAACGTGCCTATTTCTAAAGAAAAGAAACCAGGTCACTATCTAAATTTAAAGGGTCCACATCGTTCAAAGATGGAACAAAAACATCAGGGCCCATCTTGGGTCAGATTCCCAGAACCCTATTTGGGCCATCTATTGCATAAACATAATAAATAAATTATAAAAAAAGAAAATTTAAGTTAAAATAAAAGGAAAAAAAGAAAAAAGAGGGAACTACATTTGGTCACTTACATAACGTTCGTCTGTACCATCAAATATTCCAGCACCTGCAGAGGCAAAGCTAACACCATCCATGAAGGATGCATTGTTTTTGTTGGCCTTTGATGTTAGAGACAGGTAAGGTGGTGATGTTGGCAAACCCAATTTCTCAGCTGCAACTCACACAATCATTTTATTATTAAAAAAACGTCTCTATATTCTACAACTGTACTACCACTATAATATTGCTGTTTTTCAGCATAAGTAAACTTTAAAAAAGTTATTTTTATAATAAGAAACTTTTTAAGTTTGTGCACCAAACCATCTACGTCTGATGGATCCCATGTTACTGTCTTTTTATGCTTTTCGGGTGTCACTCCACATGCTGGTGTTCTTTTTTAATTATGTTTTTCTGGGTGTCAGACTATCAACCATATGAATTTCTTACAGGGGAAGAATTGCATAAAATTACAAATCTGGCTTCCAAAATATTTGTTCACAACATATCTTAGTCAATTATAAATTAGGTCGAGATTTAGTAAGCATCCAGTAATTCTTAATCTGAAGACCAATGTGTTAAACATATTATCAAAAATTCGATATCGACTAGTGTATATAACTAAGAAAAACTCTAGTGAGTTAATTTTTTACATTAAGTTAGATCCAACCTCAAATTATAAGATGATACAAGATCTATTAGCTCACTTTGTTATGAGATCATCATTGGACATCCCGGGTATGGCCAGTCTCACATCAATTGGTGATATAACAAAAATAATATATATAGGTAGCAACACATCCCTTCCCTTACATAGAGTTAGCTTTAAGTGTTAAAGTTAGATTCATCACATCCAAATTATAAGACATATAGCTAGATAGGAATGAGTTCAAGATATATATACACTACTTATGCACAAGAGACTACCATGAGAAGCTGAAATGAGTTGAAATGCATGGGCCAAAAACGAAACTATATAAAAAAAGAAAAAGTAAAAGACCAATATATGATTTTGGAATTTTCATAATAAGATTGTATTTTTCAAAGGAAATATATAAATATAATCAGTTAATCAGCACATGATTGTATGAACATTTGAAGTGCCAATAATAGCGCTAGCTAGAATGAATTTGGATTCACTCACTTACCAACAAAATCTGCAGCATTCTTGCCGTTGCTAAATCTCCCAGTTGGTTTGTGTGTAGGAAAATCAACACCATAGTGACGATGATTTGCCTTAGCAATGGAAAGAGTCAAGTAATTGTTGTTACCCACGTCAACAAGTGAGTCTCCAAACACATAAACGGCAGAAACCATTTCAGCCTTTGAGGAACCAAAGCTGAAGATGATGAACAGGGCATAGATAATAAGGAAAGCTCTTTTACCCATCTTGGTGTGGCTGTGTGCTCCAAATTGTTTTTGGTTTAGGGTGTGTTTGGAGAGGTAGACGTACAACTGTTAGATTGATATTTAAAGATACCCCAAAAGCTGAATGAAAGGTACACCTTTAAGGGTGAAAAGATAAATTTGATTGAATGCTAGTGACTATAGTGGAGCAAGGAGTATTTTCCAGATACTCCATCCACTTAGATTGATACTTATTGTCAATATGATGAGTCATATCTTAATGGGACAAACATTGTCAACGTCGAAAGTAAAATTCTTTAACTTGTTGCCTTGGTTTTTAGTTTTTCCCTCAACAACTACATTAAACTGTGACAAAGTTAATTAAGCATGTTTTTGGTAATTACACAACTAGCTAATTAAGCAAAAGCTTTATGTACACTTTATGTTTGTCAAAGACTCAAAATTTGTACTTCTATATATTCTATATAAATAATTAATGATTTGAACTTAAAGCTTTCAAAGCTAGGTCAAACCCTCATGTTCATAAAGTGTACACGTTTAAGGTCCACAGTGGTCCCCCAATATTTAGGCTTAATTTGAAAGCAATGCCGAATATATACTACATAAGAATTTCAAATTTTCACACAATACCACACCTTGTATAGTCTTGTTATATTTTGAATTATAGGTTGTATTTGTTGTAAAAACAAAAAAATACTTTACATCGATTATATTTACAATTGATATTTACAATTGATGTAAAAAGTAAATATTCAGGTTATTCAAAAATTAATGTAAAATTTGATATATTTTTTTCTTAATCCTCTTATTTATTGAGTAAGATTAGTTCTGACTAATTCAAAGTTCGATTGAAAAATAAATAAAATCTGATAAAGAATTATTTCTGTCAATGATTAAACTCAAATAATATCCAAAAAATTTAATCTTAATTTTAGCACATTGATCATTTGTGTCCAATCACTTGATTAAAATTTGATATAGTTCAATTCATAAATTTTATTTTAATTGAAAAATATGTGTATTTTTTTAGATATAATAACTTGCTAGCATATATACACATCTCAAAATTAAGGCCTCTTTTCGTTAGTTTAAATTTATTTATTAAGGCCTCTTAATCCTCCAAGATTAGCTCTAATTTTAATGACAACGAATAAATACAATTGTAAAGGGAAAAAAATAAAGCGATCGTAGAATGACAGTGATACGATGAAGCAATAAAACGTAACCTGTTGTGTTGATGGCACCGTGCAGAACCTGAGTCCTGAGCCTCTCTCTAACAATTATGAGACCTTTTGGCACGACGAGGAAACGAAATATGAAAGACATGCTTTGATTTCTTGCTGTTGGATAATGTTTGTGCTTTCCCAAGGTTTTCCTTCTTTGGGGTTTTCAGAACACAAACATTACCATCGCATGTGTATCTTTTAGATTCTTCTGGTGAGCCCTCGGAGAAGCACCCACAGATGTTTGAGAGTTACATAGCAATTCAGAATATATATATATATAATGATCAGAAATATACAATGCAATTGAATCTCAAACAAATATGTGATGCCACCCCCTTGTGTATATATACTTGTGGTAATTATTGCGCCCACTAGCTAGGCATATAAATAATATTAATGTATTTTTTTGGTACATAATAATATTAATGTAGGGTCAAGGTTGACTTGATATATGTGTTCCTTATTTGTTTATCAATATTTAGGGTCACGCGTTGCCTTTCGTTCAGAGAAAGTTTCACATTGGTCAAATGGTTTAATAGTATCAAAACGTGTTGGATTATTGGTTGGTTATTTTTCCGTGTGTTCACATCTTCCATTTTAAATTGCTTGCTTCCTGTAGAACTACGTACTAGTATTTTTTAATCATATTTTCCCTACATTCATTTTAAATTGCTTGCGTCCTAGAACTACGTACCAGTATCTTTTAATCATATTTTCCCTATATTCATGTATTATAGGAGTAGGAACTGTGGGTGACGTCGTATATATGATGACAAACACTGCTGAAAAGGAAAATACAGAAAACTAAATATACTTGTTGTCTAGGAAATAAAAACTACAAAAAAATATTCATTATCTTGAAACATTAAATCATTTAAAATATGTAATGAGATGTATGAAATACTCCTTAATTAATTAATTTAAGGATAATGGTTTCGGAGTCTTCATTAAATTTTTTTTTCTTTTAGAAGAAAAAAGTAAAATGTAAGATATGTTTTAGCAAACAAATACAAAAATATACGCCCATTAAATAAAAGATTTTGGTTAGTAACGGTAAAAAAATTGTCAAAAAAATGACAAAAATTTGCGCGTTGTATCATGATATATGTATTGCCGACGACTAGTCACCTTGCAAGGGATGAAAGCACGTGGATTGCGAACAACAACAAAAAACTCAACTAACCCATGACTCGTATGCATGTATGATGCATCGACAATTCGACATAGTCAAAACTGAGTTGAAATTAAGAAATGAAGTTCTACCCACTCAGATCAGCACTCAGCAGGCATCGCCTCTTCACTCAACAGTGCACACGTCAAATAATTAAGATTAAGACTACACGGAAAAAAAAAAACTGCAAACGATGGTTTTTTTTATAAAAATAATGTAACCTTTATTATCCGTCTGCCACTATTTGAATTTTTATGACATAAGGGCATGAAGTTTTGGGACAAAATGCATGATGCAGTAGGACACGTTGTTCAAGCTAGTAAAATTGTAACTCAACCCAGTAGTATTTATGTTATTTTCAAGACTTAAATACCTACAGATTTAAATAGGTTGTGGGTTCAAGAAGAGAATAACATATTCCAACTGAACAAATTTTTCTACTAATATAATTTAATACTAACTTAATCACTCACTTAACTTAATTCCTAATTGAATATTTTAACGCACATAATTATTTCTATTTTTTTAATAAAGAATACGTTTAATCTTTAAGCTTATACTAAATTTATTTCAATTCACACTCAAATTTTAATTTAATTAAATCTAAGATATTTTCAAACTAGTTAATCATTAATTTAATTACTTTAGGTCAGTTAAAATATAATTTCAAACACTATTTTATATATATATATATATATATATATATATATAAGCAAGCAAATTAAAATACTAATTTATTTATTTTTACAATAAAGGAAATAGGAATATTTGGACTATGCACTACCAGAAAAGCGGTGTTTAGCCACGGTTAACCGGCCTCGCTTTTAGTAACCGTGGATAAGAAAAAAGACTGTTAAGGATTACCATGCTATCACCGTAGCAAAATAATCAGCAAATATTAAAAAAACGTTCTCGCAATCAGGAACAAAATACAAAATGAAAGAACTTCTTTATTTGACATCTATCCTTCATTGCTAATAAAGAAAATTAGAAGTATTTGTTTACTTGCCTTCTATATATGTGTTACAAATTACTCCTTTACTTTAATTTTCATGTGATATAACCTAATTGTCTTGATTCGTGGTTCTTTCTGTTTTCAGACTCTTAACTTGAAAACTTTCCTTTTGCATTGCAATATTGAAAAGTAGACGTTAAAATTTTCTCTATGGCTAATAAACCCTACTGGCTACAAGATAAATACTCTTTGCAACTAAAACATAAAATCTTATGTAAGATATCCTCCCTCTCACGAGTGAAATATAGAAGAGAATAAATCTTTATTGGGTGCCAAATATTTTCCTTTGATTTCTTTTTTCTTTTTTAGATTTGATATCATAATGTCTGGTAGGTGTGCAGCTTGCAAGAATCAAAGAAGAAGATGCCCTTCAGATTGCATTTTCTCTCCATATTTTCCTGCCAATGATCCTCAAAGATATGCTTGTGTTCACAGGATCTATGGTGGCAGCAATGTTGGAAAAATGCTTCAGGTTTTTAAATGCATAATCATATTTGATATCAATGTGTTTACGATTGTCTATAATATGGAATTTTTTTTTTTCAAAATCAAAGTTAGAATATGTCATGCAAAGTCAATAAGATTATGTTACCAAATAATAACACCTTTGTATATTTTGATGTTGCAGCAAACTCCAGCATGCTTACGTGAACAAGCTGCAAATTCTATTTATTTTGAAGCACAATTTAGGACTCAAGACCCTGTTTATGGATGTGCTGGGATTATCTCTAAATTATATGAAGAAATCAAAAGTACCGAAATTGCACTTGCCAATGTCCAAACTCAAATTGCTTATCACAGGCTTCAAGTCCCACAGGCAAAAGCTGATCAATCAATTAACTTCAATGTCTTGTCAACAATTGAAACTGAACCAAACTTTGATGTCTTGCCAGCACAAAGCAGCAGCACAGCAGAGTTTCAATGGGAAAGTCAAGTTCCTTGGTTTAATTAAAACTACCATGTCCAATTTATACAAAGCATTTGATTTATATTTACTTTGATGTCACAGTCATTTTCAAAACCTCAATTGCTTTTGAAGTCTTTTTTGTTGTTGTTGTTGGAAAACATAGAATAATGCTGAAAGAGTTGTAGTACTTATTATTGAATAAAATGATTATTTATGTGTTGCTATTTTATACCATTTATAGAATCGCAATGTTTTCTTACACAAAAATAATAAGTATCCATGTGTGTAAATCTTTAAATAATCAAAATACTAATGCAAAATGCTCATAGATTTCAATTTTAAAATATTTTGCAATGTTCACATATGTTCCAGCTTTGCAAAGATATTAAAACATTAAATTTGTAAAACATAAATGTAAATTAAATTATATAACTAAATAAAATAGACTTACTCAGTGATTCATTCTGATTTAGAAGAACTTTTCATGAAATTTAATTGAAAATATTTTTGGAAATTATTCAAATTCTTTTAAAATGAAGAAAAAATATAGCATCTTAAATTAGTTAATAATTTTACAAATAACCGAAGCATGACATTTTTGTTTTAATAATCATAAAAAAATATTTACCCAAATACCCATCCCAAAATATGGACACTTCTGATTCACCGAAATCTCAACATTCTAAATTGGGTTAAATAAGATTTTGATAGTATAGAATTTCAAATTCTGAGTTTTAATTCCTATAATTTTTTATTATTCTTAGTTACTTTTTTATGTTTATTTTTTATTGCTCATGGTTTTTCTTTATGGAGTTAAATTTTTGCCGTTTTGTTGTTTATATATTTCTAGTCCCTCTTAGCAACTAATTGTTTTTCAGAAGCACTGGGCAACTAATTGTGAATAATAAAAAAACAATGAATAAAAATAAACAAAAAGAATATAAGAACTAAAACCTGAAATTTGAAATTTTACAGGCACGAAAAACTTATTTAATTCTTCTCAATTTATATGTTTTATTATAAGAATTTGGCTTTTCAAATGAACCCGTTTTATTTTATTTTAATTTAATACTTAATTAAATTTAGTTTTATTAAAATAAATAACTTAAATAATTAATTTTTAAATATAATTAAATATATTATATTAATTTTTATTTAAATTATTTTAGGGGTTTAAAATGTGTTAGAAACTTAGAATTAAGACTAAGATTAATTTGTATTAAAAGAATATATTTTAAGTATAAAAATGATCAAATTGTATTTTAGAAACCCTTAAAAATTAATATCTTGATTAAAATTATATTTATAAATAATATATAAACAATATCGATTAGTCCCACAACAGAATTACAACTATATATCAAAATCAATCTCCAAAATGGTGACAGGCCTCACATTGTGGAGGTCACCTGTTATGTTATGTTATGTGCGAGTTGAGGATGTTGTCTACATTGCAATTGTTGTTCTTGATCATTGATGGCTGGCTCATCGTGTTGCACCATAGATGGTGTTGAAGAACTAGAAGTAGCAGCAACATGGTAGGGAAATAATGAAATTTCAACTGAGTAATTTTTTTTGCAAAAATGCGGAAATAACCAAAACATGTGGACTCCGTTGAAATGAAGGTCATATTAAGAAAAAATTGTCCTTATTATATTGACATGACTTTATATAATATTTTGCACTAGGACTTCAAAAAAATTATTTTACACTAGTAAAATACAATTTGATCTTTTATTTTATACTAATAATGCATCATTTTAACCTAAATTCATAATTCTAACACATTTGAAATCATAAATTAATCAATTGTCTACATAAAAAATTAATTAATGCATTTAATTATTTAATTAAACCTAATTAAATTAAGAAAATAAACACGTTGGAAATTCGGCATTTGAAAAGCCAAACTCCCTTTGTACTCCACATGTAGTGAGACTAATATGCTTGTACATTACATTTCTTCTTTTTTAATTTTTTTATACATTCTGTTTTTTTATATTAAACTGACCACTTCTACGCCTAATAGTGAGATATTATTAAAATTGATGAGATATTATTAGAATAGATATATAGAAACCCGCATGTTTGGTTGAGCGTGTACACCTAAACATCCGTCACCTTGATGCTGAAAATACTTGCTTCTCCGTCAATTTAAATATTCGGACGTGGATTTATAGGAAAACATGGATCCTAAACGCCTATCCAGCCACACTATTATATTTATTTATTTTTTATTGCTATTGCGCAATCACAAAAAATGCATCAAAAGTTCATTAGATCCTTGTTTGGCCAAAAAACTAACACAACAACACATCGTGGTTTTTTTCATCAGTACAATAAAATAACACATCGGTTAGTGAGACAGATAAGTCATTAACATTCCTAATTATAATTGGCTTATGTTTAATTTGGTGTACTATTTGATAACTACTTGATGTCACAAAATATTTTAAAATGTAATATCAACTATTGCATTTTGATACTTAAAAAAATCTGAAATTTTGTATGTATATTTGTCATAATCACATCTCATATGATAAATAGTTAAATTGATAAAATTTAAAAGTTATGTACTTATGTGGGTGCGTTGATCCTCCAAAATAAATAACCTAATAGTCGAGTATGAAACTTTAGGTACCTTTAAATTGAAAAACTTTTAAGTTTTGAATTCATAACGTGATCTCTCGGAGGGTTAAGCACCTGTAGCTGGCTTCTTTCCATCAACGAACAAGCCCATTGTTTTGAACCACCGCATCAGATTTCGATGTTCCTTCACATATAGCCACGCTTGAAGAAATTTAAAGAGGCTCTCGTTCACTCCTCGCTCCTCAATGTAACTGTGAAACGCATCTCTCATCTTTTCATCTAGTTCCCTGTAATTTACAGAAAATCAGTCAAAACTCAAAAAAAAAAAAAAAAGCCTATAGCATTCCCAGTTCCCCCACTTGAAAACACTTTGAATTAATTTCCACGAGAAATTTAACAGTTATATGATAAAACACAAAACAGCCATTCTATTTCTAGGACACACGAATGTTCATATCTTCCAACAGTAAGAACTTTTTTGTTCTCCCAAAATGCAAAACACAATTCTGCAGTTTCTTCTCCTTAGTCCAGCCTATCTTTTCTCACCAACCAACAGGAAAGAGCATCAAAGTGAATCACATAACGTTGACCTTAATTGAGTTCCAAAATGAAATGAAGTAAATCGCATGGTAGAGATATTTTCAACAAGTTATTACTAAAGAAAAACAAGAGCCTATACGCCACTACTCCTGTTACTTGTTACAGAAATAAAAGAAGAGCGCTGAGTGGAGGGCATTCTACTTCAACTCCATCCTTTTAATCCTAAACTCCTAATATCTACAAAAACTTCAAAGTTTCTTCCCAATATCTGCATTTTATAGCTAATATAGAACTCAGTTTTCTAAGAATTTGGGTTTTGGACTTAACTCAATCCTAAAATCTGGATTAGAGTAAGGAGTGATTCCCCACCTACATGTACTATTTTGGTCATATAACTAGTTACATGAGATCTTCAACACACCCCCTTACCCTAAAGATTAGATATAGCGTAAAGTTTGCAAGATTGAATATTTGTAGATGATTAGTGATCCGATAACAACCTAACAATGAGTAGCCAAATATGTCCAACAACAATCACTAGGGTTCTAATGTCATCTTAGAATTTCAAAAGCTAACTCATGTCGTGTGTTGTTCCTCACTTAAATCATATCACCAGTAAACGTGGAATATTCATCCGTGTTTGATACATCTTTTTCCACCTTATACTTTTAAGTACTCTAGAGATTGCAATGACATTAATTTAAGTGTTTAATGGTGATACACTGATGTGTATAATTTTGTAAAAGCCAAAAAACCTACTATACATGATGATTTATGATTGGATGAGTGCATAAATTATTTTTCCTTAATTTAATTCCCAATCTCCAAACCTACACTACAGAAGCATAAACCCTAAACAAATAAAAAAAGTTGAGAGCAAAGAGCAGAGAACTCACGCGAAAACAGGGCCGGTGTATTGGGAGGGGATGAGGAGGTAGCCGGAGTCCTGGACCTTAGGCCTCATGGAAACAGAGTGAATCCCCAGAGCATCCTCGTACAAACCGCAGAGGAAAATCAAGGATTCGTTCTGCTGAGGTTTGGAGACATCGACGTGGATGAAGAGCTGGTCGATGGCGGAAGAATCCTCATCCTCGGGGGTCAACAACCGCATCACGTAGATGCTCACCTCTTCGTTGCCGTAGCTACGCTTCAGAACCGGACCGTGCGAGTCCAGAGCTCCCTTCACGATCGTGAACGGCGATGGAGCACTCACTTTCTGTAAGGCACGTGACTCATTCATTCAATGTCTAAGCCCTAATACAAAAACAGAGTGAGAGAGAGAGAGAGAGAGAGAGAGCTTACAGGGGGCATGTTCATTTTGGCGACTTCTTGATAGTGATCCTTTAGGGAACGGAGGAGCATTGAGTTCACGGCGGAGGAGATGCCGCCACCTCCTGACGAATATGGCCGCCGGAGACCACCCATGGCGCCGACCAAGGCTCTATTCCACATTACTGTGCTTATATTCCTGCGCTGTGTGTGACTGTGTGTTGTGGTTTTGGCAGACTACTCGACTCAAAAACATTAGAACGAAATTATATTTGTTATTTAATGTAGCACTATTTCATTATAACATTATTAGGATTTTTTTTTTTTGAAGTAGAGTTTAATTTTATTTTACATTATTAGTTAATGAAAAATTATTTTAATTTTTACACTATTAATTATTGTGAATAACAAATTTATTTAATGCATTCTATTATAATTTTCAATAAATATTTGTATTATTAATTTTTTAATTAATAACATTAAGATACCAGTTAGCAAAATACTTATAGAATGGTGAAATTTTACTGGTCTGTTAGGTATCAGAGACACAGTTAAAAAAAAAACGTCACACTGTAGAAAGTGAATTCTACTGGGTTTTTTCAAAGATTCAATGAGAAAGTGAATTCATGGTCAATATTTTCTCTAATAATAGATATGCAGCATGTTTAAATAAGCAATGGAAAAAGGAAGAATTGTGTTTGAGACTTCTAATGGAGTTTGAAAACTTCTGCTAACATTTAATAAACAAAACCTTACATATTACTAAAATTTATTGAGACACTAATCCCCTAAAAGAAAAGATCAGGTGATCAATAAAAAAAAACTTTACATATTCTATAAAAATCTTCTTCTTCCGTGTTTAGTTGCATAACATAAATTTCTGCATCCAGACAGAGGTTATCTTGTTGTAACTTCTATCATTCTACGATCTTCACAAATTTAACATTTTTTTTTTTTTGCGTTACAAATATGAGTCCAAACACAAGCTAAAATCACTTATACGAAACCAAGTTTATCCAAAATCATTTTTACCAACTCCAATCGACACACATACTTGTAGCTTAAAAACCTGTCCGGATCTGTCTCAAATCAAAATTTAAGTTGCAGCCAAAACTTTTGCTTTAGAAAAATTATATTGGAAACGGTTTGAGATATTTCACACAGGGTGTAAATTGCCAGACATTCTTCTTTTTCTCATCAACCATTCTCATAACGGTCCATTATAAGCAGTTTTGATTTTGACAGAGGAATAACCCCGCTTCACTTGGTCAGAACCTCAAACAAGGAAAAAATTGAAAGGTCTGATCTTTCTGACTTGTCAAAGGAGATATCTTAAGATTCAAAATCTGTGAGACCAACAACTTCTTACTATATACAGAAGAAGTTAGTTACTACTGAAAAATGCATGTGATGTGAGAATTCTATGAGCTTCCGCCATGAAGGGACTTGCTCACTTGTGAGGCTAAGACCATTGCCTTGGCTCTTGTGCTCATCAGCATCAATTCCCGCACTGCACGACGCTGATGTTGCCGGGCATTTTTAGCTTGCTTCAGAGCTAATCGGTTATCCCTTTCCACAAATGCCAGTCTGAATTTTTCAGCTACTGATAATTCAGTGGAACATGAAGATGGAGAGATGGGCTTCAATGCAAACCCATGCATTGTCCATGTTCTGT
>CM023942.1:23805631-23847787 GCA_013407115.1 Glycine latifolia | reverse complement strand
AATCAATGTCCTTGACAACTTCATCATCCAATATGATATTTTGCAATGCTTCCTGAGGAACCTCAGTTCCCTTAAACACAAAGGGTGATGACTTAGGATTTACTACAACACGTGGGCACTTGGTGGAGAAGTCCTCTAAAGAATTTTTATCAATGTTTGGCTGCAAATACATTAAAATAATCAATTCTTGAAATAATCTCAGCCAGGAAAAAATATTAGACTTATAGCAACTTCAATTTTCTATATGCAATGAGAATATAAAAAAAATCCTTATCCATCATGCCTAACTTTCCCATGCATTGTCCATGTTCTGGAATCAATGTCCTTGACAACTTCATCATCCAATATGATATTTTGCAATGCTTCCTGAGGAACCTCAGTTCCCTTAAACACAAAGGGTGATGACTTAGGATTTACTACAACACGTGGGCACTTGGTGGAGAAGTCCTCTAAAGAATTTTTATCAATGTTTGGCTGCAAATACATTAAAATAATCAATTCTTGAAATAATCTCAGCCAGGAAAAAATATTAGACTTATAGCAACTTCAATTTTCTATATGCAATGAGAATATAAAAAAAATCCTTATCCATCATGCCTAACTTTTCCTAATCCTCACTCTACTCTATCCCCCATTGGCTGGAGGAATTGCAGCGTATGTGTCTCTACGCAAACCAATGCTATCACAAAAACAAAGACATCAAACTAAGCAAGAAACACATAATTTTTTGCATTTCAGAAAGGACAAAAATTGGGATTCAATTACAAATTACCATAATCCAGACAGAAGTTTTCAAGTTCATACCCATACTAGCCACCTGAGTGATTGTGCACCACTGGCAATTTCTTTCGTATCAAGCTCCTCCCAGGAATCCTCCTCCACATAATCATCAAACCTTGGTTTAAATATGCCCAAGCATCTCCGTGCAGTGTTGTCACTCCTTGGACACCCTCTGCAATATTATGGTTCATTGCATGTTATGAGTTTTGTAATGATGTAATTCTAGTCAAAACACAGTCTTGTATCCAATGTGATTATAATTTATTAAACGAAAATCATTATGTAATAAAGTAGGAAACTACTACCATGAAAAAACCAGAAGAAAAAAGCACCCTAAACGATTTTAAAAATACATAATTTTCCACCTCCTTAATTTATTTTTTAAAATAAAAGAGAGAATAAAAATAGAATAACTTTCCCGATATCTACAACTTCTCAAGTTTTGGATGACATTTCCTTCGTGAGAATAGACTAAATATCAAAGCCAACTTTTGTCATTATAAATAAATGAGTAAGTAAATATGATTTGATCATCTTTATAAGAGAACTCAATTTACAGATCCTAACTACAATAGTAACAAGAACATGGTACCTAAAGGGTCCTTTGAAGCAAAATTTCAAATTTTCAGATTATGCGTTAAATGATAAACAAAATACAGTCTAAAACAACACATTGAACAAATTGCATTAACAAAGAAATAAAACCTAAAGTGGATAACACAAGATATGTACCCGCATCTCAATGTCTCCAATAAATGGCAATGCTTCACAAGCTCAGATATACCATTAGCAGTAATTTTGGTGCACCGGCAGCAAATAGTCTCAATATATCAAGTGATTCTGAAAGAGAGAGAAGTATAATATAAAAAACACACTACAAAACTACAAAAATGTTTGTCAGCATGCTACAAATCAATCACACGATATGCTAACCTCAAGGCAAGTTGTTGACGGACCAAAAACAAGGTGAAGAAAATTAATGATAACCACATCCAGTAGAAGTAAAACCATGAAATACAATTAAAACTACAATGGAAGAGAAAGATCTAAGCATAAAATTCAATCTGCATTCATCAGTCGTTGCTAATAAACACATGATATAGTTCAAACAGCAAAATATTTTCTCAAAATGTGCCTACCAGCTGGTCCATTGCATGGAACATATGACATGCTCTTGTAGCATCGAGTAAGCTTAAGAGTTATGACTACAAGCTAGAGCATATTGCATGAAATGTCTTCGGAAATTTGAATATACATGAAAAGACTAAATAGTATGAAAATTCCTGTTTTTTCAGCATATTTACTCTCATTTCTCAGACATCAAAGATCGATTGCATTACAATGAAAGCATAGTAATTGTTTTTTTTTTTTAAAAAGAAAAGTTATAATTCTATACCTTATATCTAGAGCTTTAATGAATCTACCAACTTCAGCTGCTTTTATCAAGCCAAAATCAGAGACATCTGAGCCAGAGACATCAAGGATTTCCCAGGAAGTATCAGCTCATGCAATCAGGACATCATCATTCAGCAATTTTCTTCTTCTAGCAATAGCTGCCACTGCTATCTGTCAATAAGCGTAACTAACTTCTTTATTTGTATTGTATGTATGTATGTATGTATAAATTACATGATGCAGGATGAAGGATTCTTTTTTGGGGGAAGACACAGCATAATCAGAGATTTTTAAAAAGGGATAAACAAAGAGGTCTTTAGGACAGTGAGCAGAACACAAGTTTCAAGTTTCAACCACTTAAGAATACTAACCGGGTGCCTCAACAAAGGATATTTTTACTTTAGCAAAGAAAACAGGCAATCCTGGAGAAACCTTTGTTTCCCACACATTTACCTTGAGAACACTATAACTTTAGAATTTCACTTATTGACAAGTACGAACAAGCATTAGGATAAATGACTTACTAAAGGATTTGAAGAATCAGAATCAGAATCAATCTCTAGCAACCTACCTTTATATCACCTGGCAAGTTGATAGCAATTTCACTCAAATCTGCAATAATATCCTCCAAATGTCTTCCAAGAACTCCAACGCAAAGGCTGACTAAACTCATAGGCTTTGTCTTCTTAGGCAGTAATCCTGCAGAAAAATTTCTCAAATAATTTGTTAATGCCTATTCTGTGGCACATGCTTATGAAAAAATAATTCGTGCATGGTGCCGTGCCACCAAAGCTTAAACTTTAAGACCTCATTTAAACTATCTAAACCTCTCACAACTAACACCCACCAAGTGTCTCCTTCAAAGAAAACAAATTTTAGTCATTCTATTCAGGGGCAAAACTCAAACTGAGCTTCCATAATTTCAGCATAATCTAGTCATACAAAACACAGAGTCTAAGGTCAAAACCTAATTAAACAATGAGCACTTGCCACAAAACCAGGCAACATGATGAAAGCAGAAACCAATCGCAATAAAAGGCCCAAATGAGTGTTGTAGTGTTTTTTTTTTTTTTTTTTTTAAATTCTACTTAAAATTATGACAGAAATAAAGAACCACTGCATTTTAGAGTTAGTGTTGATTTGTCAGCAGTCTTTCAATTTCAATTGATCCCCAGAACAGAGCAAGTTCAATTGATCAAGGGGTACTGAAAGGTGAAAGCTTTACCAAAAACCAAACATAAACATAACACCCCATCTCTAAAATACAAAAGCAGATTGAAAGAGAAGAAAAGGGTTAAAAAATTACCGGGAAATTGAGGGTGGGGGATTGTAATGGAAGACTTGGACTTGATGTTGGATGGGGGATTCAAATCGAGGTTTTGCAAAGAGGTTGCTAATGCCTTGGCACCTTTACCTTTACCCATCCAAAATCAAAATGAAAAAACGATGTAACCCTTCCACAATACCTCAATTCAGAGGAATCAAATTTGACCGTGTTATCAACTTTCTCTCGTGTTCTGAAATAAACGAAGCCGACTTTACTTTATTTTGTGTCCTAGTATTCTTTTTTGCTCAAGATTATTTTGTGTACTATCAATCTTAAGAAGAAGAAAATTTTCATAATCCTCCCGTCCATTCATGAGAAGAAGGAGGAACCTTCACTAATGTAATGAAATTCGGTAGAAAGATAAGCAAAATTTTGTTAAAGATAATTTTCACCCATAATCATGAGTAATATTCAAATTCTGCAAATGATTAAATCTCAATTTCAAACATATTTATCAGATGTATTCAATTACTTGATTAGAAAATATTTTATTGTAATATATTGTTGTTTATCGACTTTGTTAAAAATAAGTAGTATGGTTACTGCGGTACACAATACATTTTTATTTTTATATAATAAAAAGTTATAATAAACTAATACTTTTAATACATAAGTATGTTATAATTAAAATTTATTATAAATAAATATTTAAAATATATAACTTATATTAAATTTATAATAAAAATTTGGATCGGGCAAGAACACGATAAACCTATCTCAATCCGTATTGGTAAAATCATAAGTAAAATTGATTGTTATAATTGATAGGCTCAAAATTATATTAGTGATATATATACATATTAAACTCGTAAAGTTATACAACTATAGTCTGTTTAAAAATAAGATTAAAAGTATGTTTTGAGAGTTTTTTTAATAAAAAAAAACTTTATATTTTTAGTAAAAAAAATTCAAAATTTTTTGTAACTTGTATATAAACATACTCTTAAACATTTTAAAAGTAGGTTTAGTTGTTATGCTATAGTCGGCAAACCAAGCGCACAATTGTCGTAACTCGTAATTAAATTAGCTACGCTTGTTGTCAACTGGGCACTGTCCACTCCAGTGTCCAGTCTACTTGTAAAAATCGCGTGATTTTTATAGTTTAATTTTTACGCGGTGTTAGTGTAAAATATTTATATTATTAATTAATACTACTATATTATTCTTGATATGTTTTTTAAATTAGCACAAAAGCAGTAAGGTTATCATACATAATACATACGAACGAGATTGTAATTAAATAATAACATACAAAAATTTAGACTGTCCTTGAAGAAATTATTTACTTATTTTTATGTAGCATTTAAAATATTTTTATTTTAACTCAACAGACTATGCTTTTCATATGAATTCCCATTTCGGTTAGTAAAAATGAAAGTCTCCGTTTTTAAAAAAATCAATCAGGTTCATTCTGGTTCGGATATGTAATATGAAAATATTTATGTACCTTTTTAACAATATAAAATTTTGAAATAATTCCTTTATTTTCTTATAACAAGGTTTAAGTGAAGACGACATTACCTCGATCAATTCATAGAAAATAAAAAATTCTAAGCCCAAAGATCATTAATAGGAAAATTACATTTATTTTACTTTAAGTTAACGAGTGAGAGTTTGAATTTATGACTTGAAAGATAAACTGTTTCATTTCATTGGACTTGCTTCAGTTTTTTTCTTCTTCCAATAATTCATGACACAGTATAAAACCTTTTATGATTAAGTATTTTAAAGTTTAATAATTTCTGTTGCCTTTTTCCTTTTAATAAAAGTTAAATTTTAATATAAGATAAATAAATTTATACTTTACACTTCAAACTCGCGAAACACGTTGAAAATCCAATGATTATTTATGTGTCTAATAAGCCTTTAGTTTATTCTTTTGGATGGATAAAGGGGACTTCTTAGGAAACACTTAAACGTTTGATAATTGGTGTATACTGTTGACTAATGAGTAATAACTACGGACAAAAGTAAAGGGCAATCCTTATCCTCGAGAAGAACGTGTTACATAACTCCTCCATATGATATGTGAGATGTGAGGTTATACTTTAAGATATTGTATAGTGAGCCAATCTCTCATGCATGCGTGGGTAAGTTAAATAAAAATATGGGTACGTAAAATATATTTTGGGTTTTTGTATTTTTATTTAAAATTAGTTTTAGGTTCTGTACATTCAAAGAAGAGAATGACTAAATATGCATGTTTTTTAAAGTTTGGAGAACAAAATGGTTGATTTGAAATTATAAGGATTAAAACCAGTTTTTTTAAAATGTATACCAAAACATATTTTGTCCCAAAGAATAATGTTTGGCTCCTTTGGGAATTAAGTAAATTGATTCATTTAAAATAAAAAATATTAAATAAAAGAAAATGTGAAAGTCACTAATAATAAATTTAAATGTTACAAATTATTTATTAATTTTAGAATAAATAGCCTATGAACAAATATAATAAAATATTTTTTTACAATAATTATTTTGAAATTCATATACTAAGCTATAGTTTCTTAATGATTAATAGTATAATTTTTTTACAGTAATAATTTATAATTTTAAATTCTTAATTGCAATTGTTTAATAGAATAATAATTATTGTTATATCAGAAAAATTTGTACTTGGTGTCTCCTTAGATATATGGCCAACTATATACATTTTTAATTGACAAGTGGTTAAGAGGAAATTAATATAATTGTATATAATTATCCATGTGTTAATGTTAACCACTTTAAGACTCAATTAACTATTGTTAATTAGGCAGTAATCTTTTTTTTAGGGGAGTTAGGTAGTAATTAATCTAAGTAAGTATATCTAACTTCCTCAACTAAAGTACCTGATAAACTTAAACCTGCTTTATGCCATAAACAGCTTGATTCATTTCAACAACACCACCACCTCACACTTGTAATTACAATTCCAAGTTTAATTTTCCCAATATGGTTGGAGCCCTTCTCCTCAACGCCAGCAACAGGGTTCGTTTGCCATGCATATCGAGCCAAGCCCGTATTCCCTTACCCGTCAAGCCAGCACCGATCAGAATGCCCACTCCCCACCCCAACTGGGCCTCCTTGCAGGCCGACATTGAAGCCCACCTCAAACAAACCATTCCCATTAAAGAACCCCTCGAGGTTTTCGAGCCCATGCACCACCTCCCCTTCGCCGCCCCAGGGACCACCGTCCCAGCTCTCTGCCTCGCCGCCTGCGAGCTCGTCGGCGGCCAGCGCCGACAAGCCATGGCCGCGGCATCGGCCTTGTTACTCAACCTGGCCAATGCACACGCCCACGAACACCTTCCTCTCACCGACGGGCCCGGGCCCAGGCCCAGAGATGAACCCGAGCCCATGTACGGCCCCAACATAGAACTCCTCACAGGAGACGGGATTGTTCCGTTTGGGTTTGAGTTGCTGGCGAGGCCCGACGGGGCGGCAGGTGCGAGCCCGGAGCGAGTCCTGCGTGTGATAAGTGAAATATCACGTGCGGTGGGATCGGTGGGATTGCAACACGCGCAGTACACGAAAAGAACGTTGTTGTTGGAGAGTGATAAGGAGGTACATCAACACGTGGAAAGCATGCAGCGCTTTGTATTGGAGAAAAGGGACGGTGGGTTGCATGCATGTGGGGCTGCGTGTGGTGCCATATTGGGAGGTGGGACTGAGGACCAAATTGAGAGGCTGAGAAAATTCGGGTTTCATGTGGGGATGATGAGGGGAATGCTACAAAGGGGATTCAAGGAAAAACATGTGCAAGTGGAACAGGAGAGAGACCTTGCACTCAAGGAATTGCAATTTTTCATGGACATAGATGTTCATGTTCATGTTATTTCTACTTTTATTTATTAATTTCTAGCTAGTAGTTTTAAGGAATCTATCTCGAATCTCTCAAGTCACTCAATCTGATAATGATCTTCATATGTACACATCATGCGTTTCAAATCTGATGGTATATATAGTGCAAATTTTTAACTTATTTTCATTACTGTTTGAGTTTCATGCTGATGATGCATTTAGTGAATTAAATAAACACCCACAGTCTATGTAAATATACCAAAATTTAGATTTAGTAATTCAATATAACTTTTGTTATGGGAAAGTACAAGCACTGTGGAACCATAGTGAAAAAAGGCTAGAGACAAGGGAGGGGTAAGAAAGATGCTTGGAAATAGTTAATTGCAAAAAGACTCTGCAAAAATACCTTACTATAGTGTAGGCATGGCAGCGGGACCCGAATCCACAGATACCCGTTCGAATTCGTCCCGATTTTAACAAGGAAAAATTGAGTTTATTGGGTTCAGGTTTTCCCCAAAAGCCAAAAGCGGGGGCGGGTATGGGATTACATATACCCGCCCTGCACCCGCCTCCGCCCTCGCCCCACACCCGCCTCCTCCCCCGCCCCGTAATAAATAATATTAAAAAAAGAAATACTATTTTGTAATTTTTTTAATTGAATTGATTAATTTTGTTTTGTAATTTTTAAATTATGATCTCATTTTAAATGTGGATTTGTTATTTTTTTTTGTCACGTAATTAGCATTTTCGTTCGATTTTTTCAATAAAAAAATGATATTATTTTTTAATTTTAATCAAATAGCGGGGGCGGGACGGGGCAGAGAAAACCCGACCCCCAGCGGGGGCGGGGATGTGGATGGATTGTAAAACCCGACGAAGAATGGGAGCAGGGTCGGGGAACGGGTTTTTTGTCGGGGGCGGGGACGGGGAATGCAATACCCACCCCCGTCCCGACTCGTTGTCATGCCTACTACAGTGGCTTATAAAGAATTTTTCAAATAGTTATTAAAATCGGATCGGGAACAGATAGCGTAATCGATTAGGTTTTGCTATTGGACAGACCGGCCCGATCGGGTTCATTTTTTAAAAAAAATTTGAATTATTATCAATAGTTATTTTGGAATATAAATGGGTTTTTCTTACTTAAATAATATTAGTTATATACTTATATATAATAGATACATATATATTTTTAAATTTTTAATATATATCATGTCAAACCAATCTAATTACTGACCCATCAATTAAATCACTGATTCATTAACTCACTATCTCAACCAGATTAAATACTGGACCGATTTTAATAACACTGCCTTTTCATATTTAAATCTATAGACTTGTAGCTCTAACAAAGACTAACAGTTCTCCGAAATGACCCGGATAATAATAAAACTTGTGAGGAATTAATGCAGAGTATTCAAAGGAGGATTATGGAAGTAAAACTACTGGGGGTAAAGATTTGGATTGGAAAGGCTGAAATGGGGAGATAATAACAAGAAGAGCTTCTTTCATGCCACTAATACAATCCAAGGATCTAGGATATATATGTTTAGAAACTCTTGTGACCATAATCGTTCCTAAACTCCCACAACCGGAGAATATAAATCCCTTTAGACACATTAGTTCCTACAATTTTATTGCTAAAGTTATTGCAAATATTATTGTGTTACTGTTAAGATTAGAGTTCTATAACAGAATTGATTTCTCCATATCAGAGTACCTTTGTGGGAGGAAGATTGATACAAGACAACATAGTCATAGCACATGAGGACTTTCATACTTTGAAGAGAAGGAGCAAATTAAGAAGGCACAAAAGGACTAGCCCTAAAGCTTGACATGAGTAAAGCTAAAGCCTATGACAGATTAGAATGGACTTTTCCAGAGAAGGTTCTAATCGCATATGGATTCAGAGACAAATGGGTTAAGTTAGTTACAACCCTAGCGTCCAGTATAACATATACAGTCTAAATGGGCTCAAAAGCCAAGAGAGGCCTCAGGCAAGTAGAAAAGACCTCATGTATTATTCTTGCCTCACAACTCACATACCCTCTCTCAACTATTTTAGAAAGAATTAAATAAATCATTAATTTTGTTTTCAAAGTATTATTCTCTCCCTTAAATAATCCAAAAATTAATAAAACCATTTAAATAATCCTTAAAGCATTGAATAACCATAACTTTAGTCCTTTAAGTTAATGTATTTTTGCAAAGTTTAAGAACTATTTTGAAGGGTTTTTTTTTTCAAATATTTGGAGAACTACTTAACACAACTTTTTATACTTTTGGGACCACTTGCGTATTTTTTTTTTAGAGATTGTTTAGAAGAGAGAGAAATAGTTTAAGAATGGATTGATTATTAAGAAAGCTCTTACATAAGGAGATTTGTTGTGGACCCCTTATAGCCCAACTCTTACCTACCTTCTATTTGAAGATTATGATGTTATCTTTGGGATTACTTGTGCTGGAGAAGCTTTCCATGTTTTTAAATGTTTATTCATCTGTCTTGAGTCAAAGGATTAACTAAGCGAAGTCTAGATTAACCTTTGGCAAATACATTCTACTGCTACTAAAAGAGATATATTGTTAGTGTCTTTGGAGTAGAAGCTTGGGACAATGTTGGTAATTATCTTGGTCTCCCAACAGAATGGGGCAGATCTAGAAATATTACTCTTCAATGGATTAGGCAGAAGAGGAAACTCTAATCAAGGTTGTCTTTCAAATTAGGGGTCTTATGCAATGTATATTATACACTTTCCTAAGTCTTTTTGTACCTTTCTAATTTCCTTAGTAGCTAGGTTCTGATGGAGGAATAAGGGTAGGGAAAGAGGATTACACTAGAAAAGTTGGCAGATATTGTCCTTTAGTAACACTACTCATCTAGCAAATTAGAATTGGCGGACTTAGAGACCCAAATTCATTATTTTTGTTTCATGGGTATGACAGAGTATTCTTCATGGCAAGGAGTTTGTTAAGTAGGGTCATTGGACCATAATAAACAAGAACAAGGTAAATATTAAATGACAGATGAATAAGAGTCATTTGACCCCATTCCATATTTGGATTATTTAGTTAAGAGAAGCTATCATGTTGAAACTCAGCCAAAAAAAAAAAGCTATCATGTTGCGAAACAACTATCATGTGAAGTGAGAAGATCAACGAGCTCCTCTTCATAAGGCACCCTAGAAGAAATCTGTGAGGTTATTTGGTAAACAAATTGATCAATCAAAACAAAGTCCTAATCCTATCATTACTTTACATTTAATCATTAAAACGATATACTTCAGAAGAATTTTTTTTCACTAAAACGATATAGTCTGTGAAAATTTTATTATTGAAAAACCAATACAATATTATGTTTATGATAAATATAAAATAAACTTAAATATATTTGAGCAATCTTTTATATATATAATTTTTGTTTTAATTCCTGATTTTTTTTTGTTGATCTAAGTCTTCTTTGATATATTAAAAATTTATTCTAAATCATTGTCGTTAATTAACTAATGACAGATTCGGAATAAAATTTTTAATATATGAGAAACTCAGACAAAAAAAAATTATTAAGAACTCAAAATAAAAATAAAATATATATCAAGATTTAAGAATTATTTAAGCCTATAAAATAATGATAAAAGCTTGAGTTCATGGTTTAAAGTTTTTCCCCCTTTTAATTTAAATAAAAATCCTCACATCTATAGAGGTTGCATTGATTCAAAGGACACAAGAATGTCTTACAATAATAAAGAATATGTTAGTTACTTATTTTAATTTTTTTATCATTGAATTAATTTCATATATTGGGTCTCACTAAAACAATTGTTCAAATATGCTGAAAACAGCCTGTTGGTAGCATTTGACTATTTGTTCCTCCTATAATGGCTTGTAGTTTATATTTAGAGAACTAAATTAAACATGGAATCTGCCGTGCAAGAAGTTGATACTTGATACGTTGACTGTGCTATAACAGCGGAACCAAGCGTTAGCTGCGTTACCTAAATGATACTATAATGCTACCATAGTCGTGCACAATAGATAACTCTATTCTTTCTTTATGTATTTTTTTTATCATTTATGTATTACTGATTTAAAATATAAAAAAAGAGTCATAATCAGTGTATTTGCATTTAATAATTCTTTGGCATGGAAATTCGAAACAGACAATAAAAGTAAAAAATGACTAGGAAAAAGATAAAACTCGTTTGAAATTGAAACAAGCTACAAAAAGCATACTCTATGCATGCAAAATCTAACATGGGAGGCAAAATCTAAAAAGAAAAAAGAAAAAAAGCATACTCTATACGTAGCTTGTTTTAAATTAGTCTTATGGAGATCAAAGCTGAAAATTGATAGGGACTACTACATACTGGGTGTTTCTGTTTCCCCTTCCCTTCTCACATTGTCACACGTCATTAGATACTATACATTGATCTAGTCTATAATTATTAGATGACACGAAGTTGGTGAATGTCTCTGTCAATTTCCCACTTCAAAACATGATTGAATAATTTAGACCCTTCTTTCAGAATTCTAGTAATAAAAGTCTCGTTATTTTATAGATTTATAGATGCTTGTCATTTCTAAATTGGACTAACAAACAATTATTTGAGGCTAATCGAGTTTATACCACATTCATTAGAAATTCTCAACTCATATAGCCATAGCTTTAGACAAACGAGTAGCTCATTTAAACTTTCAAGTAAAATTGCAAAATACTTGGTTTATTGGACTGAGAAAATTGCAAACAGAGTCGATGTATATTACATATTTGTGGAAGCTGTATTAGTAATATTATTTTCCGACCCATGCAAAGGTTATTCAATATTATCATGGACTTTGATTTCACTTGATACAATACTACACTCGATCATCACTTGTTTCTTGTAAAAAGAACGGAAGGTAATAGCATCCAGATGGAAGAAAATAACATTAAAAACAGAAAAAAAAATCAATTAAAAACATAGAAAAAAAATCAGTCTCCACCTTCTTTTTCTTTGTATAATTTTATCTCTTTTTTTGGCTATCACATTTCTTATTTTCTATCCCATCACTTCTTATTACTCTTTCCGCATCCAAAGGTGGATGGATACACCTCACAGAATCTTTCTTCATTACAGAGTAATAAAGGACTAGGGAACTAGGCCAAGGCTTGGAGAGTTGGACTTGTACACAGGGAAAACAAAGGGGAAAAGAAAACAAAAACTCACAGAAAATCACAGTCAAAGTAAAAGAGAAAAACACTTGTATCCTTCAAAATGTTTTATGGCTTTACAATTATGATTCACCATTTTGTATGGATGCTCAAAACCACACATCTGATCCCATGAATTTGATATAACAGAAGGAGATTGAAATCAGTTATGATTGCCACAACCAATTTGGCTCATTGTTTTTCATAGTAAATGGCTAAACAACTCTTTTAAACCCCAAGCATATGAACACACATCCATTCCTAAATAACCTCTAACTACCAACCCCACTATACATCCCAAATGTAAAAGCGCTACTAGCATGTTTGGATAATACATAAGAATCAATTCTACCCCACAAAATCATGATGATACTGATACCATGAAAAAGTAGAAGCAACTATTTGTTGCTTTACCTTCACCATGAAAATTTAATTGATTATTTTTCACCATAAAACTAATCCAAACGCACTTTATACTAGTAAATCACTACTGAAGAGACCCCTTTATGGTTTATAGTGATTCAAGGAAACCAGTTTTTGAGAGTACATCATTCCTTACTTTGCTAAGATCCCTACCTTTGAGGGTTCTCCCAGCACCTTCTAAAACAGAAAATGAGGAAATCCGACTCCTTGCAAGCCTTCTGGCAATAAACTCATGTGGAGGAAGCTTGGAATCACTCTCATCATTTTCCTCTCCATCCTCATCACTATCCCCGCCATAGTTAGCACCACCATCACCATCATAATCATCATCAAACCTTGAAGCACTATTCTTGGGGGGTTTAGTCCTATATATCTTTGACCAGTCAGGAATGTTGACAGGTGCTGATTGCTGAAGAACCTTGGCTTCATTGGAGGAACTAGAACTGCTATTGTTACTGCTATTGCTAGATCTTGGGATCATTCTGGCTGAACTAGGCCTAGCAGGAACAGGAACAGGAACAGAAGAGGATTGACCCTTGTCTTTGAACTTGCGAACCCCAGAAGAAGAAGAACCATAATCACTTCTGTTCTTGAAAACATCCCAAACTTCTTCTTCATCAAAGTCTCCATCTCTCAAGGACTTCCATACCCCACTATGCTGCCTGCCTAGACTATACTTATCTTCCATTGCAAATCAATCACTGCTTCCTGCATAGTCACATAACACAAATGTGAAAAGAAAATTATCTCAAATGATTGAATTAGAATTTTCACTGGTTTAAGCAAAAGACAAAAAGGAGAATTTGCAAATTGGGGGGAGAAATTAAGAAGCAAAAGTGTAAATCACAGGAGGTGATTATATTTGATACAGTAAGATATTTGGTATTTTATTGAGGTAAAATAGGAACCACCTTTTTGTTGTTGTCCTGGAATCAGAAGCATGAAATAACCAAATTTTATGTTGATTCTAAAGTGATTTCCTGCTGGAATATGCAAAGAAAAAATGAGTTGAATTCTGATACCATAAGAACTTGAATTTGATTGACTATAAAATATATGATGGTGAGTGAAAATTCATAATATTTTGGCTTACCTGCACAAACAAGTTTGCAGAGAGATTATAGGGAGAAGCAGCAAAGAGATAGCAACAAGTTCTTTCTCACTGAAGGGGAAAGAATGAGACAGTGTTGTCCACTGAATGATGGGTGTCCCACGTATTTAACTCTGGGACCTCATAGGTTTAACTTTTTACAACGTAGTACATGTACATGCCCACTATCTTTTTTTATTTTTCAACATGTATTTTTTAATATCTCTCTCTGACCGTTTAAACTTTAAATATTTCAATTAATACCTTTTATTTTTATTTATATCGCATTTATTATCATTTAAATTATATAATTCATATAGCACACACATGAATTAATTTACATAAAGTTATTTGAACTTATTAAATATCTCAAATTCAAATATTGAATACACAAAATATTTAAAGAGAACTTTTCTTATTCATAATAATTCTAACTATTTTATAACAATTTACTGATAGTATTCAACAATGGATCCCTTAATACTAATAAATATAGTGTATTATGAAAATTAATTACATACTTATATTAAATGATATAATTATTAAATTAATACATATTTATCATAAATAATACTATTCAATTTTGTATTAATTAGTTATAATAGATTTTCAAATATTATAAATTTATAAATGCATTTAATTAAATTAATAAACTTATAAATGCATTTAATTTCAAATTAATTTATTTTCATATTAATATATATATACATTCACCTATCATAATATATTATGTTGATTAATGAATTTTCATATTAATAAATATATTCATAAAATTATTATTATAATTAAAAATTATTCATACCTGAAAAACATTTTGAAATAAAAAGCAATCAAATGCATAATCTTATAACACCAATAAATTAATGAATATATAATAATTGTTTTGAAGCAAATTCATAAATTTTGAGAAATTAACTATAAATATAATAAATTAAAATATAATATTTGAATTCAATAAGATGGAAGACAACACAATACATATTAAACTAGTAATACGAGAAAACATGAAAATTATTGTAATATGTTATAATATTGTTATGATATTCTATTTATACTTATTAATACTATCTTTATCTCTCTCTCTCTCTCTATATTTTTTTAGAGGTCTCTCTCTCTTTATATAAAATTTACAGTGCATTAATATTAAAAACTATGTTTACTTGTTTAAGGGAAATACTATGTTTAATAAATAATGTAATGTAATATATAATTAATTTAAATTAAACTATTAAATGGTATGGTCCTTAATTATAACATATTTCTAAAGTTGATAATTACTTTTATTGATTATTTAATGAAAATTCATATATTATAGAAAATATATTTACCTTCAATAAATTTTTTAATAAATTATAAATTAATAAAATTATTTTCTCAACATCTTTTTTTTTATAATTTAAACGGTATGTTTTTTCATATTTATACAGACTGCTTACGCGCGCACGAGTCTCATGAAGTAAGGAATATTTACCTTTTCAATGCATGCCCACTACTCAGGATTCGTTTTTTCCTCCATTATATCATCAGTAAATGATGATAAGAAAATATAAATAAAAAATAGTTTAATGATGATATATACATAATATAAAAACTTTCGTTCAAAAAAAACTTTTTCTCAAATACAAATTACGATTGATATAAATTTTATATGAATAATTTTTAAAATAATTATAACAAAATTTAACAAACTTGTTATACATATTAGAATATGATTGGATAAAAAACTTCTTTCTCGCAAAGGCGCCGATCAGTGCAACTCTGACTAAATTGAGAATTAACTTATTTCGTGACATTTGATTATTGGCTTTTAATGGAACATTAATTGAGAATTAACTCTGACTAAATTGTGGTCGTGTCATTTAATAAATTTCTAGATCCTCTCTGGGTTAAATGTTTTATTGAACAACACATGCTTGAAATTTCTAAGGAAGGCTACGAGGAACGATGGTACAGCCATCCCTTTGAATGCTTGGCTAACAGACAAAAGAGTCAAAGTTTTCAAAAACACGAGAATAAGTGTTTGGAATTTGTGTAAAAAATATGATGCACACTTGACACAATTTACACGACCACTTTTGTCTTGTCTTCCTCTTTTTGTTTTTTCTATTACTTTTATTCATTCTAACTTCTAAGGCCATATCATCAAGAGGGAAGGATATATTATAAACTGATGTTTGTGATTAGAGTGATAAGGTTATAGTACAATTTTAGTATGTTATAGGAATATTTTAAATTTAAATAAATTTATAAATTTAAATATTATTAATAAATATTTTATTTTATTTGATGAAAGTATATAAAATAGATGATATTTTTAAAATCCAAAATAAAAATATGAAAAATTATGTTTTTTGATATATAAGTTTACATTTAAAAATTAAATTTAAATTAAGGTTATTGGGACTATGATAATTTAGAAACTCATTTTAGTTAAAAAAAAGATATATTTAATTTACAATGTATTAAAATTTAAGTGAAATTAAATTTAAGTAAAGGTATTTGAAAATAAAAATATAAAGTCACGTAAATTAATAAAAAAGAAAACATTTCTTAAACTGATCTCATTTGAAAATAAAAAGACTCAAATATATAATGTGAACAAGATCTCAAACAGAGTCTTGCAAGTGAAAAAAAAATTGTTAAGAGACTTAAATAAATCCATCCAATTCAAATTAATTATATAATCTATCAACATTAACATATTAATCGTGATGAAATTCGATATGAATCCTTAAGCAAGATATTAGATAAATGTCTTGTAAATAAAAAATATAATTAAAACAATCTAATAAAAATAATTAATCAATTACATCAATAAATATTTTACACCTAATAAAATAACCAGAATCCAATGTGACTTTTGAATATGTGAGTTTAATATAAAATAATAAAGTGGAAAGGAAGGTAGCATAACACTATTAGTATATATAAAATTAAAAGGTTAAAATTCTACAAGGAGAAAGAAAATTAGGACACGGGAAATGATCTCTGTTCTGGCACAGCATTTGCTTTGTCCCAAAGTATTTTTTTTTTCTGAAAAAATCTGTGTAAATTGAAAACAAAGGGAACTGGTTCGTGGAAGTTTCTGCTGTTGAAGAAGATCAACGTAGCCCACATGCACCAATTACCTTAAGCCACCATTCAACGTATGTATATATATGGATATGAAATTTTGTCAGGGAGAATAATTAATTTTCAGCACTGTCTTAGTCCAATTAACGTTCTTTAACTACTCCCAAGATTTAGTGGGAATCTTATGTAAAGAATTAATCTGCTGAGTATATAAGATTTCCACCGTTGGAGCAGAATCTTCTTGCTAAAAGCTAATAAGCCATGCACAGCATTGAGGTGGCGGCTGTAAAGTGACAGCACTGGTATGCTGAACCACGATAATTAACACTTAGCACAGTAAACTGATTTTAGTCATAATTGAAAAAGTTATATATTAAATTGTTATATCACTTAATTATTTGATTCAACTCAAGGTGTTTGAATATGTAAACAGAAATATAATTGAAACTGACGGCAATGTATCTCACTTATTTCCTGCAAAGTTACGTTTGTTGTCTAATTAATGTGCATCACTGATGTTGGATATTATTGGATTACGTACAATTTTGTATTATACTATGTAATACGGATATACTTGACGATGTTTATTATTTTCTGTTGGCGTATGGTATACCATAGTCTAGTATTAATTGAGAGTTTTGTATGTGTTTTCTTTCTTTCTTTTTAGGTAATTTCTGAGCACTGAAGAAATGCGTATATTACACTCGAGAATTAATGCCATATATGCCAATATCAATCTCATCGAGTGTTCACCAAAAATGTAGTTTACTCAGCTGACAAGGTAGCTGTCATAATTCATTAAGGAGTGAATACAAACCCCACGCGTTCAGCCAAAAGTTCTCATTGTTAACGATGGGAATTTAGGCCAAACCACGTGCATTGAGGCTGCTAGATTTGTTCGAGTGTTATGCTTTCAAACAATTTCTGTTGTATAATATAAAAGATTAACATAGACGTAAGCTTTTATTATGTTCATACGAATAAAAATAATTTATTTAACAAGTTAAATTTATATTTAATTTTTATTGTATGTAAAAAAAATTAAATTAGCGATAATCATATATTATAAATGTGATTAATTTTTAATTCACTGGAATGAAAATATATGTGATTTCTAACTCAAGAAAGAAAAAACAATTATTGATATATGATATAACAATTAATCTACCTGTACTGTGAAATATGGAGACATATATATGTTTGGCTGCAATTCATTTGAAGTTGTTTTTTTTATTCTCCAAAAAAATTAGAGATTTATTTAATAATGACCCTTTATCTTTAATGTCAACTTTAATTATAGAGGTTATAAAAGTAAAATTATAATTTTAATGAGGAGATCGATCAACAACGACAAAAAGTGCTTCTAAGTTCTATCCTATCTGTTTTTTATTGTCTCAAAGCTAGGAAACACGTGTCTCTCACAAACCTTCAGGTTGAAAGTTGAAGGGTTGGTGCCTTTTACAATGACATTTTTAGTTAGGTATGATGAGAGGAAGGTCACAACTGTAATGCCCTCTAATGTTTAAGTCAATAAGAGTAAGAGTTAAGACGTGGTTAGTGTTTAAGTCGTACTTGGTATATATATATATATACGCTAAATCTTTTTTTATTAGAGGCCTTTTCTTTGGGATTTATCTAATTAACCCTGACTAAACTTTAACTAAAAATAAAATTAAATAATCTCATTTTATGCGATTCAATAACATTGCACTCATTTATTTAGATATTTTTAATGCACAAATTCTATGTAATTGTATTGGACCATTTAGGATAGAATTCTTTAACTCCTTTTTTACTTGGTAACAATTAAACCATCTTTCTTTGTGTTCTTACCACAAGAGATTAGATGAGATAACATGATAATTTTATCAAGCGATATGATAAGAGTTAGTTAATCATTAACATCAATGTTATAAAAAATGGTTGGATCAGCCAATCGGACTAGTTGGATCCGGATTTAGTGGTCTAATCGGGTTGATTCCATTTTCAGACCGGATATGCAAGTGAACAAGGGTTCCTAGATGGACCGGTTCGACCCAATCAATTTTTACATTTTTTTGAAAAAAATTGGATTTTTTTTAATTTGGATTTTGGAGTATAGATAGGTTTTTCTTACTCAAATAATATTAATATTAGTTATATACTTTATATATAATAGATACATATATAATTTTAAAATTTTAATATATACCAGATCAAACCGGATTAATTACCAACCTACCGATTGAATCACTGATCCATTACTTCGACCAGATCAATAGCTAGATCAGATTTTACAATTATGATTAAGATGCAATATGTTTTACCTATTAGTGTTAAAGACACAATTAGTTAAGTGTATCGAATGTATGAATATACTTTTGTTCGAGAAATTAAAAAAAATAAGTAGTTAAATTTTGGTTTTTGGTATTCAATAAATAATAAAGAAGAACAAACATAAATGAGCAACTAAGAAAAATATAAATATAAAGGCAAGCATGGTAGGTATTAGAATATAATCCTCTTAACTCTCCTAATGTATATAATTTAACCCAATTGCCCATCATTTGCCAAAACTATATGGTTATTGAATCAAAATAATTCAAATTCTTTATTTTTTTTTCCAATTTAAACTACAAATCAATTCAGAATAATCTACACAATTGGTTAAATAAGATATGAGTTATTGTAAAAAAAAAAATTATATTTATCTTCTATTCTTATTCTTATGAATAAAAAAATAAAAAATAAATGTGGGCGTCAAATAGAATGTGTTGGCACAGGGTTGTAGATACCATTAGCGTCGAGCTCTAACTTGGCTTCCGTTGGGCGCAAGAGTCACCTGCATAAGCACAATTGTATTCATGAATAATTGTAATTTTCTTACATCATCCTCCGTACTCTTCTTTTTTTTATGGTAAGTTTTAAATGTATTTTATACTTTTTTTAAGACAGTAAATGTTTTTACTTTTCATTCAATATTTACTTTAAAAAATAAAATTGATAAAATGGGTTAGATTAGATCATATTAGATTGAGAAAATATTAATCCACATAAAATAATGACTATTTAGGCCATTTTTAGTGTTGGTATATTAGGAGTTTTTTTATTTGATTTAATAGTAAAAAAATTATTTTTATTTTTTTTCATCCATTGGAGGTGATCCAGTTGACAAATTGACTCCTTTAAAATTAAGCAACACATCTTATATAAATAACGCATAATACAGGATCTACCAAAATTTAATAAGAAAATCTCTCAAATAAATTCTTACCATCGGAGATAACCTTAGATTTACCCAATAAATATGTGAGATTAGATTGAACTTATAAAATATAGACGAAATTTAATTCAGCTTATTTTGGTTCAATATTTTTTTAATTTTCTTTTCTTTTAAATTTGTATAAATTTAAACAAAAAGTAAAATGAGTCAATACATATAGACCAACCCAATGAATCATCAAATACACTTCAAAAAAATATATTCAAATAAGATATAAATTAATCTCACCTAATTCATTTTTCAATCTCACCTAATTCATTTTTCATGCTTGATGATCCCGTAGACTGGATCAGCCAAACTATTTTATCAACTCTAATAAAAAAGTAATAGAATGATTTGTAGGAGAATGAATACTATGATATAACATTACTATTATAGGAGGATATAATGTGCATAATTATTAAACTTTTTTAATCCTAAACACATAAATATGATCTAATAAACTATATTTATATTTCACATTTCTCTCGATTAAAAAAATCTCATTTGATATGCACTTTTTTTTTTACAAAAGAGGCAAAACTCCGGGCTAAAAAACTCTATTAAAAACTACTCCAGTGGAGTGTGCAAACAAATACAAAGAAATAAAGTCTGAAGGGACCTCAAAGACCACTCGATTAGCCTCTTGATCGACCAGCGAGGCACCATAACTTGCAAGGACATCAACCACTTGATTAGCCTCTTGTAAACATGAAGAAAAAATAACAAATGAGCTATTTACGTATTTCACATAAATAACAAACGTGGGACATATATATAAACAAGAATGAACAAAAGTCAATTTTCTTCTACTACATAAACGAAAAGCTTTTGTCAATTCTGAATTGGGCATAATTTTTTTCTCATTATTTAATATAAAATTAGGTGACAGGTTATATCCCAGAAGTCCATGTCATAATTAGAATTAATATTATAAATTTACAATGAAATACATTTCTCGCATGAACCTTTCTGCTTAGCCGTGCATATGCTGGGCCTGGGCCTTATGTTCAATGGGAAGGGTTAATTTTTCTTTTTCCTTCGTTATTCCGAGTAATCTTAAAAAAGAAAAAAAGAGAGTAATCTCTACATTTCTTTTCGGTGCTGAATCTCTAGATCTTAAAGCAATGGGATCTTGTACAACAAAAACAAAGTACAGTTTAATTACCAAACATATCATGTAACGTAAAAAATACATGAAATAGAATAATGCAATTTGATAGAAAAATAGAATCACTGGGAAGGTTGTGCCGAAGCGCTTGTTGATATAGTTTTGGGCCTTGGGCCGAACTGGATCATGTTTTCAAGGGAATTGATGAAAATAAAATAAATCAATACAATAATTCTTTGACTCAAATTTGTTATTTGATTTACATTTTACCAAAAAATATTCAAATAACATAAAAAATAAAATTTTAAATTTATATTAATTTAATATATAGACTTTGAAATATATTACTTTATAATTTATAAAATTAAACTATACTTAAAAATAAATATTGATATAACATTTAATATTATTAGTATAATATTTATGTGGATATTAAATAATATATATATATATATATATATATATATTATCACAAAAATTTGGTATTTAATTAATATTTTATAGAAATTAGTTTATAAAATACATTTTTAAAAATAAAAATTCAAAAGGATATCAATATAATATCCGGAAATTTATAAAATAAATATATGTAAGTATAAAACCATTTATTTAGGTAAATATGATATTCTTTTGTAGTATAAACCAATTTATTTAATTACTTAAAAATAAATAATTAGTTTATAAAAAACAGTAGAAAAATAAAAAATAAATCAAACATGTTTCAATATTAAATATAGAAATAATGTTAACAATAGTAATAATAATTTGTCTTTTAGTTTTATACTTAAATATGATTTTAAATAAATTATGATGAACTATTTATGTATTTAAAAATTCCTTATTGTTATTATTATTATTTATATGTAACATATTTTAAAGTAACAACATTAAAATTCTTATCAATATGATCTTAAAGTTATTTAAAATTTTATTACATGTTAATAATTAATTTTATCAATTTATTTTTTCGTATTGTACGTATTTTTAACACTTAAGATTTTTTTTTATCTAAAGCACAATTTCTTCATTTTTTATCTAAAGCACCTCTTATATATATGATTTATTCCTGTTTTTCCAACCATTGCAGACATTCTTGCTGCTTCTGTTCTGTCTGGAAACCGCAGATATAACAGTACGTTATCTTTTGTAAACAACCAACTCTAACATAATGAGAAAATTAGTTGATGATCGATGTAGTTACTTATAACATGTTCGTTGAATTCAGCACGTAGCTGTGATATATGGAGCTCCAAAACTGACTCAGAATCAATGGATTCATCCCCATGAAAAATATGCTTGAAAAGTTTGACGTTCACTTACATATTGCTCTACTTTGTTCAAACATCTTTATGCATTTTTAGTAAGTGGTAAACAACTGTCTAATGTCTATATTACCTAAGATCAACCTCTCATTAAAAAAAAAGAAAAAGGTATGATAGATGGATATCATATTTCATCTAGAAGTCAAGTCAATCAAAAGCTTGATGAAGCCAATTGTCAGTTTTCCTGAATCATTTAATTTTTTTTCCTCTTCTGCACTTCTAAATGCGAGGAATCGATAAAGGGAAAATGTTGTCATATGCATATCTTTAATTTCGGCTCAACAACAATTTCCATTTTCAGTTTGACATTGATTTCAATGAAGAGCCAATAGCCCAATAGGAACCGGAAAGAATGTGTACTTAAAAGATATCTGGCCTAGTAATTAAGAGGTCTCCCAAGTAGAGAGAAAATCCAAAGCTTAAGATACGAGATAAATGTAATGATTGTTAATTTAATAAATAGACTAATTTAATGAGTATTGCTTGTAATGTTATTGGGATTTTGGTAAGAGTATGAAATTGCTGAAGTAGTAAAGTAAGATAAGATATCGTTTTTATAAGGATTTGTTTTAATATTTTAAATAAATTCCATTAAAATTAGAAAGATTCAAAGGTTGTACAGTTAGTGACATTATATAGTTGATGATGACTTAAATAAATTAATTGATACTACTTATACTAATAAGATACATCTACTTTTCGGTAATCATTTATTTAAGAATTTCACCGTTAAATGTGGATTCTGATTAATAGAAGGTTCTAACCAATAAGAAGTTGAGTGAAATGTTACTATGTGAAGTACCGTGCAAGTCACCACTGAGAAGTCGACTATCAGAAATATTACACTTGTGTGATAAATGGATAATTTTTATTAATTAAATATACTAGAAAATTTTGAGAGAGTTAAAATAACTAAATTTAAAAATAACAATTTGCATACAAATAAATAAATTAAGAAAATAAATATAAATAAATAAAGGAAATAAATATTGGGTTGAGAATTTCAACAAATAATTGGTATGCAAGAAAAATTTAGATTAAATCAATAAGAGAAATCGTCGGGGTTTAACTTTATTGAACTTTCTCTTATTCAATCTGTACACATTCATATTTAATCAAGCTTATATTATCAATTTATCATAAATCTACAATTTTATCTCAACCTTAATTCTTTAAGTAAAAAGACTTAAACTCTTTAAAAGTATACTATCAATCCCTTGAATTAGCATAACCAAATGATTTGCATTAAGAAAAATGGTTTATTGATGCACAATCCTTTTTACCATATCCCTATGCATAAAAATCGTTGGATGTTCCCTTCAATTCACAATTCAAAAGAATTTTCCAATTATAAATAAATAAAGAGAATCATGCAAAAGGATGATCAAGCAAAAAATAAGCATTAAACATAAAAGAGAAACAATAACAATGTTTTATTGAATAATAATGTAGCAATTACATGGAAGAAAAACCAATTACATTAAACTCCAATGAAAATAGAAGAGTTAACTACTAGCCGTGGAGGAAAAAACACTTGATGGAGAAACAATGGAGAGCAAATCTCTTTGCATCCAAAGTCGTCAAGAACGTCTTAGTGTCTCTTTCTCTCTCTCTCTCTTAAATGTAAAAGTCTCATAACCTTTCATAGACCATAAAAATCTATTTTTTAAAAGTTATGAGCTAAATAGAGTTAGGCCCAAAACAAAAACATAATAAAAAATAAGAGGGGATTCTCGAAGCAATAGATGCCCAAGTGCTAATGTGCGAGCTACACAATTCTCAATTACTTTAGATTTCAGCATTGCACAGGTGCACAATTTCCTTCATAACTTCTTGTACAAGTGTGCGAAGATGCAAAACTTCCAAAAACTTATTTTGTTTTCGTAAAACCTCCAAAGCTTTAGACTTTGAATCAAAGGATCCTTGACGCATCAAAATCACTCTTAAAAAGACATTTCTTTTGTTTGATCCTTACTTCCACAAAGCTCCTACAAACACAAGAAAACAAATCAAGATCCAACATAAATAGTTTAAACTAGCAAATCCTAATTAAACCAAGCTTTTTATTCAAACTTTACTCAAATGAACATAAACAAAGTTCAAAAACATAAGAGATATCAACTAATTGCCCCAAAATGACACAAAAATATAGAAATATATGACAATTATCAAAGTGCATCTAGGCTCTTTCAAACAATTTACATAAAAAAATGTAGTTTGAAAATTATTTATAGGTCATGTCTGATTTTACTTTTTTGTATTAGTCGTAGTTATAATTATGTAAAAAGCTACTTCTTTTACATCAATTCTAACTGGAACCGATATAAAAAAAAAACGAAATATCCGATCATGTTTCGCCCTCGGGGATAATTCACAAGGATTGTCCTGCTGCGAAGTACTTGCTTGACCATGGTGTGGATCACAAGGACTTCAACTCCTATGGTGGTCGCCTCCTCGCCGGGGAAACGATGAAGTGATGGTGAGAGGCACATTTGCCAATATACGCCTTGTGATCAAACTTCTAAATATATATGCACTTAGTGTCTCAAATATCAATAAGCAAGAAAAAAATGTGGTGAATTGAGGTCTATTATATAGACTACTGATTTTTGGAGCCTTTGATTTGACTAATGAATTTGTATACCCTTCTACATTCCAAAATGTCCCTTCTCAATGGACAATGCATTGTTTTGCCTACTTAATGCATCATTCCTGGTTTTATTTGTATTAATTAAGTCCATTGTTGAAGTTCTATATGCAAATAAATACTACATAATATAATCTTTGTGTATATTTTATAGAGGTACAAGGCTGCTGGCTGGACACCATTATCTTGGCTGGAGCAGACTATGGAACAGGAAGCTCTCGAGATTGGGCTGTCAAGGGTCCTTTACTACTTGTGAGCTCACAAATGACACAATGATGTGCTAGTATTTTATTATATTTATAAGTTTAATTTTTATATATTGTAAGCATAAATTTTACACAACAGAACTGTTAACTAATCAATCAAAATGCATAATTGGTTACCACTTTAATATAAATATTATAAAAGTTCATAAATTTACCATATATCAAGATATATAAACTCTATTCTCGCTATTTATTTATTGCATTGTTTTCTTGTTTTACAAATACTTTTTCACTTGCTTGTTCAAATAGGGGGTGAAAGCACTTATTGCTAAGAGCTTTAAGAGAATTCACCCTGGTAATCTAGTTGGGATGGAGATCATACCCCTCTGCTTCAAACATGATGATGATGCTGGAACACAAGATTTGACGGGTCATGAGCGATTCAACGTTCATTTTCCAGGAAAAGTTGGTGACATAGAACCTGGTCAAGATGTTGATGTGTCCACCCTGACACTGGCAAATCTTTTACATGAAAGCTTTGCCTTGATACAAAGCTAACTGTTTCTTAATTCATTTGCCTTCTATGGTTTATAATCTGAGCTAGATTGATCAATGCACTTGCACACGGTGGCTTCACTATGATATATAATACTTATTTAGAAGCTCAATTTACAGGTGGAGCTGGCATACATTGATCATGGTGGCATTCTTCCCTATGCAGGTTATCTGAAACTTGATTAAGCAATGAGCTTGTGTCTCTTTAGGATTTCTGAGGCACACCATCACCATAATGTGTGGAACACAATAAATTCCATTTTAGTTTTTTTACGCATGGATCTGAATGTACTTAATGGCAAATCAATATGTTTATGCAATGTTTAATTTCCATGTATTTTATCTATTTTATTTAACACTTCACTGTACTACAAAACTGTTAATCTCAATTATCATATTATAGTCTATCCATTGTTTTTATTTTGCCGTATTTTTTATCCCGTAATTTAAAGTTTTTTTATTATTATTTTTATCTCTATTTTTTATTTTAATTATTGTAAAATGTGTATTTTTTTTGTTTTCCTAAATGCTTAAGAGTACGCTTTGAATGGTAAAAAAATTATTTTGAATAATAATAATAAATTATCTAAAATACTTTAAAGACAAAAAATGAAACAAACACATTTTATAATAACTAAAATGAAATAAAAAATTTACAAAAATAAACATAAAATACATAATTTACATAGATAAAAAATGTATTTAAATTTTTTATTTTTTACTAACATCAGCTTGAGACATAAAACTTAAAGATAGATTAAAAATTAAAATAAATTAATAAAATGAAGAGGTTAATTATTGTTTTAATTTATGATTTATATTTTAAATAATAAATAAATAACCGAGGCAAGTTGCAATAACGTACAATAATTAATATAAAAGAGTATAATTTAATAATTAATAACTTTAGATGCTATAATAGATAGACGTACAGTTCAGGTCCAAAACATTAACTGTATAAAATATTATATTGCCAAATTATCATACGATGATAGTCATGAAAAACTAAGCATATCACCAAATTTTCTAATATTTCGCTTGCTTTTATAGCAGTCTTTCGCATATTTATTATTAATTATTATCACCCCAATATAAATCTTGCAAGTTTGTTTTTATAATATTTATTATGAACTAAAAATATTAACTTGCAGTAAAAAAAATATTAGCTTAAAAAAATTAATAATAAAACATCATAAAGTTGTTTGAAAAGCCAAAATTACTCGTGATAAAGAAGAAGAAAAAAAACTAATTTGTTTGCATTTTTATTATTTAGAAAATAACTTCTTATTTCCTTTAACTCATTTATCTTTAAATAAAATCCAATTAATTATATTTATTTCGAACATATATATTGTATAGGCAAAAACAAATGAAGCTGATAAATGAAAGGGAAGAGAGGAAGCAGAGTGTGTCACTGTTCCCCAATTTCCTGTGCTTAGAGTGAAGAAGCATTTCGAAACAGCAAGACACGATGCCTTCGGCTCAAGATCCATTCTACGTTGTCAAGCAAGAAATTCAAGAATCTGTAAGTATTTTCTCTTTCCAAATTACCTAGGTTCCGTTTTCGCTTCAATTTGGATAATAAATCTTACATTTTTATTTTTCATATCTCATGCGATGCACTTAGAATTTCTGCATGATTTGTCTGTTATTTGTATCAGTGGATCCGTGACTATACGTGAGTCATCTTCTCAAACCTGATTGCTGAGCTAAAATTAATAATTGGGATATTTTTGCTTCTAATAGTTTATGTAGTTGATCTGAGTGAGCCAATTTGGTATGCAAATTTTGGATTTTGAAGAAAACCCAATTGCGATCTGTAACTGTGGATATCTGTAATTGGAGGAAAAAATACTGAAAGAGATGAGGTGTTAGGATTTGTTAGTAACTTTACGATATTTTATTTTGGGGTTGATATGTAATATAGGCTGATTAATTTTCATTTTCTGGTAAGATTGATAAGCTAAAATCTACTATTCACCAATTGGAAAACACTGCTGATGCCGGCGAGCAATCCACTCTATCAAAGGAAGTTCTTGCTAGTTGTGAAAGCATTGCATGGCAGGTATACCAATTGAATTTTTTGAACCCCTGACAAGTTGGTAGGCTTATAAATTTATGTTTTTAATGAGTTTTATTCAGTTTTCCAACATATGGTACTACCATCATTTGTATGAATTGGGATTTAGGTATTATTAGGTACACATTCTAGGAATGTTTGGATCATAGTACAGTACAATCTAGGTCAGAGGGAAGGAGTACTTTTTCTTGCTAGGGCATTTTTTTAGTGGTAGGAAGGAAAATGGGGGATTTACATTTAACCTTCTAAAATGTTTCTCTGAGGTCTGCTGCAATTTCTGTCAAATGCTTGGTATTCTTCTATCATAAAAGCAAAAGAATCGTTCACTCTATGATCATTCCAAGGATGCTAAATCTTTGTAAATTTCAGGCTTTCAGCTAAATATCATAGTTAAATTGTAATGTTCATTTTTTTTGGGTACAAATTGTAATGTTTTATTCATCACTCCATCCCCTCCCTACTGTATTTTTTTAGGCACCCAATCAAGGGAGAGCAAGATCTTCAATACCCCCTGCCCCTCCATTTTTTTTATAATATGATTTCATCCCTTCCCTTTGGGCATGCCAAGAAAGGTGAAGGAGAGGAGTAAAAAGAGAGTGAGCTGGAAATGTTTTGATTTTCACAAGCACACCCTTAGTGTAGCCTCTCTTTGGCACACATCTTAGGTTATGGTTTTTCCTTCTGCATTACAACCTATTCAAACTGCTGAAATATAAATTTTTTGATAGAAAGGTGGATGAATTGGACAAAGCAATTTCTATAGCCGCTAGAGATCCTTCTTGGTATGGCATTGATGAAGTGGAGGTTGAAAACCGGAGGAAGTGGACCAGTGATGCTCGCACCCAGGTATCTATAACATGTGAACTTGAGTAAGAGTTAGAAGAATACAGTAAAAAAAATTCTCAACCCAATGTAAAGTTGTTCATTTAATACTTTTTTACTGCTAGCACATATTAGGTTCCCTCCCTCTCTCTCTCTCTCTATATATATATATGTATGGTGCTCCTGGATGATTGTAGTACATGATCAGGTGAGCAAAGCAAAGAGAGCAGTGGAAGCTGGAAAGGGCTCAAACAATGCTAGTCTAAGTGGGATGCACAGGGAATTAATGAGGCTTCCTAATTCTCATCAAACTACACCTAACCAATATGCTGCCCAGGATAATGATGATTTCATAGAGTCAGAATCAGACAGGCAGATGCTTCTTATAAAGTACTTCTTTCCTTCCTTTTTTCTCTCACTCTTTATATGCTTTTAATTGACTTTGTGCGCATCTTCATGATATTAAACTCATTGACAGTCACTTTTGTGCATACAAGGTGGAAAATATATTTTTGGTAATTAGTTTGACCTCTTAAGTTGATTGAATTATATTGTCCACTCCCCCCCATGATTGAATTAAATATTTTTCTTTTGTCCTGCTTTTAATTGACTTTGTGCACATCTTTATGATATTAAACTCATTGACTGTCACTTTTGTGCATACAAGGTGGAATATTTTTGGTAATTAGTTTAATCTCTTAAGTTGATTGAATTATATTGTCCACTCCTCCCCTATGCTTTCTGAGACATAAGTGGGTTCCTCTGTTTGAAATTGTGGACATATGAACATATGTTTCTTGTGCTTTTCTACAAATTATAAATTTATGTTTTTTAATATCATCTTTACTAATTATTTGAGTTTTGTTTAGATCTTCTATTTCTATTAAATAAGAAATATTAACTAAAATGATGGATTCCCTTTTTCTTTTCTGTGGAATAAAAAGAAAATGGGGGAGAGTAAAGACTGTGGCAGGTAGCCTTAACACAGATAAAGACTGGAAATACAGTGCTTAAGAGTTTTCCGTAAAATAATCAACCTCTGCTTTCCATATTATTTTTTACTTATATTTTATCTATTGGTGCTGATAGGAGACAAGATGAGGAGTTGGATGAGCTTAGTTTAAGTGTACAAAGAATTGGCGGTGTTGGACTTACTATACATGAAGAGCTCCTTGCACAGGTAGATTTGACATTTGAGAAGTTTTTCGGTCTGTGATCTTACTAGTTTGCTTAATGGGAGAGCCTTGTTCCTGCCTTATGACTTGGAGGTTACTGGTTCAAATCCCAGAAACAGCCTCGCCCCTTATCGGGTTAAGGCTACTTATTTCTATCCTCCCCTAACCCCACTAGGTGGGAGCCTTGTGCACTGGGCTGCCTTTTTATTCTTACTATTTTGTTTCAAAAGTAGGAAGCTAGGCAACATTAACGTACTTATGTATTTGCTTTGATTGTCTTCGATAGAATCCGTGTTCTCGTGCCTGATTTTGTTTCTGTGGGAAATTTCTCATTCTTAAATTGTTAAAGCCTTGATGTTTCAGGAAAAGATTATTGATGAACTTGGTAATGAGATGGACGGTACATCTAATCGCCTAGATTTTGTCCAGGTGAGTTTCTGCTTCTAGTTTCCATTATCTCATTAAAGTGTTTATGATCTATCCAGCTGATTGCTGTCATTAATAGTAATAATATAAGGAGGGAAATTTTGAATATTGAATGTGAAAGTTGAAGCGTGTCATTGTTCATGATATCAGAAAAAAGTGGCAATGGTCATGAAGAAGGCTAGCGCAAAGGGCCAGATCATGATGATATTCGGTTTGCTAGCGCTGTTCATTTTCCTCTTTATCTTGGTATTCTTCACCTAGTCAGTGAGACCGGCCAACCCTGTCAACGCTTTGTTTGTACATGAAAAAAGATCTAAAGCTTCTGTGAAGATACAAGATTAATGGGACATTAAATATGTCTAAAACTCAAATATGGAGGCTTCTTTGATTTGTGGAAGGCAGTAGAAAATTTTGATTATGATGAAAAAGGAAGCAACGTACTTGAAAATTTCACGAGAGGATTTTGTTTCTGAACAAGACGGCTTGCAAATGTGATTTAAATTAGTTGTATTCGTTTTTAAGATGATTTTCTTCTGCATGTATTTTTTAAAGATAATTTAAGATGATTTAAATTATTTTTTTCTTTTTATAACGACAACGTGGTGTTTCGAATTTATATACTTTTGACTGAGTGTATCAAAATAGCGTATGATCTATCTTATACAAATCAACCAATTATTTACCTGCTTAAGTTTACAGTGATAGTATTATCCGAGAGTCTCTCGTTCATTTCAGAGTGTTGGTTGTTAGAGTTTACAACCCTCCAAGAACTAAGAAAAGTAAAAGCAAAGTTTTAAATAATAAGCTTTTTTTATAATAAAAAAAGTCTTATTTATTTTGTAAAGTAGCTATAAATTTTTTTCAAAAAAATATTATTTACTTTGTAAAAAATATTTTTCTTTGCGATATGATTTATTGGACTGGAATAGTTTTCTTTTTATTTTGTAAAAGGCTTTGGAACAAATACTTTTTGTCCTGACCTTTCTTTTGATCCTCCACAGACAAATATTATAAAATAATGCAAATTGAGAAGTGATAAAAATTAAAAGAATTCTTAATCTGTAACACTTAGACAAGAATATAAGAACAAAAATGGAAAGAATCTCCAAAGCAGTTTGAGTCTAGATTCTTCTTTCCTTTGTTCTTGTTCTCTACCACAACTACTATATACCACACAAATTGTCTTGCGTTTCTATGCCTTAAATTAAAACCAGATATCAATCCCATAGAGAATAGGATACTCCATCCTCCCAAAAGCACCTTATATTCTGCTATTAACCATCATTAGACCCATTGCAATCTGTGAGAAATTCTAACGTTGTAAGATTTTTTTTATATTATTTTCAGACATGTAAATCAATATTTAACATCGATAAACTTATATCAATATATTTTATATACATACATTTATAAAATTACTATATACTATCAAATTGATGATTTGCATGATGTGAAAATGTTGTCCAAATTTTTTTTTACTGCTAATAAATTGCTTATTCATGATCAATCACGCACACCCCGCTACTATATATACCCCACCACTACCTATTCTTCTCAATTCGCTCTTGCTTTGTTTACAAAAGTCCTCCATTCTCTCAGGTTCGTCTACCCTTTAACATGAAATCTTTCTAGCTCATGTTTAATTCCTACTTGCTCTAAAAAATTGTATAAGTGAAAGCTTGAGATCAAGTTTAATGTCTCCATACACAGGAAAGGCATTTCAATCTTTTTTTTCTTCTACTTGTCATATATACGAATTATATACATGCATGATGTGAAGCAAATAACTTTTTCTTTAACCCATATGGTTGGTGCAGTGGTGCAAAGCTCCACTACGTTCTCATCCCTCCGTTTGTAAAATTTTCTTGAACCTACACGGTAGTTACGTACCGTGAGCAAAATTTGTCTCTAACCCAATAAGTTAGGAAACACTTGTGATCTTTGACTTAGGACAAAAAATGATGTGATGGAAAAAGAGATGCTTATTAGGAGGCTTTAGATTTGTTATAGTGAGATATGTTGATATTGGCATGCATGAACATGTGTTGTAGATTTTGTTGCAGCTACGTGGTGGTGATTAGTGTTTATATATACATATATGGTTGAAGTGGGTATTTATCAGATCCCTACGAGCAGTTTGGACCCATTTGCGGAGGCAAAAGAAACAGATGCCCCTGGGGCGAAAGAATATGTTCATATCCGCATACAGCAGAGGAATGGGAAGAAGAGTCTCACCACAGTGCAAGGGCTGAAGAAAGAGTTCAGCTACGAGAAGATCCTCAAAGACCTCAAGAAAGAGTTGTGCTGCAATGGCAATGTTGTGCATGACAAGGAGCTTGGCAAGATTATCCAACTCCAAGGGGATCAGCGAAAGAACGTCTCTCACTTCCTCATTCATGCTCGCCTTGTTAGGAAGGACCAGATCAAGATTCATGGTTTCTGACCCTTCTTGTATTAATTAACCTATGCCACCGTTTATGAAATAAGTAAGGAGTTTCGAATATTTGGTCATTTTCTTTCTGTATCATTGAAAATCATGTTAAATATATTACTACTTGATGTTGTGCTTTCAAGGACCATGTTTTTAGCTATTTTGACCTCAGAGTATTGCTTTAACAATTCTAAATTTATAACTTGTTAAGAAGAGTATGTTATTAGCAGACCCAAACCAACATACACATATGCAACCATTCATATATAATCTAAACTACTACCTGTTGCACAAATTTGATTCTTGCATGTGTGAGACATTTATCTTGCCTCGTAAGCATCAGTTCTTTGATGCAAGGTTGACATTTTTTAGATAAGAAAAAAAAAATTTAGTACAATGTTTTGCTTGATATTCTCAGCCTGTAATAGACAATTTAAAATTTTTATGTTGAACCTTTTACCGGCCATTTAAGTTACTTCTGTAAGTACTTTGTTTTACCAGCAATAGATCAGGCCTTTACACACATAAATTGCCGGTATAAAGGCTTTACCGACCCCAGAAGCACTACCATAAATCCAATTGCTGCTTTACTGGCCATTTATATTGCCACCAAAAAATGCATCATAAATAAGCAAAATGCAGATGGTTGGGTTTGAATTCGGTAACACATAACGAAATAAGCAAACATTTTCGCAATTTCAAGGCCTTGTGTCAGGATCTAGCAGTGTTGGTGGAAAGTTGTGGCATGTCATATGGTTCCCAATGTTAAGATTGATTTGGACTGCCAGAACCAACTAATTTTTTAGACAACAACAGATTAAGATTGATGATATTGTGAAGGGGGAGGAAATCCTAGCTTGGAAATAGTGTAAGGAATTGGAGGAAAGGGTTTTTGTATTCCTTATCATCCTGGTTACAAAATCCTAAGGAATGTTGTGGGTGGATTGGTTGATCTGTTTGCAGGAATAATTTGTTGGAATGGTGAGAGGTTGTTTATCAGCAAATCTGGGGAGGATTGGTATGAGATAGTAGAATCCTTGTGTGCTGCATTTAGAGGTATGACAGATTCATTTTAACTGTGATTCATTATTAGAGATGGTTCTGCATAATCAATATGGTCTTGATATCACGACAGAATATGACATTCATTTGGTTACGTATAGCAAAGGATAGAAGTTTGATGTTGTGCAGAACTTTAGTTGTGTTTGATGTATAGTCTGTATGCTTCTATGGATTGTCATTGTCCACAACTTGTGACAAATCCATATTTATCAATAAATTTTTTTTGCCTCTTCAAAAAATAAACAATTCAGGGGTTATCTAAACTATTGTCTTGGATGCAAATTCAATTCATGCAAGTTTTTTTATTTTTTATTTTTATATAAATTGATGTTGAGATTAGGGATTAGGAAAGGAATCCAACTAGGTTGATGCCCCCCAAAACCCCAACCAAAATCACCCCCAAACGGCATTTCAAAAGAAGAAGAAGGAGGAATAAACAAAACAAATGGGGGGACTAGGCCAATGCCCATTGAGGAAATTAACAAAATACATAAGTTGTAAGAGTGCTTCTATTCCTAACAAAATAATGGGGGAGAGTCCCACCACTGAAACCGTTAGAATAAAACTAGTTTAATAACTAATTAACTGAGTAATAGAAACAGTAAAGAAAATGTAACCACTAAAAGTAACTAAATCTAAATGACTTGGATATGTGTAATTAATATGGCCTTGAAGATTGAAATTTGAAATCATGATCCCTTGACTAGTGCGAAACAGAGCTGTGAAGAGAGTCTGAAGGACCAAAGGTGTAGCGTATCACCAAGTTTGAGATGATTGTCACCCACAATCTGGTTCCATCCCTTGGTCAAGTTGTAGACATGGCTTTTCGTCATTTCCCACTTCTTGAAGCACTTGTTGTACTCTCTCAGAGACGGATCCAAGACCATCACCGGCATGCCAGAAAGCCTTTCGTGTTTACCTCGGCGCTCGTTTATGGAAGACTCCTCAGTTGGTGTCAGAAATCTGTTGGCAATCTTGGCGGGTGGGATCGACAAGCGAGCGTGCTGTGGGTTCAAGTCTGTTTTGAAAAGTTTCTTTTGCATCATAAACTTCACCTCGCATCCATTCAATTCTTGGATCTTTTCTTGAAATTCCCTTGGCAATCCATCATGTTCATCTATCATTTTTTGGAGGCAATCCTCTTCATATGCAATAATCAAGGCCACTGTATCTAGTAGATATTCAAACTTTGATTTACCATGTTGCCTAGGACTAGTCCCTTCCTCTCTTTCGACTCTCTTCGACGGGTTATAATTATTTTCGGCTTTTCTTTTGAGACTGATATTCTCACCCATTTCAATGGGCAAGCCTTCATCCGTGGAAAGAAAAGAAAAACATTCAAGATGTCACAGATGCTTTTCTCTTTTTCCACCTCCACTACCCATTCCCTTAATCAAGTTGCACTCTTGCAAATTAATTAGACAAGGGTTTTTTCTTTTCATTATGATCTCCTATTATCCTCCTTCACCTCTCTAATATATACACGGATATGTATAAAGATAATAGCACCATTTGGCACTAAATTTCAATCTTCCCGCCACAAGAATACCGAGATATAGACGTTGTGTAACAGAAAATATTATGATGAAAACGTTAATAAATATAATTATTATAGTAAGATCTGATCTAATATAATATTGTGTAGATATTTTAATAAATATATTGATAAGATAACTAAATTTTAATCAAACGTAGTATTGTATAAATTTAATTGATACGCTTCATTAGATTAAGTTGATAAGATAATTAAATTTGAATCAAATATAATATTGTATAATTTTTTAATTGATATGCTTCATTAGATGTAGTTGATAAGATAACTAAATTTTAATCAAATGTAGTATGGTATAAATTTAATTGATACGTTTCATTAGATCTAGTTGATAAGATAACTAAATTTTAATCAAATGTAGTATGGTATAAATTTAATTGATACGCTTCATTAGATCGGGGTTGATAAGATAACTAAATTTTAATAATAAATATATTGATAAGATAACTAAATTTTAATCAAATGTAGTATTGTATAAATTTAATTGATACGCTTCAGATAAGATAACTAAATTTGAAACAATGTAATATTGTATAAATTTAATTGATATGTTTCATCAAATCAAGTTTTAAAACCTAAATTCATCTCTCTTCAAATTTTCAATTAGCCGAATCCTCCGCGTGAGTGGCGGTGGATTGGTAACCTCGTGGAGTCTGTTTCATGAGAAATGCATGGAATCCATTGTTCATCAATTTCTTTCTTTGTTCCTTTCAAATTGTCCTTCAGCACTGAAATTTGAGGAGTTTCCTTGTAGGACTTTATTTTAAATTGTGAGGGTTAGTCTGTAGCCTTCACTTTTGTGACAAACTGGGACTGCAACAATGTGCTCCAATATTCAACAGGTAACTGGGATATGTTTGAGTAGTGGTTTTAAGAGTTCTACTGGTTGACCCAACAAATGTTATCACTGGAGTTATAGACCAGACCAACTCCATATCCAAACCCATGATCTAAGTTCATGTTTGCCAACCGGATTCAATCAACAATTATAAATGCTAATATAGACTAAAGATTATATTTATCAAACAATCCCTTTCAATAGGCTAGTTAATCATGGTGGTATATGGCATCTATTATTAACCTCTTTTTATTTTACACATCAAAAAATTGATTTTGATTCCAGGTTGATTTTGGATAAATTTTCTCATATTTGGTTTCACATTAAATAAGAGTTTAAAATTGATTCTGGATCCAAAATTGATTCCGAGTAAATCACATTATTTCAAAATTATGTTTAACCAAAATTGATTCCATTCAAAATTAATTGTCAACGTTCATCCAAATATGCATGAGATGTGAGTACATGGGAATTCCAAAATTTGTCTTCAAATTAAAAAAATTTAAATTCTGAAAAGACTTTCAAAATGTAATTTTATATTCTGGATTAGGTGCAAGAAGCAATGTGGGAGGTGCAGAAAGTAATCGTCCTAATACTATCTACATTTTCTAGAAAGTGGACCTCACTGGTTTGATGATCCAACCCACTACGTGCAACCCAATTTAACGTTACAAAATTCTGCTTCCCTGTCACTTTAATGACTGATAGTTACATTTTCAGCAAGCTACCCAAATTTGTGATGGATGTTCTGAGTGTATTTTGGAAGTTTCAAAGGAATTCAGTCTCACATTGGCACATTGATCTGTTTCTTACATGCAGGGTTATGAGAGCACTGCTTTCTTGTTTCTATTTCTGTATTTTCTATTTCTTTCTTGGTATCTTCTAGGAGGATATTTTCACATATTGATTGTCTGAACTCTGAGCTGTTTCTGTTTGAATTGACGTACAACTTGTCAGTTGTTCTGATTCACAAAAGAACTGTGCTAATAGTGGTCACTACATTCCCCATATCAAGGATGAAAAAACACTGGGCAATGGTAGGAATTTGATGACAAGCATGTTACAAACTTGGGTTTGTCAATCCAAACTACTTTAAAATTATATTTAATTTAAACTTAAATTCAACACATTAAATGAAATAACTATTGATAAAAATTGGATCATAATTTATCTCTTCTAAACTAATTTCAATTCATCCAATCTGCAATCACCCTTACATAACCTGGCATGACTCCACGTGGTTGTCATCAGACATGGCACTAACTACTAACCGTAGTCCGTGGTGGGATTCATATCAGAAGGGCTAGAAATCATATCCAGCAAAAAAAATGTCCCCTTTTGGCACCCAATATATATTTCATCAATGAAAGTGCAACTCTTAACAAAGAATACCGGATGAGGATTTCAATTTAACAAATTGTCGAATCTAACTTGGAAAATCACCTTCCCTAGGCAAGTCCATTTATTATTAGTGTACCTAATAAATTACATGAGGACTCAATAATAAAATTCAAAGTGAAATGGAAACCAAAAAGAGCAATAAGAGTTGACAACAAGTCACGCGGAGCATGTAACTCAAAACAAATCTAAACTACAAGCTTTACATGCCTAAGATGAATATTAACTTTTGGAAGCCTTTCTCTGAAGCAAGCACCCCATCTTGGCTGCAGGACACTCAATCTAGAGACATTAGAATAGCTTGCCTTGTTGTTGGGTTCCACTCCTCATCATTGTACAAAATTCATCATAGTTGATTCTACCATCCTGAGAAACCACAAAATTGAGAGTAAACTATGGATGGAACTAAAATACAAAATTGTAGCAAGCCAAAAGAAAATTAGGCTTACATTATCTGTGTCAACTTCAGATATAATTTCCCTGATTGTGGCCTCGTTGCCCATACCATACTCCTTCATGGCTGTTTCCAGTTCATCTCTTGTGATATACCTGTGATGGAATCAAACAAAAACCAGGGTACACATGTCATTACTCTTGAAAATATACATAGAGCTATTCATTAATTAGTGATTCTATAATGTATGTGGTTTTTGGTGTAGGAAGAAATAGGATTTATGGTATATGATCCTTGTTTATTGTTAAAAACTGAAAACATAATCCAATGGTCAAAAGATTAATATGGAAGGCATGGACTTCAAAATTGAGGTTGAGAATGCATAGTAGGAAAAAAGTTACTTCCATAATGTGACAGATTGAAGAAGAAATGTTAATTCACATTAGCTGGACTCACCCGCTTCCATCTTTGTCAAAATATTGGAAGGCCTTGTGAAGGTGTTCATCTCTTTCTAACCTGTGTCTATGCATTGTAGCAGTGATGAATTCTATGTAGTCAATTGTGCCATTTCCATCTACATCAGCCTAAATTTAAGCAAAGGAATGTAAGCTTGAAAGAATATAGAAAAAACAATGGAGGGCAAATCTTGTGAATTCAACAATAGCTTACAGCATCCATAAGCTGCCGCACTTCAGCTTCAGTAAGCTTCGAGCCAAGTCTTTGCAATCCTGCCCTCAGTTCCTCATATGTGATTGTACCACTATTGTCAGTGTCGATATTTGTGAACATTGCCTTCAAGCCTTGGATCTCTTCTTCAGAAAGATTTTCAGCAATGACCTAAAAGATTATTTAAAATCCACTCAGTTTATTTTTGAATTGGTAGAGATATGTACCCCTAAAGTTACACAGACTCGAGCAATTTAGAGTCATAATGAGCACTGGAAAAACATTTATGTCTCTCAATGTTTAATTATGCCATCAAATACAATAAGCATAAAAGAGCATGGTGGTCACTTCATGCAGCTAGTGGCTGGACTAACCTTGAGGGCTAGTTTTTTTAGTTTATTCATTGCTCTGAATTGCTTCATTCTGGAAAGCACTGCACTGTCTATTGGCTTGTCAGTAGCATTTCCACCTTCTTTAAGCCACGGGTGCTCTAAATATTCAAACAATGCAAGGAATCAATTAGTAGAGGAATTACAATTCATGAACCAAAAAATTCTTAAGGATGCTGCAATCAAGCTATCAGTCAGCAGTAATAGTAACGAGAAACAGGTATGAGTCACTGCATCAAGACATAGACACACTGTTACTGGCTTCCCTTGTGTTTACTAATATTTCTTTTTCTATCAAATACAGAATGTCCTGTAACTAAACAACTGACATGTTTAAAGGATGCATAACAGAAGAAACACTGAAACAGTATATTTTTGAAAATATTATCTCTGAAAAGTCCCTAGTCTCAGCAACTAACATGTTCAAATGCAACATTGGTTGTTGTCACACCTACATGGGTATAGAATAATCTATACAGATGGAAAGAACTTGGCACGTATAAGTTATTAAGCCCTAAATTCAGTTCCTATATGCAACACTATTAGTATAACTATAACAACTAGCCTTGTTACGTGTTACATAGAAGTGAAGGGAAAATTAGATAAATAAGGGAAAAGAGTGAAAATATTCATTCATAGAATTAACAAGCTTGTAAGAAAGGGGGAATCCTTAGAGGAGAATCCATGTTTTTGTTCGTTTTCATTCAATAAATAAAATCATTGTTTGGGTTGCTAACGAAACAGGAATATATCTAAGCCCCTATAGTGATCTATCTTCTCAACCTCACCCAAGTACACACATAAAAGGATCAAATGGGAAAGAAAGTCAAACTATCAAACACCATACAGACAAAAACACAATAAAAGTCGCCCACCTAGAACCTGAGCAGCATTAATGCGTTTCTTTGGATCCTCTATAAGCATTTTGCGAACAAGGTCCTTAGCACTGTTTGATATGCTTGGCCATGGACTACTTTCAAAATCAATATGACCTTGCAATATGGCATTAAATATTCCCTTTTCCGTCTCTACAGCACATATTTTATAAGAAATTAGTCAACTGTAAAACAGGGGGAAGCTAGCCTCTAATACAAGGAAATTATCCTATTATCAACATATCAAAGTGACTAAGTGAGAGTTTACCTGCCCAAAATGGAGGTACACCACTAAGTAAGATATACAATATAACTCCTGCACTCCATATATCTGCTTCCTTCCCATAGCTACGACGTAGAACTTCTGGAGCAACATAGTAAGCACTGCCAACTATATCTCGATACACCTTTCCTGTGAAGTAAACAAATTTAGTATATTTTATAAAAGTCGGATGATGTGTAAAATAAGTAACCGAGGTTTATCAACCTTCAATTTCATAAACTTAATTCACTTTAAATTAACAGTAGATAAACCCTTTCTAACAAACCAACACTTGACAATTTCCATCTCCATACTTGCAGAAAAATTAATTCATAAATCAGGGCACAAATTGAGTGGCAAAGATGTCCATCTAGTGAAATGTGATAAACTGCATGCATACATATGGAGAAAAAGAAAAAGGACATAAAGCTTTAAAAAATTAGTTGGCAGAAGTTTATTCAAATCAACATCTTGAGAGAGAAAAAATTCCATGAAACAAATTAAAAGCTTCTCAAACCTCGCAAGTCTTGACAATCAGGCCACTGATGTCAAGCATTGGCAATGCACTATTAGAACTTAATAGAAAAATCATTTTCAATCTTACATGACTTTTGCATCCAATTCCCCACAATAAAGAAAAAGTTTTGGATGGAAATTGTACAAAAATTTCCTCAAAAACATTAGAAGTTTATTCACAAGTATGCTACAGTTCACATACTTATCTTTCAGGAATCCACACAACAATTTAAATTTGATAGCAAAAGGCCAACAAATGGATAACAAAATTTACCTTCTTCAATGAAGACTGACAAGCCAAAATCTGTGGCCTTGAGAAGTCCCTTGTCATCCTTACTGGATAGCAAGAAATTCTCTGGCTTGAGATCCCTATGAATGACACCCATAAAATGGCAGGTGTTAACAACCTTAACAACTTGCCTACATATTGAAGCAGCAGCCCTTTCACTGTAGTGGCCCTTGGCAATAATCCTGTCAAAAAGTTCACCACCAGCACACAGCTCCATAACCACATGAACTGATTGCTTATCCTCAAAAGCACCTTTGAACTCCACAATGTTGGATTGTCCACTCAAATGCTGCATGATTTGAATCTCCCTTTTCATGTCCTCCTTGTCAGCTCTGCTGACAAGCTTCCTCTTTGAAATGGACTTGCAGGCATACTGAAAACCAGTTGAATTCTCAGTGCAGAGATAAGTCACCCCAAATTGGCCTCTCCCCAATTCCTTCCCAAGTGTGTAGTGCTGTTTAACATCCTCAAATGGCTTCCCAGTGATTGTGTCATGCTTGTGAACATGTTTTGGGCTTGGTGGAGGCCTCCAAGGGGCATGTTTCTCAGGTAATTGGTAAGGTTGATGAGAAGGGGGTTCATGGCTCTGGTGATTATTGTACACACCAGCACCCCCAGCACCAGCAACATGTCTGTAAACAATGTGTTCTTCTGGCTCTGACCCTTTTTTACTCATACAACAACCCATGGTTGTGACACAAAAAGGGAAGATTTCTTTTCAAGTTTTATCAGGTACCAACTTTGAAAGTATTGAAGATTCAGTCAAAGCATGAGAAAAGGAATGAACCCAGATGAGAATTCAAGAAAGAATATTCATTGAAGTGTGAAGAGAGAGAGAGGG
>CM023942.1:23794213-23805531 GCA_013407115.1 Glycine latifolia | reverse complement strand
GGGGGGGGGGGGGGGGGGAGAGAGAAGCCAAAGTGTGATGCACAATGGATCAGACTATGTGGTTTTTTAAGGGAGGAGAGGAAAGTAGAAAGAGTATGAACAAAAAAGGATAAAGGTGGAACCGAGTCAACTATGGGATTTGGATTTTAATGAGTTAACTAAAAATGGGTTGAAACTATTTTACGACCCCAAAAAAAACGAAGTTTTTTAGAGCCTTGGAGGGCGTCCATAGAAGAGAAAGAAACTTCCTTGATTGATTCCTTCTTATGCTTCAAGGACCGAATCAGAGATGCGTATCCAAAACCACATTTTTCTCCTGTTTTAGTTCACCGCATGGTGCCACCTATTTTTTATTAATGAGCAACCAAGTAAAAAAATTCATGTAGTTTAAGGTTGTTTTTGTTTTTGGCATTTTTGATGTAGTCTAAAGGAGATGCTGGTCTCGTGCTCGTATTTAATTTGGAGACTTTTGCATTTTTCAATACTCGTAATGAAAAATTTTATCTGAGATATTCCGTATAAGCTTCGCACGTAAGATCATTGCGTCTAGAGAAAATAACCATTAATAAAAGAATGTAATTGGCAATGCTATGGAGGGTACTATCGTTTTTTATGATTTTGTAGTTCATGATTTTGCTCAGGATTATAATTTAAATGCTTTAAGAATGAATTCTGATTCTATTCTTTTCCCAGAGGTAATTAGTTCTCTGGTTGGTTTATGACCAATAAATAAATAAGAAACCAAATTTATAATTTTCACAATAGCATAATAGATTCCTTATAGATTATAAAAATATATAATATTGATCATATCTTTTTTTGTCATGTCTCTTTTATTTTGGCAATACATTATTGGAAATCATTAATAATTAATTCAATACAAGATCATATTTTCATGTGTCTCTATTATATAAAGATTGACTTAAATAATCCTTAATTTAACAAAAAAAAAAGGGAAAGATGTGGAATACACTTAAATTTTTTGAAGTTGAAAATCTTCTAAAATTAAATTAATATAGACCTTCAAGTAGAAATTAATAATTTCTCATCCTAAAAAAACTTAATAATCTTCTAAAGTTGGACCCTACGTAAGAACTCAGGATCAGCATGCCACACGCAGGGTCTTCAATGAAAAAATCACGCATCCTTCGATAAAGCGTAGGACATTATTCTGGTAATTTAGACAATGCATTTATTTGTATTTTATTTTCCTATAAAAAATAATAAAAAACATGAAAATCATATTACAAATTTGTTTTGGTTCTTAAACATTTTCTCAATATTAAAAAAATTGACAAGTGTGTCAAGCAATAATAATAATAATAATAATAATTATTATTATTATTATTATTATTATAGTAAATTGTGTTTTTATTTCATGAATTTTTATTGCCTCTTAAAAATGTATCTCTTACATTTCCATCCACTAACTTTATTTAAAAAATTAAATTATCCTCGTAATAACTCGAAAGACTAATTCATAATGAGAAAAAGTAACGAAAACATGTATTTCCATTTCCTGTCCATACATAAAAAAATTAAAAAGGTACTTTTTTTCTGTTTGAAATAAGAAGAAAACAAAGAGAAAGAAAAGTGTGAATCTCGCTTCAATTTTTTCCTCCCATAAGAGGAAATGTGATGGAAGAATAGGGAAAACTGATTTTTCAAAAATTATCCTTACAATGCATTGTGATTTTATAATATTTATAAAGAAAAAATATTTTTCTTTTTTCAAATCAAATAATATTAATGAATTTATTTTATTTTATTTTTTATTCATTTTTTCTCTCATGTTTTTTCTTCTTCGCCGAATATGTCAATCACAAATAAAAGAAATCTACTCGTAACTAAAAAAGGAAACAAAAAAAAAAAGTGCATGACGGTGATGATATGATGGAAATTGTTGGAAAAATATAATCATCAAATGAAATAGGACACATGTGAAACGTAAATCATGAAGCGTGGACACGAGACAATAATTATAATCATTTTATCATTTCCATATTAGTTAACGCTGAAGCAAGAAAACGTGTACACGAGAGTGGCAAACATTGGCAAGTACACAGTTTTTATTTCGTTTTCCTTTCCTGATCAAATCATAATCATACACTTTCCGGTCAAATTCTCATACCCCAACAGATTCTATGTTCCAACTAAACATAATTTCCATTCTGCCAAATTCTCACACTTTTGCTTTGTTTGATACACTGAGTAGTAGGAACAAATTAGCGTGAGAGAACACAATCTAACCGCTTCCTAACTTTCCTTACACTTTATTTAATAGAGTGAAATGAATACAAAAAAATGGCAGGAGAGATGAAATTAGAAGGAAAATTAAAAAGTGGAATTATTTGATTATGTTGAATTAACAAGGAGAGAAATTAAAAAAATGATAGGCGCGTGCGCTTCACACTAAAAAATATTTTCATGCTAAGAAATGGAATACATATTGCTTTAAGGAGCACTTCAAATAGAATCCTGCTTTCTAACTTATAAACTTCATAAAATGATTTTTTTATTCATAATAATCAAAGATAATATTAAAAGGTTTATAATAGCTCACATATCTTACTAAATCAATTGAGTAAAACTCTCCCTTAATAAATGATTTTATTGACCTATAATTTTTTATGTACTAAATTAATTAAACCATAGCTTTGAATAACAATTTATTGGAATTTTAAATCTAACTACTACATTGACTGTGTTTAACTTAATATTTCTTAATTTTGAAGTAATTATTGCTTTAACAGAAAAAAAATTATTTATTCGTTTAATTACAACATTATGAAAATATTTAAATTTTAAGTTTTTTCTTAATCAATGGTACTTAGTTAGGAGGCGTTTGTCTCCATAGTCACATTTTTAAAAAATATTATAATTAAGAATGTTATTCCCCAACATATATAAATATATGTTTGGTTAACTTTAACATTTTTAGAAATATTTTTAAATAATAAATGTAAAAGTTATAATGAAGTTAGAAGATAATTTCTCACATTCAAGAGAATGTAAATTTTTCACTGCATGGGAATAAAAGTTATGTAGACATGAGAATGCAAGATAATTCCGTAGAATAAATGTTACGTTTCCTTATTAACTTTTGTCTCCTTTTCTAGGATTAATTATTGTATTAATAATTGTAAAATCAAATTATTTTTTAGATGAATAATTATAGAAATACGCACAAAAACTATAATTGTCCGATGCTAAACATGATACACACTCACCATGGACCTAATCACATAAAGCCTTCAAACATGGAGCACGTTTTTTTTGGATACCAAAGATGAATTTACTTTCAAATACCTTTTTCGGTAAAGGAAAAGGGCATGCCCTTTCTTCCCGCCTCCTCTTTTTTGAGCTAATTATTTACAAGGTGGTTTTGCTTTTCTTAATTCTTCTGTGACAATAATAAAGCTAATGTTTAAGTTTTTGAAGCTACAAAATTATGCAGGTAAAACTTAAAAGTGTTACCAATTAAGGAGCACTGCTATTTCCTCCCTCGTCTTATACAAATCTTTTTGCTAACTAAAAGGCCATAAGTTCACTAATTAGGCATTTCACATGCTATTCTATTTTGATAACTTCAAGAAAATTGCCATCATTGTTTGATTTGTTTTTCAGTTGTTAGTTTTTTAATTTTTATTAATATTGGAAAAAATATTAAAAGATAATAATAATTTTTTATTTGTAGATAATGTTCTTATGGACTTTGATACCATATTAGAAATTATATTTGCTATAACTTTTATTTATTTGTATTTATCAAGTCTATTTGTATTTATTAGGACTGTGTAATTAGATAGACAAGCGGTTACACAATTTAAAAATACAATATAAATAATTTATCTATAAATTTGAAATAAAACTACACTAACCAATAGAATATAACAACATTAACAATAGATAAAGAGTTGTTATTATCTTTTAATATTTTTTCTAATAATTAATGAGAAGGATTTTAAATTTATGATTTTTTTTCTCTTCTTATTTTTAAGTCAATTTTATAACTCTATATAAAATGTTAAATTATACATATAAAAATGAAACAAAATCAGATATATAAAATCTAATTGGGTACTTGATTATCATTTAAACCACTCATGTATTGTGTTTAGGATCCAGATTTTCTCAAATCTCGTGTTTGTGTTTGTCGTATCTACTTTGGACTGAAACATATAGCTTCTCTCCTCTATTAATATTTTTCCCCGCCAAAACACTTTTTTTTCCTTTGAAAAAACAATCTAAAAGTAACAAAGTCATATTAAAATTATCACAATATACTTGTTGGGTGTATACATCTAGTGAAAGATTAAAAAAAAATAGAAAAGAGAAGTAAAACATATAAGGACTAATGTAATGTAATATAACAAAAAGAGAGGTTGAAAAATAAGGTAAATAAAAAAAAGCGTATAATTAATAATATTGTCAAAATCGTAATCACCAATGAGAATCATAATTTTGTTTTTCCGAATCATTCATTTCACTTCAAAATATCTTTTCAGCTAATAACCTAATACAAACGTGTAACACATTTACCCAAAAAACATGTGGCAGTAAAAGTGGTACTTTTTTGTAATATTTGTTGAAATACTATTTTATGATGGGGCTGAAATACTTTTTTTGAATTTTATTTACTCTCGATTTTTCACATTAGCGAAGATCTATTTATTTTAATAAACCGAAGGATTAAAAAAAATATTTTATGAAACATTTAAGTTCATAGATTTCTAATTCTTTGAACCAAAAAAAAAGTCAGGTTTTTAAACTTTTTTTTCATTTATATCTTTATTATATTATTATAACTCTTCTTTCCTTCTTTTTTTTTTTTTCCTGAATTGACTGGGTAAGAAACACCCCAAACTCAATCAATAAACTTCCGCTTGGGAACAACCAAAAAATATCTCCTCAATTAAGCAGGTTACAGCAAAATCAGAGATACAATTGTGTTCCGTTTACGAGAAACAGAATGTACCCAGCAAGATTTGCTGGGATTTGCTATGAGATCAAACTCTCCCTCTCTGAAGATGCCTATGGAGATGAAGCACCCTCAGGAAGATGATCACTGCTGGAAACAACACAAGTGGTATGCTGTGTGTGCAGTGTGAATGGAAAAGAGAGAGTTAGGATTGTTGTGTACCTTTCACCATGAATAATGCTGTATTTATAGTAAAAATACCTGGATTCTGAGAGGATATTGTTGAGGCCCATTATCTTCTGTAAAGATATTCATATTATCTAATATATGAGCGGAATTGGTTGTGATCATATCTTCTGTTTTATCTTCTATCTTTGGGTGGTTGTATAATTTAAATACTGGATTGGGCCTATCCGTAACAGATTGAAAAACATACCATCATTGGCTAATGATAAACCAAATTTAGCAAAACTATCCGATAAACCATTGGCTTCCCTGCGAATATGAGCACAGTTACATGAAAGGAAATCCTCCTTGAGTCTCCAAATCTCACGAATCGGCTCAGGAAATTGGCTAGGAATTGACCAGAATTCGTCAAGAAGCCTCACTGCAACAAGGCTATCAGATTTCCAGCAGCAAGGCCCATTTGCATTCCAAAAAGGATAGCCCAAAGTTCAGCCTCAAGCACCGAACAAGGGCCATTAGCACTCATAGCACTATTCGACATCCAAATCTGATCAAAGACAAAAGAATTCCTTCTCCACCAATGTCTGTCATTGTCAAGAATAGCAGCAAACATAATGCTCCACGACACATCTTCAACAACCTTGTGGCTTTTTAAGTTTGTTATGTTCGCAACCAGCTCCCCAAATCATGCTGAAAGAAAGTAGATTGGTAATTAACACTAAACATTCTCCATACCTCCTTTGTCCATACACAGTCTCCAAGAGAATGAATTATAGTTTCTGGTGCAGTTACATAGAGGGCAAAATCTTTTACTCTTCTAATATTGACAAAATCTTGACACTTTCTCTTATTCTCATTAAATATAATTCTTTAAAAGATCAAATTATCAAAATTATAATATAACATTATTTATAGTATTTCATTATATTAAATAAAAAATTAAAAATAAGAATAAAATTTCCGAACTAGTTATGATAGGTGATGCTGATTAAAGGGTAAATTTATCTTTTAATTATTATTGTGGGGTGCATTAAGAAAAAAGGGTGCAGAAAGAACTCCCTAACAAGGGTTATTTTAGTTGTTTGGGTCAACAGAACTTAAATTTTATTTGTGTACCCAAAAAAGGCCCAAAGAGTATTCTCAGGGGTAGAGCAGGACCACACCACCATATTAGTTGGGACTACCTTACTGCTGCAACTAGCTCTACAAGCCCCAAGAGTATGCTCATCTCATAACAATAGCATATGAAACTGACATTGTGTACACTTTGTCAGCAATCACTCCAATATCTAACCTTGAACCAAATTGTAGTCTCTTGTAGCTCTCTCATGATATCAAAATATCTATGTTTTAGATGCCAACAATTTTTATACCATAATGAGCTTTTACTATATACAATTGGGGTGTGCACTGTTACTTCTTTCGACTGTGTAATGATATTCACACAAATACAATTAAATCTTATGCACACTTGCCTTGGCATGGAGGAGGGACCTGTTTCAGGATTGGAAAGTGGTTTTGGGGGCACACCAGAATTCACGCTTTACAGAGCTTTATTGGTGTCTCATGTTTGTTTCATAAATATGTAAACAATTACTTCACATGTATAATAATTGTACTTTAAGATATTTCAAAAAAATAATTGTACTTTAAGGTTTTGGGAATATATTAAAACTAAAATCATGCACTACAAACTACTCACAACTTAGTGCAAACACTTTGAATTAGATGATGGATGGAATAATAATTTATGGCTGGATTTTTCTTTCTAAATGAAGTTGCTTTCCAAACAATATCACAATTAAACTGATTTTTAAGCACAGAAGTAGACCAACAGTGAATATATGATGTCACATCAATAAAAAAACAAACAAAATATGTAAGAAATAAATAACTAGTTTTAAAAACTAAATTAATGAATACAACTAATTAAACTCTAAATTTGCATCTCCCATCCATACTCCCTCGAAGGTCTCTCTGTATTCCTTACTCATTTTCAATTTATAACAATTGGTCAATATTCCTATTCCAAATCAATGATTGACTAATTAATATTAAAGTCAGTCCGTAACCCCCTCTCCTTCTTTCTGTTTTGGGCTTTTGGCAGTTGATACGTGAAAATGAGTAAACGCTAGCTTCTCACCATCCATAGGTGGATCGATCTCTATGCTAAAACATGTTTTCATTGCTGTTACTTTATTGAATGAAGACCTCATTTGATTGATTGATTAAATTCCCTGAACATGCATGATACCGATATCTTGTCTAATGATAGCAAAGAAGTTAAGAGAAATGGCAGCCTTTCTTGAATTTGTATAAATCCATAAAATACATGTGATTAATTAATAGTACATAAATATGATTAAAAAAAAGAGAGACACTCATTTTTTATCAAATAAAAATTCATTGTAATTCAGTGTAAGACTCATTAATTGTATACTTATTTTAAAAAATACTCATTTAATATGTATAATTGTACAAATTTTACCTTTTCTTATATATATATATATATATATATATATATATAAGTAGGTAAATTGGTTTGATTCAAGTTCTTTAAATGAAAATTTGAGATTTGAAGTGAACCGAATTTATATTTTATCAAGTTGAACTAAAATAATGATCTAAATCAATCTGATTTTTTTAATCAAATCAGTTCAAATTCATTGAATTATCGAATTGATGGAACACGTGAGTGACCACCATACCATGTAATACATATTTGGTTGTGTAGTGAAAAAGAAAAAAAAATGTGCAAGAAATATAGAAAGATGAAAGCTACAAAATAGCTTCATAATGAATTAATGATCGTGAAAATTTACTGAATTTCCTTGACCCCGCCGCAAAACCAAACATAAGCTATAGCTGGGCCAAACTATGGTGCAACTTGCATTGTACTAGCAACTGTGTTAATAGATCGTATCAACATGGTGGCGCAAATTCAATTACTTGGGTCACATGAACTGACGCAATCCATCTCATTAAAAATGATAGGGACAAGAAGAAGGCATTTATGGCTTTACTTGTGGTAAACATATACGTGTTTTCAGTCCAAAGAAAAATTTCCATTTTTTTTTTTAAAAATCGTATATTAACAAACAAACAAAATCTTGTTTTATTAATTCCTTCATATCTCACCAAAAGTTTGTCTAACTTAACATTTTGCAAATAAAATAGTATAACATATGTCGGCCATTTTAAGTATTTTCAAATTTAAAACGACCAATGAAGATAATTATGGGGTGAAGTTGACGTGCTCTAGGAGACTAAATGCTAAAATATCTCAGCCATATCTACCCATGAGTTAATGCAATTAAGTCATCCTTCGTTATTTATGAACTACTAACTCTATATATCAGCCCACAGATGCAATGTAACCAGGAACCACTTTTTCCAGCACCTTGTTTTAGTTAGTTTCCTGTTTTTTCTCCGCCCTAGTTATTTGAAACTACTTATCATCAAGGACCCTAAACATCTAAAGTTTCCTTTTTTGCAAGGAAGGGCAACAAAATTGAACTACGTACAAGTAGTAGGATAGCCAATAATCCAACCACCACCTCAGTTAACTTTTCTATGATATGATATGATGTGATGATGCTCTTCAAAGTATTTATAGGTTTAACTGACAACAATAGAAGAATACCAAAATCAATCCACCCAATGGTTTGACGTCCCCTTTTAACCAATCAAAACTAGATGAACCCTAGTGAAGCACCACTTGATTTAACTCACGGATTTCATTCTCATATTACCCATGTGTGTTACCAACAATGTTCAGGAATTAAGTAATTAGTTTTCTTAAATATGTTTTCAGATATTTCATTTTTGATGTGTGAATGAACAAAATTTCGTTGAGACATAAAATTCATTTTTTAAATAATTTCTATGTCTCAAATTTTTTTTCTTCTAATTATCAAGTTGAAAAATATACTTAATCCTCATAAAAAAATACTCATGTGTTTGGTTATCATTAGGTACTACTCAACGTGGATTCAAAAAATAACTTATTAATGTTTTTGTTTTTTTACTAGATTTTACATCAACTGTGAATGTTTGAAATTGTTATTAATTTTTTTAAAAGGAATTAATAACAAATAAAAAAATTTATCAGAGAATAAATACATAATTCATTAATCTATTAAGGACTACAAAAGTATTAATGACTAAAAATAAAAATTATTTTATTAGTTATTCAATTAAAATAAAAAATAAAAATACACAAAATATACTAATTTACCTAAAATATATTTTAGTCTTATTTCTAAGACTACATTTGAAAATTAAACATTGGATATAGCACCTTTTAGTTTTAGGTAACCAACAAAGGGATCCCCAAGCTGCCAAACTTATAAAAACAAGAACAAGAAAATTAGGTGGTAATTAAACTGGCTATTTTCCTTTGCGTGTGCTATTTTGTTCTCACAACATTCTTTGGTGAATTGGTGTGACGCAGAATATCCCTATAAGCCTAAGTAAACTTGTTAAGACTTTTTTTATTTCATGTTCACAGGACAAAGCGGTGCCCATTTATTTTGCCTATAATAATTAGGCAAACTCAAAATGCTACTAGAATATATGAGATTCTGGAGCTAGTAAAATACTACTAGTTTTTTATCTTTCAAAATTTCAGTGCTCTCTCTCAGCTGTAAGATTCTTTTATTAATAAGCCACGAGTGTTTGCTTTCTATCTATGCATCGCAAGAGGCTTACACGTAATCAACCATTCATGATTCATCAATACTCCTATGTTACTTAAATTCTCAAAAACGATATTTACATGTCAAAATGTTCATCTCACTTTTACATTTGACTTGTTTGGTATATAAATAATAATGTGTGTAAATGCATATTTTAAACTATTCTGTCATATAAAAAGAAAGTAGTGTAGGGAAATCTAACTTGTTAAGACTCTTAAATTAAATACTAATATATCTGGTCCATGACTGTAATTAACGTGGCTCCTCAGCCTATAAATGCAAGTCTATCTGCACCAGTCCCAAGCAAAACACATGTTTAGAGCACTCTTATCCTCTCAATTTGAAATGCCTATTACCAACAACACTTCTCACACTATGACCAACAACGGGTTTTCTGGAATGAGAGAAACAGTAGCAATGTGTAAGCAACTTTGCATTGGCGGTTCTGTAATTGGGCTATTCACGAAAGTTATGGAGAAAGTTATTTTTGCTCTATTTACTTGCATTCTGGCACTAGGTAAATATGCATTTAATTTCCTTCCTCTTAATTTGTTATTAGCATTCTCATGAGTTTGTCTTTGTCCTGAGAAATCACTTGTACTTCACTAAGCACTGGATATGATGCTGCACATTGGTTTTCAAAAAACACTGCTATCGCTAAACAATATTATACTTCTCATAAGGTTTGTCAAACATTTTTTTGGCTTTATGTCTCAAAGTTAATGTAACTTGTGCTAGTCAGATTAAGTGCATGTTTTGCTTATAAAAAAAAAAGTGCATGTTTGGAATTCAGTTGGGAGAGCTCAGAAACACGTTTACTCCTCAAATAACAATTTCTTTCATTGTGAAAAGAAAAGCGGGAGCGAATAAGATAAAATGGTGTTTGTCATTAACCTCTTACATTATGAAGTCACCGCAAAAAAAAATTGTTATGAACAATATTTGATGCATGTGCAGGAGGGTCAATAGTAGGAACAATTGCAGGAGGCATCAAAGGGCAGACCACAGAAGCTGGTTTTCTTGATGGTGCTGGAAAAGGAGCAATTACAGGAGCCATTGCAGCATTGGAATTGATCAATTTTGATGCTGTTGATGAGCCAATTTCCAAGGTAAATACTACTGCCTGCTAGTTCCATACATAGGCAACAGAATGTTTCATCCCTTTTCAAAGGCCCTATTATCTCACCATTAGCTAGTAGTTAGACACACTGTACTATTTTACTACTGGTCCCCACTACCATATTCCAGTAGGACAATGTGTTCTTCTCACTCACCTTTAAGTTTTGGTGTGGAATTGCAGGTTGCCCTGTTGAGCAGTTTATTAAATGGGAAAATCTTTATGGAATGGATATGTCCAGCTGTTGCAAAACTCTATCAGTTGCATGTAACTGTAAGTATGAAACTATGAATGTATCTATCATATCAGTGATGTTATGTCCTTCCATAATATTTAATATTTTCTTCATTTAGTAAAAGATTAGCAGGAAGATGTTTTGGTAAAACTTAAGAATTAT
>CM023942.1:23729219-23794203 GCA_013407115.1 Glycine latifolia | reverse complement strand
TACGAACATATAAAAGTTAGGTAAATGTGTAATTAGTGGTGCGTGGACCATACTATAACTCTTGGAATCGGAATTTTTAATCACATTCGGTGAAACTAATTTGTTTCAGGTTAACACACTGGAAACAGTTTACCAAGAAGTATCGGAAATTTATGATATCAGGGGAGTCAGAGGGATACCACATAATGTAATTATGAAGCTTCCTTTTCAGCTACGAACATATAAAAGTTAGGTAAATGTGTAATTAGTGGTGCGTGGACCATACTATAACTCTTGGAATCGGAATTTTTAATCACATTCGGTGAAACTAATTTGTTTCAGGTTAACACACTGGAAACAGTTTACCAAGAAGTATCGGAAATTTATGATATCAGGGGAGTCAGAGGGATACCACATAATGTAATTATGAAGCTTCCTTTTCAGCCATTCAACTCTATAAAAATGTTGAAATCATACAACATGTCTTGCTGCTCAATTTGCTTCCAGGTGAGGAACATCTCAAGAGTCATGTCAAAATGAAAATGACTTAGTTCAAGAAAAGCTAACAGAAATTGGTTGAGGGAAATTAATCAATCAATCTACACTTGGTGCGAATTATAGATAGAATTGAAGTAATTAAAGTTCCCCCAGAAAAGGATTGAAGTTTATTGATATTAATGACGTGACCACAATTTATACTATTTCTTTTGTGGTTGCGGGGGATCTAGGTCTAGGACCACAATGAGTACTTTCGTTTCACTGCAGAGTATGCACCAGTAAATAATAGGTATTTGAATAAAACATGATTTGCTCTCCCAAAAAATCAACTTGTAATATTACCAAGGTTTTGAAATATTAATTACAGTCTCTAAATTTTTTACCTTTTTCACTTAAGTTCTTAAACTCTTAAACTCTTAAAGTCTTAAAACTCAATACATAATAGTACTTGTAATATTCCCTGTTTGCAATATCAATTCAATAACTTAGTATAATACAACTGTGATGTTGATTAAATCATTTTTTTTCTAAGAATCATTAATTAGTGCAAAACTAAGCATACCAATACATGTATGATCTATCTCATAGAACTAAACAAACTCTATCATCTTTATATTTTGATTTGCAGGATTTTGAGGATGGAGAATTGATCCGATTACTTCCAAAATGTGGCCACCTTTTTCATCTAGAATGCATAGACAAGTGGCTAGTCCAACAAGGATCTTGCCCAATGTGTAGAACTTATGCTACCGAATCCTGATCACATTAGTAAATAATAGTGTTTTTGTTGTAAAGTAGGTTGAGCATGTTAATAAAGAAAAAATATGTTGTGGAGCTTCTGTCATGTATGCAATTGTAGATAATCTATTAAAGTTATTGCCAAATTAGAGCGTGTTAACTATGCTTATTTTATTTTATTTTATTTTGTTTTTATAAAAGTAATTAGTTACTCTTTATAAAAAAAAGTAATTAATTACTCAACTTATTATTTTTAACTTTTTAAAATAATTTATATAATAAAAAAGACAGTTATAAAGGTCAGCCCAATCCCTCACCTAAAACACTTTACAAGAAGAAGAAAAAGTGGTCGGCCCAATGGTAAATTTAGCGGCGGCTAGAGTAAAGGCTATTGATAAATGTACCTCCGACAATTACTCTATTTACCTCTCTTTTCCTTTTCTTTTTTTATATTTTGTTATTCAAAATACCCTTTTCTATCCCTATTTCCTAGTGAGGGTCTTCAACGTGAACAATGCCCGAAACCACCTGAATAAGTTCGGAATGACCCTGCATGATGATGAGGACCATTGCATAGAATAACATAAGAATAGAATTAGCTTTAATCCTATTTAATATTTAATACACATTAGATAACATTATTGTTATACAAAATTATTATTTTATTTATATAGAAACTTTTCTTAAAATAATAAAAAATATATAAGATCTTTAAAATTATAATTATATCAAAATATTATATATAAATTATAATATATATATATATATATATATATATATATTATACGTACATAGAATCGAGAAGAATCGAGCAAATCTCGGTTTCTATATATTATTTTTTTATTATCATGCATATACATTAATAAATAAAAAATTAGGAGGAAGAGGAAGGAGATGTTAAATTTTTATCTATTAAAAATATTTTTTAAATGAGAATAAGCAATAAGATGAAATTTATAAAAAAAAAATATTTAAAAACTGAAATAATAGAATATTTAATTTAAATGAAAATTTTACCTTCCTTTATTTTTTTTATCATATTAGGACCTTATTATTTACTCTTTATTCCTATGCTTTGATAAAAACAATTAAATTATTTTTAACTAATAAATGTGGAAAAAAAATCATGTTTTAACAATCGAAAAAACAATATTTAAGGTATGATTTCATGGATAGATTAGGAAGAAAATAAAACAGATGTTAAATTTATCTTTACAAATAAAAAGTAATTTATTTTCTAAAAGAAAATAAGAAATAAAGGGAAAGATATATAATGATTTTTATTTTGAAAAAATACCATAATAAATTATTTATTTAAATTTTAATTATTTTAGCTTCCTTTATATTTTATCTATATTATCACTAGAATTTTATTGTTTACTTTTTATTCCTATGCTTTCATATAAAACTTTTAATTTTTTTAACTAATTAATGGCAATGAATAAATAATTTTATAACAATCTAAAAAACAAAACAAAATGGCTTATATTTTCATGAAGAATCTAGAAGAAAAGAAAAGAGAAGTTAAAATTTTATTTAACAGGGAAAAATATATTTTCTGAGAGAGGAAAAGGAATAAGATAAAAATTATCTAATATTTTAAAAATATATATTAAATAATAGAATATTTAGTTTGGATTAAAATTTCACCATTTCTTTTTATCTAAATTGATCACTAGGATAGTACTATTTACTTTTTTTTATTCCTATGCTTTTATATATAGAAACTTTTTTAAACAAAAAAGTAACTATTAATACAGTGAATGAATCATTTCTTAACAATCTTAAAACAAAAATTTGATGTATCTATTCATGAAGAAACTAGGAGGAAAAGAAAAGAATCGTTAAATTTTTATTTATAAATAAGAAATAAATTCTTTACTACAAATGAAAAAAAAATAAGAAAATTATTATAATTTTCCTAAAAAAATCTCAAATAATATAATATTTTCTGTAAATAAAACTTACATCTTCCTTCCTTTCTTATCCAAAATTATTACAGTATCTTATAATTTACCTTTTGTTTCTATTCATTTATAGCAAGCTTTTAAATAAATTTTTAACTAGTTAATGTGAATAAATAAATTATTTTTAACAATTAAAAAAAAAGTATTTGAGGTATCTTTCGGTGAAGACATCAAAAGAAAAAGGAAAGAAATGTTATATTTATATTTATAAATAAAAATAATTTATTTTCTAGAAGAGGATAAGAAATAATGGGAAAGATATATATTGAAAATTTCACCTTCCTTTCTTCTTATCCAAAATTATCCCTAGGATCCTATTTTTTACTTTGTATATGCTTTGATAGCAATTTTTTAAATCATTTTTAAAATATTTTACTAAATAATATATTGGGTTATATGGAGATGTTAAAGAATATTTATTTGGTGAAGTTATAAGATTAAGTTGATTGACTTTTTGATCCATATGGAATATGAACCCTCCTCAAAAAATCCCTATTTATCTTAGGAATGTATTGTATAAGTCGATCATATTTATCACCAATGTTTACAACCATTATCCAACTTATCATATGATAATGCTCACTAATTTCTACATTCTAAAACTACTTAGCCCAAAGTATTATAAGAGTTGTCCGCTATATATTATAACCCATTGATTATTACATTCTAAAACCACTTTGCCTAAAGTATTGTAAGAGTTGTTTGCTCTATATAATAATGTTTATTCTTTGAGGATTAGAAATCAACATAACAATTTTGAGATGATTGGATCTCCTTTTTGAGGATGACACTCCCTTCTCCCTCTTGCCTTGTCCCTTTCTCTATTACATGAAGACGATACTCAAAGCCATTGGTTGGATCTCACCTAATCCCAATGCATATTTGTCTCACCCCAAATCATCTTTACTACAACCTTGCTCTTGTGTAGAGAAAAGTTGAAACTTTACGCATTTGCACTACAACCTCAATTTTACATAGAGAGTTCTTTTAGATTTGTTGCTTATAGTGTCACTGGATTGGGTGTTTGTTGCTACCATGATTGTTGAAATCAAGATCTTATCTATGATCAGGAAGGGAGAGAAAAACGTGATTCGGATCATAAGATCCTACATTTCCCTACCCAAATTACTTATATATAATATAAAAAAATTATTTCTATTTTTCTTTAATTTGTTATATCATATATTATGTTTGTTAGTTTATCAAATTATTATATTCTATGTAATGTTTTATTTTTTAATTACACTTTTAATACTATTATATTTATTCTTTAGTTTATTATATTATATGTCATATTTGACATTAAAAAAAAAGCTAACTAAACTCAAGTTAAGGCCCAACATTAACAATCATAAAAAGAAATTTAAAGAAGAAACATCTAGTCCCAATTCCTTTTAAATCCTAAGATCCATTAGTTTCTCTTATAAATGCTAAGTGTCATCAACCACTATTGTGAAAGTCCAAGAACAAGTGCAACCCAAATTATTCATGGCAAACATGAGCATACATGGAAGAGTATTGGGAGATCAAATAAAGGTTGTTTGATGACAACACAAGTCGCAACGCTATGTCCAACAACAACCTGGAATATCCCCCACGAAGCTCACAAAATACCATCATTTGCTCACCCACAAAGTTCAAATGGGATTGTAGATCCCACATGCAAAAGGGAAATTTTACTTTGATATTACACTCCAATAATTCCAACAACGATGCAACACAAAGATGTCTTCCAAAATCTTTGAATTGCACGTTCCTACGATCTAAACCACAATTCTAACAACATTGGATACTACACAAGATGGAATGATGGTTATGGGTGATAGTTGTTGCTTTAGTGGTGATGTGGATCTAGATTTGGATTTGGATCTAGATCTGGATTTAACATATTGACTTCAACACTTCATCAAGCAATTCTCCATTGAGGTAACAATGTTTTGATAACTAAACTATATACTATAAATTGTCCCCTCTTATATTTCATGTATTGTATTTTTCATTTAGGTAATCTATTGCTTTTGAGTGATTGTTTATTTTTTGTGTTTGTTTTGGCTTCACTAGATCCTTTTTTGTTGATGTGATTGGAATTTTTTGGAGCATTGTTTTTTCTACGTTGATTTGATGCTTGCTATGGCACAAAATGGAATATCGGTTGTGGGCAATGGTTAGTGCCCCAGTGGTAGTGTGGATTTTAATATGCCTCTCCCTCGCATTCTCTAGGGTTTTTCCTTCCATCACATCTTGATTTTGCAACTTCATCATGCAATTCTCGATGAAGGTAGCATCATTTTGATAATTCAATTGTGTACTCAAATTTTTGCATTTTTTTCCACGCCTTGTATTTTTCATTGAGGAATTCTAGTAGTTGTTGCAACACAAGATGGAACAATTATTCCACCCCCCGCTCCCACACACACACTGAGAGCATATTTAGTGAAAATGATTTTTAATGTGAGGATAAAATAATAAATATTGATATTTAAATTAAATATGTACATAAAGCTAAAGAAACATGTCTTCTAATTCTAATGTTAGATATAGATTGTACGATAAGGGCATACATAGTTTTCACTCATGTATTAATTTATATATATGGTTTTGATTAATAAAACAATTGTGTATGAAAATTAATCAAAGCATACTGAGAGGAGGATGAGTAGCATAATTGTCTCCTTAATCCATGAAGGAAGGGAAAGGAAAGGCATATTAAGTCAGTCAACCATGACATGAAAATAAAGGAAAAAGAGATGAAACCTTTTATTTAGCTTAATTGTTATTCGAATTAGAATTTGATTCTAAATAAGATAATGACAAGGATGATGAGCCATTTTTTCCAACCAAGACTAGGAACAAATCCAACTACAAAACACTTAAGAAGCCAATGTCATCAACTTTACTAAGTTTCTTCTTGGTCTTGGTTTGGTGCATATGGCTCATCTTCCTTATAATGATAAGATTCAGAGTTAGATTTTAATATGAAGACCAATTTAGCTAAATTAAAGGTTTCATGTCTTTTTCCTTTATCCTTTGTCTTTCATCTCATGGTTGAATGATTCAATATGGCTTTCATTCTCGTTCCTTTTTAGGTTCAAATCAATGATTCTGCTACTCATCACTTTCTTTGCATGTTTTGATTCATTTTCATGCACAATTGTTTAAATAATCCAAAAAATATATAAAAATTATTACATGACTCAACATTATGTACAACATTATTTTATTTTGTGTTATTAAATATCTTCACCCTTACTTCTCATTCCCTTTTTTCGCACCTTTCTCAATCTTGTTATAAAATAGAAAGGTTTGAAAGAGAAAAGGAGTGAGAGATAAGAGGCATGGATATTTAATTAAATTTAATAAAAAAATAGCTATATCTAATAATTATGAAAGATATGTTTAACAATTATCAATAGTTTTTTTGAAAACTAAAAAAAAAGGAGTGCAAACTTAGGAAAAAGATGTATGTAAATAATATGGGCTCAATCAAAACTGTGTTATTTGGGTGAAGGATGGGCCTAGCCCATGAATCGTTGGAGCCCATCCATTTGAAGGGACCAAAAAATAAATTAGTGACTGAGATAAGGGTAGTTTTGGTAAAATGAAGTGACTATTGCAGCAGAGACCCGCAAAACAAAGACAAGGTTGGTTGTTTTGTTTGTGTTGAAGAATTTGACACAGTGAGAAATATAGAAATGGCGTCTTGGTGCGGTGCTCGGAGCTTCCAGATTCCGGCGATGGAAGACAGCGCACTGCGCAACCATGCTTCATTGGCCACCGGAGTAGGGTGTTTGTCGGTGACCGGCACCTCCTTCTGGCGCTCCTCTTCGTCACCGAAGCGCTCTTTGCCATTCACATGCTTGAGCATTTCTTCCGATACTCGTAAGTACCCATTATGAAAAAACCTTCAAATTTTTTAAATTTTTGCTTTTTTTGCTATAATGGTGACCCTTATTGTTATTTTTCTTTGTAACAAAGTTTATTGTGAATGATTGTTTGTAGGTATTAAGGAAAGTGTTCAAACTGAAGGTGCACCTGCGGCTTTGGGACCATATTCTCAAGCAATCAAATCCAACAACCTTCTTTTTGTGTCTGGTGTTCTTGGCCTTGTTCCCGAGGTTTGTTAATTGTTATCACTTATCACTTCCTTTAATTTATTTACGATGTTCGTTTCTTCTGATTGTTGATGTGTGTTTTGCTCTTCAATGCAGACAGGGAAGTTCGTATCTGATGGTGTTGAAGACCAAACTGAACAGGTACAAAACGAGAGAACATTTCAGTTTGTGACATTACATTTCGTTGTTGTATTGTATGATGGTAACTTTTTAATTTTTATTATTTTATTGATGTTGCAATGCACTTGTTGATTTTGTTTCTGACATTTGAGATAATTGCCAATTGTAGCTTCTTAAAAACATGGGAGAAATTCTTAAAGCCGGTGGTGCTAGCTACTCGTCCGTTGTTAAGACAACAATTATGTACGAATTCCTCGCCCTTACATGGTTGGGATAATTCCGTTTCAGCAAGGTTACTAGTTTTTGAGATGTTGTTTTCTGCAGGTTGGCTGACTTGAAGGACTTTAAGAAGGTCAATGAGATCTATGCTAAATGTGAGTTCTGTAGTAGGGATTTTAATGATTCCTTGCTTGACACATGGCAATTTATATTTTTGTTGAAGGTGAAGCTTGCAATAACTTGTTTAGGTGAAAAGATGAATACACTGTCCTAAACATTTAGTCTTTTACTCATCTTTACTATTTTCTTTTGATAGAAATAATTAGCTATTCATTCATATTGCAGATCATGAAAGTTCTGTATTGACAAACTGCTTAACTTTGCTAATTACTAATGAGTTTCACTTCTGATAATTTTTACTGTGCTGTGAAAATTGATCCTTCTGCATTTGTGGGCTGAGAATGTGTTAGCCTGTAGGTAACATACATGTACCATGGCTGACCACTGACCAGCTTTTAAATTCAAAACCTTAATGTTTTTTTTTTTTTTTTTGAGGTTTAAGTCTAGAAGATTCATCTGTTAGCTTGTCATAGGTATAAGTCAAGTTGTGAACTTGTCATATTTAATATATACCAAGGGTGATAACTAGATTGATGCTAGAGAATCCACTAGTACCATGCTGAAAATTATAAGGTTTTCCCCTTGAATTGCTATTGTTTAATTTTCACTAATGCCTATAGTTACTTCAATACTTATAATTTACCTGTTTTCCCAATTGTTTCAGACTTCCCTTCACCTTTCCCTGCTCGTTCAACTTATCAAGTAGCTGCATTGCCATTGGATGCCAAGATTGAAATTGAGTGCATAGCAACTATATAAGCACCAGGAGTAATAGTATATCTGGCTCCTTCAGCAAACTCGGTTAATAACGCAGGAAGGGACATATCTTAGTATTGGAGTTTTACTTTGTTTTGTTCTTTGGATAATGTTGCCCTTGTGATTACTTTTACCATCCTAGCGAGGTCTCTAATCTTCGGATTCTCTCTCAAAGATTAAAGCTCCTATTAAAAGTGAAAGCAACTTAGTCATTGAATGTTCTTGTTTGCAGCATTTGTGACATCGTATCACATATGACAGACCATGAAGGAAGTCAACTGTGCTTTTATCGAATAAGATCATTTTTAATAAATATCTTTTACTCGAACTTACATCTATTTTTTTTTATATTGATTTGTGGATTTACATTGAAAACCTTATTCTACATACTGCTTATCTTCTTCATTTTTGGTTCTTTTAACTAAAGATATCATTTGGCTGATGTGATGGTTAGATATTAATTCCTTTTGAGGTATATCTAAGAACGATATTACTTCATTTGGCTGAAGTGGGAATATGGAATTATCGGAGAAAATAACTTTTATTTTCATGAAAATGTTTTATATTCCTAAGAATCAACAATATGTGAAAATATATATTTTTTATAAAAAAAATGAAGTAAACTTGAGATTGTGACATTCTAAAATTCACTTTTCTGAATAATTTGTAAAATCTTGAATTAAATCCAACCCTAACATTTAAGCTGTCATGTTTTTTGCTTTAATCTTTTCCTTATTTTCTTGTGTTAACAATTATCGCTTCCTTAACCTAGTTTATGAATACAATCCTTAGATATTCAAAATGTGTAACTTGTTTTCATTGACTGGGAGGTAGAGAATTCAATCTGAGTTGAACGATTCAGAGCACGTTTGGCTAAATGTTGGTAAAGCCAAACGTAAGTTTGTCAAAGATCATGACTCTTCCTTTTGTGTTGGACTGTTGGATATCTGGATTTATCTCGGAATTCATGCGTTAACATATCGAACATGTACTCAATTATTCAAACTATTGACAAACATTTGCTACTTTGCATCCTCCAAAGCTTTGGCTCAGATTGAACTTTGCAACAAAGGCCTTGGATTCTTATAGGGAACGATTAAGACTTCAGGTTGCGCATTATATATGAATATCTCAGAATCCTATAAAGCAACTTGCCTTGCATTTGCATCCAATGTTGTTCTTTTGCCAGTTTTCAAGAATAAAGATAAAACGTAAAGCATCTTTAACGGTGAAGCTATAACTTTTCGCCCTCACAATCAAAGTCTGAAAATATATATATATATAACGAGGAACTTGCTTTTTTAATGAAGCAGCGTTACTTTTTTAAGTAACCGTAATTATACATAGATGTTATTTTTAAAAAAATGAAGGTAAGTGACGAACATTAAAGTTACTCATATAAAGTGGTCGTTGTCATAATTATATAACTCTATCGTGTCAATTTGTATACTATTTAGATAGAATTTTCTCTCCATACTTATAAAAGAAGTAAATAAATAAAAATCATATTTATATTCTGTAAGTAAAAATCGATTTATAGTTTTCAAACTTTTGAAGAAATAAAATGAAAGAATTTTTTATAAAAGTTAATTTATACAAATTATTCATATATATATATATATATATGCCGTCGAGAATATAGAAAATATACGGAAACTTCCATATACGTGTAAATCCTCCAAATCAATCTTATTATATGAGTACAGACATTTATCCTTAACAGCCAAAATAAGTCAAAGGTTATGCTTTATTATGCATAAGTAATGGATTATTTATAAGATACCCAACTATCCTTAAGGAATAATCTATATAAGCTTTAGATTATCTAGAAACTATTATCTATAAACTGTTCCTTGTATACAAGGTACATATTATTTGTAATCTTATTTATCTAAAACATGTAATTATCTTTTAGTCTTTATTCACATGTTAATTATCTATAAGGGTCCAAGATCTACACTCATGTTATAAATAAAAGTTTCATCTAACCTTTTAAATACATTATTCGCACTTGTATTACATGTCTCCTTTTTTAATAAGGTTGACTCATTGTCCGACGTGCAGAATCTAGAATCACTATTGTACGTGAATTTTCTAGATTTTGGTAACAATAATATATGAGAAAAAAGCTTATTTTATTCTCTTACAAATACATATTAAAAAAATTCAAACAAAACATTTATTTGCTGATACATCTCAAGAATGCATTGCATCAAACACTGTTCCATCAGCTAGAATATCACCCTTTCTGCCTACACAAGTATATTCAAGTGTATTAGGGGTGTTCATAGGAAAGAATCCTTCCATTATTTGGAAGAAAATTGCCATTAAGTACATAAGTGAACTATATTACCAAAAAATAATTAGTATTTTTTAGCAGATAAAATAAGTAGTTTTACTTACTGAATAATTTAAATTATACGGTCTATGGAGTCCTTGTCATCTTGATACAAAATGAGTATTAAAAGATTCATTCAATATACTTTGCAATTTCCATGCATCCACATCAAAGATGCTTGAAAGGATTCTATTTTATGCCTACGCTTTTGTCCGATGAACATGCACCTTTTTTTGTACGCGCTGATTCTTTCATAGTTTGGGAGGGGATTTTGATTATCTCTACGTTAAAGATGGTAGCTTTAAAGGGTTTCATCTCATGCAATATGCATATGCTTTTATTCAAAGAAAACATGCACTTTTTTGTACGTAATGATTCTTTTTTTTTTGCGTGAGTGAGGGTGGGGTGGGGGATAAATTTGAAAAGTGCCTGAGTTGTAAATCTTTTTATACCTAAATTCAATTTGAACTAATTAAAAATGTTATATTTACTATTTCTAAATAATATTAAGCATTGTGAATGAAAAATTTGAATTTAATTGGGAGAAGAGATATTACTAAACTCAGGCACGTCTGTTTTTCAATAAAAAAAATTTCTTCTGATCTTGAATATATTAAAAAAAACTGATTCGGGATAACTAAAAAATTAATTACCAACAAGTGCATTAATTTATTTTTTCTAAATACTTTTTTATTAAAACTAAATATCAACAATACAAAAATCATTACAAATAAAGTCTCACTTAAATAAAAAGTGTTTTAAAAATATAATATTTTTTCCAATACTAATACTAAAGGTGATAGCACTAAACAAGATAATTTCCCACCGTATGTTCAAGAGGGAGAAAATAATCATAAGCAAATGGTGAATATTTTACCAATAAATGGTTTTGAAAAAGAGAAGAAGGAATATATGTGTAAAATGTTTTACTAAATGTTTATTAATTTTTATAATAATTATTTTGAAAATTATATTAAGATAAACTGTGATGAGATGATTTTATATAAATATTTTTTTTATATTATTAATGCATTAAAAGTAATACTTTTTGATAAGAGAGAATAAAAGAGGAAGATGTTGTGGAGTATTCCTTGCTTTGCCATGGAAGAGAGTAGTGGGGCAAGCCGAGGAAAAGGAAGGTGGCATCCGAACGAAAGCGGTAGCGAAATCCGTTTAAGTTAATTCTCTTGACGCATAAAAAGGAAAACGTTTTCTTATTCAAATACTCAACAATACCAAATCCAACACCCACACCCTCCAACAAGTTGGTTCGTATCCTCTCCTTCTTCTCAGACCAATCCCCTTTTCAATTCTCATAGCATAGATCTCCATTTTCCAATTCAAACCTTTTCCCCTTTCTTCCCTTTGTAAAGATCCCTTCTTGCCTTTCTTTTCAGCGTACTAATTGTTGTTGGAGTTCACATTCGGTGTTGCTTTAGTTATTATTGTGGAATAGTTAGTGTTTTAGATTTTGAATATGTTTTTTTTTTTCTTCTTGTGATTGATTTTCAGGTTGGTAGTTATCTACAATCTTGGATCATGGAAGGTGTTATTCTGAGAAGGGTCATTCCTTCGGATAACAGTTGCCTCTTCAATGCAGTTGGGTAAGCAAAGCAATGGAATACAACCCCCTTTTAGTTTCATGTTGTATTCGTATTACTGCTACTTGTACAAATGATTCCACTTGTTAGGTTCTTTCTTCATTTTTTTTGTGCTTAATCGTTTCAGATATGTTATGGATCATGACAAAAAGAAAGCTGCTGAGTTGAGACAGGTAATTTTTCTTGTATTCATGTTATTTGTCTGAACCTATCAGATGCACTGCTTCATTTCTTCATTTCTGGCTGGTCAACTTTTGCCTCAAGATATATATATAGAGATGAGATCCGTTTACATCGGTGTAAGAATTGATAGTCTTATACCATTTAATAACTTTTTATTGGATAAGTATTTTACAAAATCCACCGTTAGATTGAAAGCTTATATCATGTAGATCCCATGTCTCAAATTTCACATTAATCCGAAATCATTTGATACCTAATTGATATATATAAAAATTAACGTAATATGTACTTCTAAAATATGTGAAAATTAGACTATTTGATTACATTCCTATTGATGTTTAAATTTTGTGAAATTTGAGACATGTGATCTACATGATATAAGGTGGATTTTGTAAAATACTTATTCAATAAAAAGTTATTAAATAGTGTAAGACTATCAATTCTTATACCGGTGTAAACGGCCCCCATCTCATATATATATATATATATATATATATATTTTTTTTTTACTTTTGTAGTAAAACATGTTTTTGGTTCCTCAAAATATATCGAGATTCAGTTTTAATCCCTCAAAATATATTGAGATTAATACTTTTTCAGTCCCTACATTTTAACAAAAATTTGGAAGTTAAATATATGATCTTTTCTACTAGAAAAATCTCATTTTCCAAACTTGAGGTATCAAACACAATAAACTCAAGATTTGAACTAGCGAAACCATATTGTAGTAGTTTTATCGATGGCGGAAGGGCAAAATGCCGCCATGTAGACACACCATTGTGGCCTATGGCACTGTCATAGCAGGTGGCCATATTAACAAATTGCCTAAGTTGGTTGGCAAAAATTCCGCCACGCCATTCCACCATGGCAGCCATGACGCCTCCATTTAACAACATTGTATTGTAGAATTAGTTTTCAAATCAGAAGACCTCTCTACAGGATTGGAAGAGGGAGTTTTCACCCAAATGAGTTAGAGTTCCTCCAAACCATGTCATTCTCGAAGTGTGATATGACACTGTTGAAAACATGTGCTTGGAGTGCGATGAAGCATGCTATAAAAAATATTTTTATTCCCTACTTTTTATCAAAAAAATGTGTTTTTAGTTCTTGACAAGAGACCAAAACCACATCACTTTTAATAAATCTAGGAACTAAAACATTTTAAATTTTTATTAGGACTAAGACCAAATTTCGAGATATTTTGAGAATTCAAAAACATATTTTAGGCCTTTTTTTTTCTTCTGATAATCATATACAGTGTGCTATGTTATGCAATTTAAATGTGATGTCCAACATTCCATCTTAGTTGAATTTACTTTGGCTTGCCTATCATTTTGCTTGTTTCAATTTGAATAGTTTCTGAAACCAAAAACCAGAAAGATAATACAGAAGTTCTGTATTTATTGTTTGTGGGACAAATATTCATTGTAGACATAGACATATTTTATTCAAATTCAGTAGAAAGAGCTTTTGGACAACTGATAGTTGGCTTTCCAATCATTAAAATGGTTGCAACAAATGCAAAGGATGAGTGAAATACTTAGATACGAATATTTAGTTATTTTTATCTGCATAGTGCATGAAGAATTTTTCAGATGCAGCTTTGAATAATAAATGCACTTTGAGCATTTCTATTTTTCAAAAAAATTGTCTTTGAAATATTATATATAAGGCTCAGCATACCTATTTTTCACTAGCTCTTGTTTTCAATTCCTGACGTGAGACTTAAGTAACTTCTCTGGTAGATTCTCCATATTTTGTCATCAATGCATCATATGCACTTGTATTGTGGTGCGTCAAGCCCCATGCTGTGCTACTCAATGCTTTCCATGAAATTACATGCAACTAAAAGCTTGTCATTGCAAAATATTTTTATTTTCAGACATGAAATTACCAGTGAAGTGGATCTTTTATACCATTTTATTGGCTAATATATTTGCATTTTGAGTATGTTATTGACATCGTTGCTTACATATTTTGACTTAATATTTTTGTGCTATTTGTCATTTGGCATGCTAAAGGTTATAGCAGCAACAGTAGCAAGTGATCCACAGAAATATTGTGAAGCATTTCTTGGGAAGCCAAACGCAGAGTATTGTAACTGGATTCTTGACTCGGAGAAGTGGGGAGGTTAGTTGGCCTATGTCTTTCCTAATCAAGGCTATTTTAACTAAAAAGTTTAATGGAAATAATTACCAATTTTCATTCTGCAAATTGGAACTGCTACTTTTGGTGTTACTGTGGTGAATGTATGAATGTGTAACCCCAAGTGTGGAAAATTCATTTTCGTTTGGAACTTGGAAGGTGATGAAACTTACTCAAAGATAGGCTCATTTAACATCTGGGCTTTTAATAAACTTTGCTAACATAAGTATATTACGGAGTATATGTGAGTCAACAACATCAACAACACCTTTAACCCAAGTTAATTGGGGTCGGTGGTAGATGAATCCAATGATAGATCAGAAATAAGACAGAAAGAAAAAGGGAGAGGGAAAGAAAAAAGTGGAAATAAGACAAAAAAGAGGAAAAAAAGCTAAAATAAAATAGGGGTGAAAGGAAGATGGGAGAAATGAAGAGAAAAATAACTAAAACAAGGGAACGACTGGAAGATAGAACTACTAATGAGTTTAACTCTCCATAAAGCTTATAGTTTTTCTCTAATCCGTTCTAAGACATACCGTCCGTCAATCTATATTCCACTCCATTAGGTCTTGTTTAACTACCTTTCCCCAGGTAAGTTTCGGTCGACCTCTACCGCTCTTTGTGTCGAGCTCTTGATAACAAACTTTTGTTCTTACGGGAGCATCCAGTGGCCGTTTCATAACTTGCCCAAACCACCTCAATCTATGCTCACTCATCTTTTCACATACCAGTACCACTGATACCTTTCGTCAAATATTTTCATTTCTTATTTTATCCATATTTGTATAATCACACATCCACCTTAACATCTTCATTTCTGTTACCCTTATTTTATGTTCATGTTGCCTATGTGCTGGCCAGCATTCTATTCCATATAACATTGCTGATCTTACAGTTGTTCTATAGAATTTTCCTTTTAGCTTAAGAGGAATTTTGTGGTCACACAAAAACCCTGATGCACTCCGCTATTTCATCCACTATGCTCTAATTCTATGATTTACATCCTCATCTATCTCACCACTTTTTTGCAAAATTGATCCCAAGTATCTAAAAACATCTTTCTTGGGTACCTCTTGACCAAGTAGATACACTATGTCTTGATCACCATCTCTTACTCGCGAAAACTCACACTTCATATGCTCCGTCTTGCTCTTGCTTATCGTGAATTCTTTAGACTCAAAAGTGTTTTTCCACAATTCCAATTTTCTATTAACATTATCTTTGGTCTCATCAATAAGCACGATATCATCTGCAAAAAGCATGCACCATGACACTTCTTCTTGAATATCTTTCATTAGTTCATCCATCACTAAAGCAAATAGATAAGGACTAAGTGTTGAACCTTGGTGAATACTTACCGTGATAGGGAAATACCTTGATGTTCCATTACAAGCTTTCACACATGTGGTAGTCCCATCATACATATCATTGATTGCATTAACATACTTTAATGCTACTTTTTTCTTCTCAAGAGTCCATCATAAGACTTCTCTTGGGACCCTATCATATGCTTTCTCAAGATCTATGAACACCATATGTAAGTCTTTCTTTTTTCCCAATACCTTTCCAGTAATTGTCGCATCAAGAAAATAGCTTCCATGGTACATCTTCTTGGCATAAATCCAAATTGATTTACAAAAATCTTGGTTTCCCTCCTTAGGCGATGTTCAATAACTCTCTCCCTCCTTACGGAGTATATGTGAGTAAAATAAATTATTTTCCTGAAATGTAATGAGGCATAAAGATTTAATTAAAATTTGGGAAATTTCATTTAAACATCTGGGTATCCAGACAATCTTCTGCCACATTTGTTTAAATTTCAGTTGTTTTGTTTCTAAAGTTAGGCTTTTGATATAAATTTTGTTGGTATAGATTTTCAAAGTTCAAACTCCTAGTAGAAAATTTAACAATAAAGCACTGTTAACTTTTTGTTAGTTTGATGTGCTAATTAGTAATTAAGCTCTATATTTCTTTGTGAAGGTGCAATTGAACTTTCAATATTAGCAGATTATTATGGACGTGAAATTGCAGCATATGATATCCAAACAACACGATGTGATTTGTATGGTCAGGTTAGTCACTCTTATGCTATGTATATGCTCTCAAGTTTTGCAACCTCTTATGACTGAACTCTTCTATTTTCACTTTTTGTGAATACTTTTGACAGGAAAGTAACTATTCTGAAAGAGTGATGCTGATTTATGATGGTCTCCACTATGATGCATTTGTGGTGAGTAATTTCATATACCAATTTTTTTTATCATCCATTCCTTCTCTTCTGTGGATTTTTTTACGAAGTTAAGGTTCATATGTATGTTTATTTTCATGTTGCCTGATGATTACTCACACACCTTGTATGGGTCAGATGTCTCCCTTTGAGGAAGCTCCTGAGGAGTTTGATCAGACCATATTTGCTGTACAGAAAAACAGAAGCATTGGACCTGTTGAGAGGCTTGCTCTAAATTTTGTGAAGGACCAGCAGAGGTAGCTTGCTATTCTTATTGAACCTACGTAAAAGAAAGAGATAAAGATTATCATATTTAGATGATTGAATTGCATAAATCTTCATATTTGATTCTTTATATATATATATATCAGATTTGTTGTGAATATCCGCAAGTAAAAGGTCTTTTTTTTTCTTCATGTATTTTAAGGTTTCACTTTCTCAAATGACTTGGGATGCATTTGGAATAGGATTGTGGAAATATTTTCTATTTTCAGTAATAATTACAAAAATTCACCTCAATTCATGTTTAAACAAAAAAATAAAGTGAAACTAATGACATTTTTGCAATTGTTAGTGCAAACAGACGACATTTTTGTAATTCATGTCTTGTCTGCCAGTAGGAACATATATTTTAACCCTGCGATAATACAAAGGGAAGTCAGTTTGTTTTATCTTGCATAATGTGATTTTTTTTTAATCTTCTCCATTTAATTGGGATATCATGTTGAATGGCCTCTCCCAATTATTTCTGCTACTAAGTATCATTGCAATTTATGCTATACCCATGATGCTAATATCATAGCTACCCTTTCTCAGGAAACGGAGTTACACTGACACATCCAACTTCACTCTCCGCTGTGGGGTATGCCAAATTGGAGTAATTGGTCAGAAGGTGATTCATCAGTACCTGATGCTTTGCTTTATGTTAGCCATTCTACTTACCCACCTTAACCTATTCTCCTTTGTTCTTATGATTCTGAGTACTTTTTTTTTTTTTTGTGTGTGTGTAAACATTTCAGGAGGCAGTGGAGCATGCACAAGCAACTGGTCATGTTAACTTCCAAGAGTATAGATAATGCACTCCGTTGATTTGAATGAGATACAAATTCATGTGTAATCTCCGTTGATTTGAATGAGCATCATCGATGGAAGGTAGTTGCTTTGTTGCAGACAAAAAAACTGAATAATTTCTGCATGAGAATTGTTGTGGCAACTTGTGTTGTAATAATAGTTCCTTGGTCTTGTTCCATAATGACTCTGATTATAAGAAACTCACCTCTGGTGGCTCTAGTTGCAGACTAGATAAAGAAAATAGTAATCAATTGTTTTTTTATATTCTTTTCCCGGTACAGAATTTTATCCAATATATTTCACTTCCTTTATATAACTTTTAGTGCAATAACTATGTAAACTCACCCCCACTATTTTAACCTTGACGAGTGTTGAATGCTTTTGATACTCTATAGAAACCCCTTGTTGATAGTATACTGCCTCTCAAAACAAATTTACAAATACTTGTTCTAGCCGTCGAGCTTATTGTTAACCATGAATTTCAAATGTTGGTTTATGTTGGGAGAAATTAGGTTTTGTTATTAATAGAACAGTGGAAAATTAAGTTGAGTTCATTATATCTAACATATTTTCTAGTTTTCAGCATTGTAACACAAGGATCATGCCTTAAAACAATTTATTTTAATCGTAACTTTATCTTGCACACTTACATTCCATCATCACCAAAATGTTTTATCTTCGGGTCCCCATCCTCTTGATTCTTCAAGTCTTTTTACTATTTTTCCAACCCTTTCTCCCATCTTGGCTCACATATCATGTGCACTTCCTTGTGTTTCCTAACATTCTTCCTCCATAGCTCTTTGATGAAAACTTTGGTTTTCTCCTTTCAATAGCCACCACTTAATCCTTGAAATCCCATCATGACTTTTTCTCTTTACTCTTTTCCCACACATTCATGACTAAGACTCCGTTGAATAGTCAAACTCTCCCAAAGTATCACTTTGTAGTTCATGCTAATTTTTTTTTACATAATTTCCTAATAAAAAATAAATCAATTTGATAACAAGTCACCCCACTTCTGTAGGCGATAATAAGATGTCCCTCCCTCTTCCTAGAACAGTACTGGTTATTGCAAAAGTCATAAGCTAAAAAAATAAAATCTAAGTACTGAAATATTATAATTTTTAAGATCAATAATGCGATGTACCAAAAAAAATGATACAACAGCTTTGGAACAAGGTCATTCTCACATTGTGCCAGTGTTATTTCTTTACATTTTTAACCACTTTTCAATTTTGAATTTTTTTAATTATATACACATCTGTCAACATTTTTCTAAGTCATAAAATAATCATTTAATCCAACTGCAAATTGCAGTGAATATATACTCCTATTAGTCGTTTATAATACAAGAAGATAAATGCAACATATATCAATATCTTATTCATGGGTGACGATGATGGGCAAGTCAAGTTTATTTTAAGAAGCAATTACAAGATGGTGACATTGATATATAATATATCATGTAAACTGAACATTACTCGTTAAATATCATTGTAGTTATTAATGTTACCACTTACCAATAGAAAGATTGTGTCATCTTGTAAGCATTGAGATCGAGAGGGTGACGTATTGTGTGCGTGGGCGTTTACAGGGTGTTGTTTTAAAGCTGATGAGGCAATCTATATGGCATATGAACGTCATACGAACCCATGAAAAAATATATTGTGCACTGCAAAAATTTCTTTAATACCTTATGGAATTTCTTTTAATCCATATACTATTATTTGTCATTAAATAAATAAACATCCAATAAGTTTCAATACAAAATTTATTCATTGCCAATAGTTGTAATAGAATATTCCTATACTATACTGACCGCATATAAAATAAAAGCATTATTCAAATATATATAGCCATATAATTACTTTTGCAAAAGTTTTGTTTATTTAGCGATACTCGGAGGAGGAAGGAGGGGAAACCTGTTTGATATTTTATTTTACAAAAATTACTAAAAATAATTTAGTCACATTTTTATCGTTGCACCAATGTCATAGTTACCTAAAAAAATCAAATTTTTATTGAACATGTGAAATAAATTTAAACAGAGCTATTATAACAAGACTCATTCAGTCAATTTTTGCCAATGCAAATGCATAACTTGGCTTTAAGTTTAAAAGTTTTATGCTAGTAGATTACCTGTAAGTAGTATATAAGTGTTATGTAAAGAAGGTCTGTCCTAACTTGACCGAATTGAATCAAAGTATCTTTGCAGTGTTGATTTTTTGTTTTAAAAAAATCAGATGGCATTTGGATCGAGCTTTTTATGTCAAATAACCGACACATTTTTATTTTTTAATTTTTTAATTTTATTTTTTTGATCAAATTATTCATTTAAAAAAATATTTTATCATTTTTCGTTTTAAAAATTATACATATAATAATTATTTTTATTTGATATACTATCAATCAAGTAAAGCAAGAGAATATTATTAAATGAAAAGGTAATATAATCTTATCAACTTATTTTTTAAAATTAAAGTGTTTAATCACTTTTTAATTTTTGTACATAATGAGGAATTAGTAATTTGTTGTCATATTAGTATTTTTTGTGTTTGGACTTGGAAGTATTGCCGGCAGACTAGAAGACAAACATTTGTGGTAGGACTTAGGAGCAGTGTGAACTCAAAATCGGAGATGTTATTCTATCCACAAAGCTCTCATTAATTATTGATTGATCAACCACCAAATTTCGATAGTGATGACAAAGAGATTTAGTTGCCCCAGGAATTTTGGAAGGTTTTACACTATATTTTAGAAAAACATATAGAAAGGGTGTAATGCTGAATAGGCATCCTACCTACTACGGCAACCTTAGTTAGCATTAAAGATTACAAATCTTAGTTGTACGCTAGAGCATTTGCACAGTTTAATGTCATGGTGTTGGGTCCATGACTAGTATTGGGTCCAACTTTCAGATCTCTTTGATTGAGAAACTAACCTAATTGCATCAAAAGTTCCAATTGCCAAATTCAATCTTTTTTTTTTTCATCATGTAGGACATGTATGATAAATTAATAATCTTCACCCACTGAATTAATCTATCATGTTTAAACTTCCATTCATATCTCTATGTACTATTCACAGCAGCACTACCATCCATTGTAATACTAATGTTTTACTAATTCAAAGATGAACAATATGTGGGTAATATTAGGCACCGTATCTTGAAAGTGATAGCTTCCCATTGTTTGTTGAAAAACATATCCGTTTTTGTTTTAATAAAAATTACTCACTAGCTCAGATTATTCCACCGTTTAACGTTACTTCATACAATATTTCAAAAATAATGAGTCAGCTTTTAGGAGCAAAAGGTAAACATAGTCAAAGTCGATTATCCATCAATCATCAGAAATAAAATAAAATATTTTTTATTTTTCATCCTTTTCGTAGATCTCACCAAGCCTTGAAATAAAAGAACTTTCCCTTTCTCGTCAACTTCAATCCTGCTATTGTTATAGAGACTAAAAAACTGCAAACAAATTGTGAAAGCGAATCTCACAACTATTCACACCATTCATCACTCAAGTTGAAGAATGAAAGTGGTAGCCACCCTAGACATAATTTGGTGGAGCAGAAAAATAATGCGGTGCCCGTGTTACAGGATCTCACATTTCTCAAGTCATAACCCCACACAAAAATTTGTATCCCAATACAATCGTGAACAACAGAACATAGCAATGGAGTTTAGTCTAGCAAAGAATAATTCTTCACAACAGATAAATCAAGACTCGATTTTTTTATTAAAAAAAATATATTGTTTAATGTGGATTATTATCTCTTAAAGTTAAACATATAAGAAAAAACAAACAATTAAATAATTTAAAATTTAAGATTATTTTTATAAATCTTATATATCATTCACTAAAACAATCATGTTATCATTAGGCAAAAACCAATTCAGATACTAAAAGTCTCATTCCAAATAAGTATTGTTATTGTATATATATTTCTAAAACTCAAAATTACTAATTAAGATAAAATAATCTCGTATCAATCAGAGTTAATTAATATTAATTGATTATGATATTTGGTAGTATAGAAATTGAGATTTGAGAAGGAGGAGAAAAGAAAAAAAAAGATAGATGAAGATAAATCAACCTCTAATTGTGATATATAATAATAATAATTTAGGGTATAGCACCAAAGGGTACTAAAGTTTTGTATTTACAAAAGAAGCAAAAAGTGTAAGCACCCACCCTGGCGGTTACATTAAGATTCCCCTACAAGAACAAAACAAAATCCTCTCTTTATGATGGAAGGATTGAGCCAATAGGCCAAATACTCTGTTCCATACAATTACGTCAATGATCTTCTGGAATGCTTTGAAGAGCAGGCCTCCATGGACGTTGAAGAGAATGATTCATCAAGTGGGCCAAAACCTGTTCCATTCTCAACTCCTTTACCTCAACTTTTCCAACCAACTCCTCCAACTGCTTCTTCGTTATCTTAATTTTCACCTCTCTCGTCGTTTTCTTAACACCACCGCTTGCCGCCGCCGCCGCCGCCGCGGCCGGAAAATCCTCCCAGTCCTCATCGTCGTCGGTGGAGTATCCGATCCGCGATTCGCGCCTCAAGCAATTGCCCATTTTGTGTGGCTTTGCGAATTGCAATGAATCGTAGAGAGAAAAAGATGGAAACTAGGTGGGTGATATGATATTACCGATATAAATAGGAAATGAAAAACACTAGTTAAAATTAAATGCGAAAATGGGAAAGGTCAAACCTAAGTAGTGCCACGTAGGATTTCATAGGTGGCAAGTGTGGGTCCCTTTGACCGTAACGGACTTCAATTTAAAGGTATCTTACGGGATCACATTGGAGCCGACGCTTCCACTTCGACTGGCGGCTCTACTTGCCTTTGCCTTAGCCTTTGCTTTTGCCATCCCAACAAATATGTTTTATTTATTTCTTATAAATAATGAGTGACAAGTTTATAATCAATCAATCTCAATTACAAGCTGATTCACCATAAATTAAGTATGTATGTAGATTAACTGTCATAGAATCATTTTAACTTTATTTTTACGGCTAGAATTATTTTAATTTTGTTAGTAATTTTAAGTTCAAATATAAGTATATAATTATGTTTAAATCTTTAGAAGAATAGTTTTGTCATCAAATAGTAGTTTTATCTAAATTGAGTGAAGTTAAATTTTATATATAATACTTGTGAATCAAGCCAACAGTTATTAAAGAATAAGTATAAAAAAAAATTTAAATATCAATTATGATTTTTGACGCATGAAATATCAGTTACTAAATTACATTACTTATTTCACTTTAATTTCTTAAGAATTTCTTCTCAAAAGTCTATTCAAGATATTATTAATTTCATTATTTTATACTTGAGAAGCAAGTACCAAGTAGCGTCGACTTTTTTTTTATACATATACAGTGAAATTAGCAGATGTTTTCTGAAAAATAATAATGACTCAAATTGTAGACCAATATATTGAAGCATAAGTGCTGATAAGACGAAATTTAAATACAATTTCATAATTAAATTATTTTTAATTAACATTAAAGGTTGATTTCAGTAATTTATATTAATTTTTAAAGAAATTTTTTATTATTTAAATTACCAAAATAGAATAATAATATAAAAATAATTACAGAATTGTATTTAAGTTTATAAATTGTGTATCTTTAAGCAAGTGGCATGCAATTGCAAGCCATGAACAGCCGCGAAGCAAAAGTCAAGCCCTCCAAGTTCACCAATTAAACTATTATTATTAATTGTCATGCAGCCAGCAATCAAATGTTCAATTCAATGTTTCAGGTGTGAACGGGGCATGGTAGGAATCTAACGTAAACTTTTTTAAATGAATTATCTATCTTCCTTTCATCATTTTTAATTACTTAAAAAGGAATTTCCAAATAGACAAACACAACAATGGGCATTTCCAACAACGCTAAATAGTTGTCAAAGACTTTTTTTTTTCTCATTGTATAGTATGTAGAAAAATAGTTATTATATAATTAAACTCATAATACAGATCTCATTTTCATTTCCTTCAGGTTATGATAAATGATCAAGAGACTCATGTTATAAATTTATAAGAAATTAGATGCTATATATTTATTGGAAAATGCCTTTTATGTTTTTTTTTTGCAGCAGATCTAGAAGGGCCTTTTATGTTATGAGACAAAAACGTAGTTGTCTTTATGTATATATATAAATTATAGCTATTTAATTATGCGGTTAATCTTTTATATTCCATGCATGCCATATTTGATATTTTGATCAAATCTGTTCTTAACAACACATAACTTCATCAAATTAAAATATATGGTGGGGTCATAAAGTGATAAAAAGCTGGAATTAGTTGGTAGGTTTTAGGTGTGAAAAGGATAAACCTGGAATCTGAGGCTAGGTGTGAACACAAATTAGGGAAAGGAATCTTTGAGTGAAGGTGCTGTTTGTTTGGCTACCTTTCTTTCACAGGCAATTCCTATTTCGCTGACCCAAACACACTTTTTTCATTATCATAACCCTAATTATATGTGTAGCTTATATATACTCCCTACACGACTCTAGTGGAAAAATGATAAATAATAAACAATTATTAAAGAACGCTTTTCATTTAAACAACGAAGTAGTCAATCCATAAACTATTACAATTTGAAATCGTGCTATGCAAATTTGCTTTAACTTTAACTATCCAAAAAGAAAAAAAGTTTACTACAAGCTACCATTCGCTTTTATTCATATTATATAAGAGGGTAGCGCGTTTGAAATGGCAACGAAAAGGATTTTGTGACACAACAACCTAGTTTCATATTTCCCCTGCCTAAGGCAAAGAATATTTAAGGACTAAGGTGGATTTTAGAAATCTCAGATGATTTTCTACTAGTCCAGTTTCCATGGAGCACTTGCAATGATTTTGACGATTAAGTTCTAGTACTTGCAATAGTAGATAAAGTGTGTAAATTTATGGAGATAATTGTTTACTTGGGAGGAACATGTTGGGTTTACTTATAAAATTATTATTGAGTTAGGATGGTGTCTCTTGCGTGATAATGCATGGTAAGTGTCTCGAAGGTTAATCCCCTGATTTGCAGTATGTTATTAATAAATTGTGTTCATCATCTCGTGCTTTTGTGTTTGCATGAATTTTATGGTTTAGAATAAGGTTGTTGAGTGCATTGGGATATGATAAGGTGGATGAGTATTAGTAAAATTTAATCAAACACAAAAAATTATCTACTTCAAATCAATTCATCAACGTAATATGAAATATGTAAAAATTTATATGAAATCACGTTAACTGGTATTTGAATGTAATTTTAAAACACCCAAAGTGAAACTAAACAAATACTATAAATTTTAATTTAATTCTTTAAAACTATAATTATAACTCATAAAAATAATCCCTATCTCTTTTTTCTTTTTAATAAAGAGGGAAGAAGTAATTACGACAACGCATCATTGTAGTCCCTCGGATATCATCATGGGGAGGAATTTGCAATCTATACAAGATAAATGGCCCAAATTTGCTAAGAAATCCGTGCATCTATTCACTTCTCAATAAACTTGATTCACACTTCACAGACAGAAGTATACCAATCAAGAATCAAGAATGTCCTTGAGAGGTAAAACCGCTTTTGACAATGTAACATGCATTTATATGTGTTATTTTAGAGTTTGTTGATATGTTTAAATATACATTATGTCATCACTAAGTAATGATTGAAACTATTTTTAAGAATTATAAATTTCTAAGAATCATTATCCAAAATAAGAATCAAAACCTTGAACCATTCTTGCACAAAGTGTGAATGCTGGAATACGTGCTGCACCCATGAAATACGTGCAGCCACTCATCATGGCTTTATGCATGCAAATGTTGGGCGCCATGCCTGTCTTAATCTCCCAATGGCTTAATTTCTTTTCTGGGCCATTTCGTTGTTATATTATATCGTCAAATATTGCTTTTAACTTGTCGAATGTTGACTACTATCTTCCCTTTGACTTCTAAGTCTTAATTAAGCAGCAGTTAGCTGCAGAGTTCTCTTTCTAGCCATAAAATATTGTTTTTACTTGGCTTTCATGTGACAACTTCTGTAGACTCAATTGCAGGGTTTAATTTTAAATTAATATCATAGTATTTTGCCGAAGACTTGCCTAGTTGTGTTAGTAATTAAATTATTAATCAAAGGAAACAATTGGTTTTTACTTAATTTCTACTAGCTAACTAATTTTCCTTAAACATTAATTTAAAAACCACGGTGTGTAGCATATGTTGATTGCTCGTTTTACTACTATTGCGTCAAATAATGTACTCTATTTCAATTCAAGCACGGTCTTAATTAATTAGGACTTGTAAAAGCACAATAGTTTGAAGTTGAAATTTTCAACTTTCCACGTTTAGGATTAAGTTTAGATGTATCAATGTTGAATAATCAAAGTAATAAACGGCGTTATGTTTTAAGCATGACATGTAAGGAAATATGAAATAAAAGTTAATTAAATCAGTAACATCTGATTATGATACATGTTGGACTGCGGAGCATGCCGTTGATTTTTTGTGTTTGTTGTTGATGAGATTTACATTTTTGTTTTTTAAATGAAACAATAATAAATTAATAATTAGTTAATATTAATTAGTAAAATATAGTTTTTTTATATTAATTTGTAGACAGCTACTTTTATTTACAGAATAAATTACACTATAGTCAATTTATTACATTCATATTAATGTTGATTACCTGTTTTTTCCTTTTCATTTCTGAACTGTAATATGATTTTACCCTCTTTAAGAGAAAACTGATTAATTTAATTGTTAGTATTAAATTTGTTAACAATTTATACTATTTTATCAAAATTATCTTAAAATTATTAGAACTTGTAATCTCACTCTTTTAACTTAATTACTTTTTAGCTAGTTAATTAATGTGTTAGTCATCTTTTTTTAATTCTCTTAAGAAAAAAATGAACTTATCTTATTAATTTATGACATTTATTGTAAAGTAATAGGAGTGTATTGGTTAAAAAAATATGATGTGATAAACAGAGTCTTATGAAAAGGCATAATTTTTTAAAAAATATTATATTTAAGGATGAATGTAGTGTATGGAGTACAAAACAACTATAATCCATAGGAATGTAAGTGGCTCGTGTTGAATCGAGTTTTATTAATTTTTTAATTTAATCCAATTAAACTTAATTGAGTTGGATTAGATTGAATTTACTTTTTTTTTCAACTCAATCCAAACCAATCCAACTTTAAATGGATTTGATTGATTATCGGATTGAACCATTAAAAAATTATCACAACTCTTTTATTTGACATAAAATAGTAAAATATTTTATTTGATAGAAAATGAAAAAAAAATTATTCATATGATAAAACAATAATCATTAATAGAATTCAATAATTATAAAATGTACAACTCAAAATACTTGAATCAATGAAGATGTTGTTTCAACTCATCCTTTTTATCCTCTAATTTAAAGTCAGAAGCTTCATACATTTGGGTTGGCAACTTCGCTTTCAACATTCTCCTTGAGAAGGCAATAGTTGCGCCGGTTGACTTGCAAAGAAAGAAGCCCAGGATGATCAACTATTAGTTTTACATGTTTTTCCTTATTAACTTAAGTCTAAGTTGATCGCAAATGCCCTAGGTGCTGTTTTCTTCTCTAGGCACAACTAATATAACCTTTGTTGTTCTGGTTTATTTTCTACGGCATAAAAAAAAACACGACATGGTAGTCCCAATTAATTCAACACAAGAAGATTGTTTCTAGAATAACTAGGTTAAGGAACAAAAAAAATCGCTATTCTATATATTCGTATGAAACTAAAATCTGAGTAAAGAAACAATTTTGAGTCATTTTTACATCTTCTGTTTCCCTCTTTTTTTTTTATCATTTCTTTTAAGTTAAAAGAAATAAAAGATGTGAAATAATTTTTATTTTGATTTCAAAGTTTTCATTTTGAACTTTAATTTTAAAGTCAATTTTAATAAATAAATAAATAAAGAAGAAAATTTGAATTAAACACATGCATACTAAGTTTTGTTAGGAAATTGCTTGACATAAAAAAAATATTTTGCTTGCAATGCTCGTCATATAGGACAAAAATTCAATATAAAATTAATGTCGAAATCTTATTCAAAGATATATACATGCATCTATATATCCAAAGAGAGAGTTGAGTGGCTATCTACTATTATTGTAATGGCTATCTTCCAGTTATCAAGTGATTATCGTTTGAATCTATATCATTAAGTTGACCTCTATCTTTATCTAAAAAAAATAGGACCACAAAATGTTTAAAAAAATTGTTTGCCGACACCTAATAATTAACGACCTCCTCTTTTTTTACTCCTTAATCTTGGAGAGAGATATTATGTAGAGTGTTTACTCAATGGCCACAAAACTAAAGAGTTGTCAAGACCTAAAACTTTGTCTATTTGTTGTTGTTTTTATCATTTTATCTTTTTTATATTCGGTTCAGTTGAATCAGTTCAGTGATTATTTTATTTGGTTCGGCCCAGTGAGCGTGAGGCTAACACTTTATTTTTTAAGCTGATGGGTTATATTCTGGGGCGAACTTACAATAAGCCCAGAGTATTTTACGGCCAGCTGTGGAAGACAAAACTTGCACGATACCATTGAGTTTACGTACTATGGGCCTTGGCACAGTCCAAGACTAATGTTATAAGTTATAGCCCCTGTCTCTATCATTTTACAAAAAAGTTACAGATAAATAAGCTAATCCAATTTTAGTTCTTTTTTTGTGTATCCAAATTTTAATAGAGGATAAATAAAAGCCTGCAAAATAAAATATACTTATAAAAACACATAAGTCTATCTCATTTCAACCAGCTAAGTACAAACTTAAAAAAATTACGAAATCCTATCTTACTTTATTTAACATTTTTTTAATCTTATTATTTGTATAAAATATTTATCGATTTTATTGATAATTAATTTTTGTCAGATTTTTTATTGATCATTCTTAATGAAAATTTTCTCTTTCAACCACTAATTTTCATTCATAAGATTTAATCTCCATACCTTATTTAAAAAGATAGAATCGTACCCACGATTTTTTGGTATTTAACGGAATTTTTAAAACTTAATCATTAGTCCTTTGCTAAATGCTAAACAAACAATAACCGGTCTAAAGAAGAAAAAAAACGAGCAATTAATTTCCTTCAAGAAATGTTTACTTTCCTTAGTGAACTTCCCTCATTAGAAAAACCAAAATGTAAAGTACCAATTCTAATTCTAATTCTAATCCAAACAAAAGAAAAGACTAAACAAGAATCGTAATCTCATTTATCCTTTTGCGTGAAGAATACATTCATAATCTCTAAAAATATTTGTTAGTTTGAATATGTAAAAAAACTGATAATTACAAAGTGGAAAAAAATGATGAGAACGTTAACAAAACGAAGGAGCAAATAATAATCTCGTAAAAAGCAGATAACAACGTAATAAATATATTATATTAAGTTGTTTTAATTACATCATTACGTTCAACTCCCACTTTTAATGCACTTAAATAGTATATTATCAGTATCAAAGTTGAAAACATTTATTTTTAAAGATATTAAAAAAAGCACCGTGTTTTTTTTTGGTACATATGAAAAATAAAACAGCAGCTAGAAAACTAAGGAACATAAGCTAGATAAAAGGGGCTTTTGAACTTAAAATTGTGTTGATTGGAAGATATCAATCAGAATACGCATTAATTAAGAGGTAAAGCTTTTGTTTGAAAGAAAATGAAAGAGTTTTTATAAATTAATTTAATTTATTTTACTTTATTTTTAAAAAATAGTCTTTTGTACATAAATATTTCAACTTTTTGAAGAATAATTTCAATAACACCTAACATCATCATCCATTCAATCACAAAATCAATAGATTTCAAATTATCAAGGTACAAAGTAAGAAAATAAAACTATATCTACTTAAGTAAAAAAAAAAACTTAAATTTATGAGATATTTTAATTTAATAAAAAGTAAATAATTTGAAATTTGCACTTTTTTACCTTAGACATCATACATCTTACATCTTCTCTTTAAAAACAGGAAAAAATAATATATGAACGATATTTCATGACGTGTCACCCTTAGATGCACTATTTTTTGTAATAGCCTAGACGTTACGTTCCAGGCAAACAGCAACAGGTAAAGGGGTTTAATGTATTTTAATTGTAAAATGACGTTCCTATCCTTAATCATTTAAAGGGTAGTGGTGAGTTGGAGAGGGGCTTTTAAGTCTTTTCGCAATTGATGCCAGCGTAGAGAGAGAAAGACTCGCTCTTTTTTGCATTGCTCAAATCCTCAATCTTCTTTCTCAATCCTCAACTACCTTTCAATTTCTCTCTCTTCTGCTCTCAGTCTCAGTCTCACTCTCTCTCACTTGGGTACGTATGTTGTGTTCTTCATTCTCCAATTGCATGTTATCTCTCATTTCTCAATTCAATTTCTCCCCTTTCCCTCTTCCCTTTAATCTGTGAGGAAAAGGGAATTGTGGGTTCTCTTTATTTCAGTTCAATTTTTCTTTTTAGTGTTAAAAATATTACCTTTATAATTATTATTGTGTGGCGATTGATTCATGTAATTTGTTGAAGGGTTGAAGATGAGAATTTGTGGAGCAGGTATGGGTTGATATTAGATTTCCTTTAATTTATTTGGTGGACTTATTTCCTGCATGTTTCTGCACCCAATTCTATTAACAATTCTTGGTCATGTGAGTTTGGTTTATTTTTATGTGATTCTGTGGCAATTCTCAATTTATGTAAAGCATTGGAGCAAGGAGGTTGCACATTAGGCCAGCTGTTTGCATGAGAAAATATAAATTTATTTATTGGGACAATCTTTGACCCAATACGGATATCCATCCATATGTTGGAAATTCTATGAAATAAGAATCTTATAATATATTATGTCTTCTTTTCTTCCCCCAAGTGAGTGCTAACAGTTAAACCATAAATCACTTCTATATTTCATAACAAAGACTTGTTTTTCTCTCCGTCTGTCTGATTATATGCATGCATGAAATAAAGAGTATCAGCTAATTGTTTTATTTGAATAAAAAAATAGTGGCATCTTTAAGTGTTAAATTAATTCTGAACAGTAGGCACAGTTGTATGTGAGTCTGCTGCAGCTTTTAAAGTTGTAGTCCATGTTTGGGGCAGAACTCATATACTATAAGAAAAATGTCCAAAATTTAGAGGGAGTAATATATGTGATTAGGACTAGAACATAAAGTGATGGGATGGGAGTTTAAGTTATTTTAAAACCTAATCATCTTTATAAAATTTAGGACATGTTTGCTTTGAGAAAATGTTTTCTGTATTCAATTTTTATTTTCATAAATAAATATAAAAATTATCTTACATTTACTTTGTTTATATTTTCCATGTTCAACAAATTATTTTCGTTGGTCCCTGCACAAATCATTGACAATGGGAACAAAGTAAATATAAGATCGAAACAGAGAATTATTATTTTATTAGTTTAAATGATCCTTCATCCATGTAAAACTTTTATCATTACCAATGTACAAGTGCCATGTGGTATAGTAATAAAATGTAGCACCATATGGATGAGTGATTCAAAATTAATTTTTAAATTTCCGAATATCTGTTCAAATTTGTAACTTCAGATGCCTTGGCATCCTGATTTGGTGGCTCTTTCGTTTTTTTTTTTCATATACACAAGAGCATTTTGAAGTTGATTATTTCTTCTAGAAAAGGACTCTCATGTTAATCAAATGCTTAGCAGCAATCAGCAGCAGCTACACCACCACGTCCAATTCCCTTTTAGTGTTTGCTTCCTCTTCCCTCTCCAGTACTGCCAAAACCAAGTTCCTGCCCTCACTTTCTAGATTTTCTGTCAAGCATCCGTGCTTCCTTTCCCAAACTCATCCGCGCATTGCTGTGAACAAGCCCTCCATGAACCTGTTGAACCGACTTGGGTTTGGCAGTGCAAGAGCACCAGAGAACATGGATTCATCCATTCCTCAGGGTCCAGATGATGACATACCAGCACCAGGCCAGCAGTTTGCCGAGTTTGGTGCTGGCTGTTTTTGGGGTGTTGAGTTGGCCTTCCAGAGGGTGCCTGGGGTGACCAAGACAGAGGTTGGCTACACCCAGGGGCATGTGCATAATCCAACCTATGAGGATGTGTGTACAGGGACCACAAACCACTCAGAGGTTGTAAGGATTCAATATGATCCAAAAAATTGCAGCTATCAGACTCTGCTTGACATGTTCTGGTCTAGACATGATCCTACCACTCTGAATAGACAGGTATATATGAAGTATTTTGTTTGTGTTATTCACCATATAATGTAAAAATGAGGTAGTCTGGTTTCTAATTGATATTTCTAAACTTTGCTGATCTGAATAATAGGACTGGACTTTGTGTATTGTCAACATAAATGATTTTTGTTACTTTTGGGGTTTCTGTACAATTGTTTAGTGATGCATTACTTCTAGAGTTAAACATTTTGACAACACTTTTTTGATTCCATGATTGATTTCTCTATAGTAAATTAGTAATATTGGTTTTCTCTATGTAGCCTGTATGTAACAGATGCACTTATGGTTTGATATCTAGTCATGTCTGTCTTTTAAATTCTGTTTTAATATGATCTTGTGTTGAATTTTGGGTCGCATCAAATTCCAGGGGTCTCTTGGTAATAGTTGTTTAGGCTGTTTTTTACCCTTCTGGTTGCACATGGTGGGATGTTTATACGGGTGTAATGCAATAGATGGCTTGGATAAATTAAGTTGGATTAAAATGGATGGTTCAAAAATAAATCATTAGTTCATTTATGGTATGGTACAATTTTATTAAAAATCCAAACCATCCATGACTTTATCAACATCAACATCAACAGTACCTTTAACTCAAGTTAATTAGGATCAGTGGTAAATGAATCCAATGATAAATACAAGGAAGTTGAAAAAAAAAGGGAGGAAAAAGGGGAAATAAGACAAAAGAAAAGAAAATAAGATAAAAGAAAAGAAAAGTGAAAGAAGGAGGAAAAAATGAAGAGGGAAATAACTAAAAAGGGACCGTATGTAACATAGAGATAATAACGGGTTTAACCCTCTACCAAATTTATAATTTTTCTCCATTCTGTCCTAAGACACACTCATCCATGACTTTATATGATAAAAAAAAAATCCCAACCCATCCATTAATAATGTTTCATGGGTAAGATATGTAAATACAATGAATATCTAATCTAATAAACCAAGAGGGGAGGGGTGAATTGGTTTATAAAACTTTTTGCCTTTTCTTGCAAATTTAAACTCAGCGGAAGATTAACAATGGATCGTATCTTTAAACCAAACACTTTTAATAATCAGAATTCTCTTTTCCAATCACTTAACTCTTATGCTGAAACAAAATCAGAATTGATTCACAATCCAATACCACAAGTAATTGAATGTAATGTAAATCACAACACAATCACACACAAATTTATACTGGTTCACCTCTAACCACTTGAGGCTACATCCAGTTGTCTTCTAATCTAAACCAGATTAGAGTTCCACTAACAAGATTCAGTTCTTTACAAGCAATCAACCAAGTCTCTTTCACCCACCCTAGGCAAAATTCTAAATCTAACACTAAGATTTATCTAAAGACTTTAGAACCTGAGCACACCACTCAGTTCTACCCACTAGAAACACTATCTAGTAATGCTTTAAAGAATTCTAACTTGTTACATGGAAAGTTTCAACACAAACTAAACAATTCAAATAAAATCTCCCAAATAACAAAACTAAAGATTCAAGAAGGACATCACCTTAATCCTTTTGCAGCAGAAAAGGAATTATACGAAATTTAAAACCTGTGATGTTGAATGAACATGCAGTCTTGAATGATCTTGCAACAGATTAATGCATGAATGTTCACTTGAAAACTCCTTCTTTTACTCTAGCTTCATGATTCTCTATTTGAAGAACAACTCAATTGAAAAAGACTCTTTCTTCACACTAAAGCACTCAGAGAATGTTAATACACTTATGTAATGAAAGCTCTCGAAAAAATGTAACTCTCAGATTGTGAGTCAATGCATGCTATTTATAAAAAAACAGATTTAACAGACTGTAATCGATTATTTCGTCAATGTAATCGATTATTTTAACTAATGTAATCGATTAATTCGACAACTTAATCGATTAAAGTGTTCGTAGCAGTTCTGGAAAATAAGCATGATCAATGTAATCGATTATTTCATGATTTAATCGATTATTCCAGTGAGCTTCCCTTTTTGCTCCTGGCCTATTTAATCGATTACGATTACTTTGTAATCGATTAAATTACCTTCTGTATTACACAGGATTATGCAGAATGCTTATGTAATCGATTATTAACCTATGTAATCGATTATTCCAGTCTTAAAACATTTTATGCATATTTGAAACACATCAATGCATTTCTAACTTAATGCATATGGTTATTACTTTATACCTAAGTATGAATGCATGTTGATTTAGTTTTATTAGTAGCTGCAAAGGGATTTTTGGGTTATTCCTTTGAATGAACCATACTAAACAAACAAAATAAAAATTACAAAGCATGAATCAAATATCAAAATTCTTCTTCTTGAGATTCTTCAATCACTTGAATCTAACAAGATATCCAATCCATCCATTTATAAATATATTATTTTTTCCCCTCTTTTATCGGTCAAAAAAAATTCTCTCTTTAAAACTTCTCTTCTTATGAGCACTGTTTTCAAAAGAACCTGCAATGAGCCCCAGCTCCTATGATTATCATTGATCCAATATCTTAACATTCGATGGATTGTCTCCTTTCTTTGTATATTTTGTAATTCCATTTATCAGTTGCATTTAGGAGTTCGTTGCAGTGATGGTTTTGCTTTAATTTCATTGTAGTAATGTACTAGTTCCAACTCTGATGTTGGACTTCAATTATGTATGGCTCTCCAGAATGACTTGGAGTTGTGAGCATCCAAAAATACGTTTTCATATGGAATAATCCATTTCAGTATTTCCTTTACTACATTTTTGTCTTGTCCCCTGTTTCTTTTGTTCTCCCCTTTCAATATGCATACTTAATACTTTTGTTTCTTGAATTCACTCTTCCATCCAAATCCATGCACACACGAACTTTTGAAAATATGGTTACTGGTTATGATATGCAGCAGCACATACATGGATTGTACATTCTACCGCTTTAGCGCTTAGATACTGTTTGATCTTGTTGTGTGGCAGGGGAATGATGTGGGAACACAGTACAGATCTGGAATATACTACTACATGCCGGAACAAGAGAAGGCGGCCAAGGAGTCGTTGGAACAACAGCAGAAGCAGTTGAACAGGAAAATTGTTACTGAGATCCTTCCTGCCAAGAAGTTTTACAGGGCAGAGGAGTACCATCAACAGTACCTTGAGAAAGGTGGCCGATTTGGTTTCAAGCAATCTGCTTCTAAAGGCTGCAATGATCCAATCCGGTGCTACGGTTAATTGTCATAAGTGAATTTCCATCAAAGATCAATGTGACCGGTTCTTTAGACGTTGAAATTCCATAGTTTTGTTAGTAAGTATTTGTTAATATATCAACAAAGCTTGTGCACATTGTATTTGAGGTTGAAGATGGACATAACCATATATTCAGTTGTAGAGTTGTATACTGTCTTTAATATATAATATGATTTTGCTTTGAAATATTATCTCCACGACTTTTGCTTAATGTTTCGTTGGTGAGGAATAGAAGGGGAGGGGAAGATATGGATTTTTCATTTTTATAAACTGTTTGATCCAAAATTTTGGAGATGGTACTTAAAATCGTTCACTCAAAATTGGAGAGATTTGAAGGAGTGGACAACTTTTACATTAACTAGACTAAATTATCTTTAACTTAATAGTTTTATTTGACCATTTCAAATAATTGACTCACCTATCTTTTTGAACTATATATCAGGTGTCTTTCTTTTCTGCTGTAATCTCTCTTTTATCCATTAAATCTGTGTCTTTTCTTTTGAAAGAAACTAATAGCATTGTCAATCTCATTAAGTTCCCTTGTATAAATTTATATCTTGATTGGTAACTCCACATTTTTTTCCGAAGTGGGGTTGAGGGGTTAACAACTGAGAGTATTATTTAGTTAGAGATTAATTTCTTCAAGTTATAGAAATTATTGAAGTATCAAAGGAGCAGTGGCAAAAAGAAAGGAAAATGTTCATTGTGAAGGGAGGTTAGGGAACTGTCAATAAAAAATTAAAAATTTATCAAATATTAAAAAAGAAAGACAATGTGTTTTCAGAATTTGCACATCTTTGTAGTTTGTAGCAATTAAGGATTAGTAGTTAGCCTCCCTAAAAGAAGGATTTGGTAGTTATAATAGGATAGAATAAAATAACTATCTTATTTAATTGTAATTAATTGTTTGATGTATTGGTAGGATATAATTATGTTATCTTTTTGTTTAATTTATCCTGTTAATTTAGCGTTTTTTTTTATCGATCTTTTGAAAGAAACTGAGTTTGAAAATAAAATGACACATAATACGTGTCCCTAGTATAAAAAATAATATGCAGTATATAATACATAATATATAATATAATATATATACATAATATATAAAAATACTATATAAAATATATAAAATTTAACATAAAATTAAAGTATATTATCAAAAGTTAAAAAAATATTATATATTTTAAAATATATATAATTCTAATAAAAAATCTACAATTATACATATTTGCATGATGTGTAAGATATTTGTTAGTTAATTATTAGTTTCATTTCTATATATAAGACTCTTGAAATTTTTGTTTATTTCTTTTTATAATATCTCTTTTAAATTGTGTTTTGCATTATTTTTTTAATTAAAATATTCTTAATTGTTTTACATTTTTTGTACTTAATAAAAATAAATGGTACAAAGTAATAAGAAGAAATCATTTTTTCTCTTGTGAGAATTGGAAAAGATAACTATACGATATTAATTAATTAAATAGAAATTGACGATAGTAAAATTATGCATTTTGACAATTTTAAGATTAATTTTAAAGAAATGATACAAAGTATTAATAAATTTAAAATTACTAATTAAATTAACCAACTTATCTGATGATTGTGAATTAGTTAAACGAATTTTATATTAGGTACAAAAGTAGTAGTGAATTGCTTAATTTGCTTTAAAAGTTGGGAACTGGTAATTGTTAATATGGTAACAGAATTAGCAGGTGGGAAAGGAATAAGTGGAAACAAAACTGGTACTGTAATTTTTTATGGCATAATGAACTAAATGGTGGTTTAGGGCTAGCCAACTTTGGTGAAACAATCATAGTTTTTCTTCGCTGGGAAACCAGAACATTAAACGATAGAGTGTCGGCCAGAAGAGCAGAACCCAAAGTTGCCGGTGGTTCTTGAAATACAATGATGAAATCCATTTCCTGATAGTGATAGTGATAGTGAGCTTCCCACTTTGCATTCGCATTAAATTCAGGACAAGCATTCCGTTCGAGAGTGCCATACATGCTTTTATTTTTCATCACTAAAGGATTAAGATGAATCTGAAAGTTCGGCCACATTAATTTTGCCACATCCAATTAGACATTAGTACTAATTATATTTTCTGTGTTATGCATAAGTTTTATCATATTATTCTCAGAACTTTGTAAAAGGAAGTACCAAAAAAACAAAAAAGCTTTGTAAAAGATAAGTTGTTAATTGCCAACGTGGCCTTTTCTGGTCGGAATTTGATGATCATGTACAAATTACAATATTCATATTCATTTGGGTAAATATTTTTAGTGAGCAAAATCAATTTTACAGGAGATAAGATTGATTTTAGAAGGGATAATTTTGTTAAATCATTTGTTATTTAATAAATACTTTCAGTTCACAAACAATGTTTGAGATAATTAATGAATAATTTAATTTTTTTTAATCATGCCTGTAGAAGTTTAATTTTGACTGTATATATGAAAATATTTTCCAGAAGAAAAATAAACACACTTTAACCATTTTTTTGCTGGAAAAAAATTGTAACTATCGGTAATTGTCATTTCTTTTAGAATTATATTAATCATATTAACAACTTTTAAAACACTTAATTTTCTATGATTTTTTTTCTTTCACATTCATTTTTACCTTATGCTTTCCCCCCTTTTTTGTTCCTTATATTTTTATAATTATATAAATATAATCTCTCTTTCTAACGAAAAGAATATTTCATCATTGCACCTGACATGTACATAGTCTATTATTTTATCAATGCTGATTATGGACATGAAGTCCCCACTGAACGTGGGCTCTTGTCATTTCCAATTCTCCATGCATATGTAGACAACATATGTACATCGTGATCCTGCGTCAACTGGTATTTTTCACATTTTATATTTTCATAATACTATAATCTAATAATAGAAAAAAAAATGTCTATATTGTTCCATAAAAGCAACAATAACCTAAAAGTTCATGTAGCAAAGCACTCGAACGATTTTATGTTTACATCAATTAATTTTATTGTTCAAAACAACTACTCAGGTTATGTAAAAAAAAAGAACTAGTCATGTTAATTAAAGATAAAGAGAATACTATAATTAATAAGTTTATGATTGTGTGATAAACATATCAAAGCATACTAGTGATGAGGGGAAACAAAAAAGATTTTAATGTGTTTTTTTAATTATGTAATTGGTACAAAGTATCATCAACTTTATCAATAATTAATCTCAGTTAAAAAATATATTTATTTATTTTTAATAGAATTCTTCTCACTTTATCACATTTTTTTCATTTATAATACTCAAATTTAAAGCCTTACTTAAAAAGATTGATTTCAATAACACTCATATCAATATGTTTTCCATCTTAATATGCCTTATTTCATTCACATATTTATATAAACTAATAAAAGATAATAATCGAAATAAAAAAACTCCATTTTATAAATATTTACAATTACACTCACTATCTTGTTAAGATCAAATCTTTGACAAAGAAAAGTAATCTCAAATTAAAGGGAATAAATATTCATTAAAGGAAAATTACTTGTTAATTTCATATATTTATTTAAATGAATCAAACTAAATCAAACAACAAAATAAAACATTTAGAAAATAATAAGATTAATAGAAAGTAATAAATTATATGCATTTTAAAATATATTCAACAAATATTTTCTGAGGAAGTCCAACCTCATAATTTAGAACGAAAATTACACACCTAATCACCTACTACAAATAGAAAAGTCGAAAATAAAATGGTTAAGCAACGTATAAATTAAAATAAATTTGGACCCATGATGGTAATGGCCCACGTGAGCGACGAGCCAATTAGAAGTGTAGAACCTCACAGATTCTGTGAATGTATCCTTTTATTTCTCTGCCCATGTATTGGGTTGGCACTTTGGCTTTGCATGCATTGACGCTATGAAATTGGAACACATCTTCTCCTTCTACCTTCGAAAATAATCAAAAGATTTTTTATCCAATTGGTTGTATTTTTTTCTTAATTTACTTAGCAATTCTTGAATTAAAAGTTAAAACCCTTCTTATAATAGCTTACGATCAAATGATGGTTAAAAAGAAAAAAAAAAAAGAAACCTAACAATGGCAATGAAAATTAAAATCAAGTTAGGATGCGCAGCCATTAACCAATTTATCCGTTGTTTAATTTAAGATTTTAATAAGCTATCTAGATCTAATTCTACATTGAATTCATACCAAAAAATAAAAGTTATCACTTATTATGCCACTTTATAGAGGGGGTTGGCTCATTAAAATACTAAATAGTATTAATTTCCAAGCCCATGTGAGTGCGTAATTTAATATGGAGCGCACGTTTTGTATTTATCGACGTGGCAGCCCTTTGTTTGCCACGTGGAGTTTCCCTCGGATACCTTTATTGGTAGGGTGAACAGAGTAGATAGTGAAGTGTGCAAGCAACAAATAGATCAGAAAGTGACGACACTTGCTTTGCTAATTTTTTTAATTAAATAAAAAAATAAAAAATAAACATGTGCATTTAGTTCGTGCTCATCACAGGCATGGAAAATTGTACCCTTTTATTTTCTGGATGCTTCAACAATTACTAACATCACTGAACTCTTATCTAGTTTCTCAATTTCACTTGCACTCTGACTTTATTAATACTACCTGAAAGCTGAAACGTATAAAATAAAATTTGAAGAATCTTTTTTAATTCGTTACTATGTCTATCTCTCCTACTTTAAATACAAACAAACAAATAGGCATTGTATACTTATTTTTATCTCAATTATAATAAAAAATGTAAACATATTTTCTAATATATTAATTGTTTTTTTTTTATACTTTTAACTTATGGTAAAAAATATATGTAAATGGTAAAGTTTGTTTACAAAGACGAGTTTAATAATTATGTATGATAATATAAAATAATTTTTTATATTATCAATTAATTAGAAATTACCATTAAATATTAATATAATTTTTAAGGTGATTATTATAAAAACTACTATTATAAACTTATCATATACAGGAGTGCTAGTATTTCAATTTTCAGACTTGCAGGAAAATGAAAATAAAACAGGAATTTTTGTTTCAATTTTGGATTTCTAATAGTTCTTGTTTTTAATTTCATTGATTCCCAGTAAAATGTTTAATTTTTTCGGATTTGGCCAATGGCCATAACTGACGATGACATAAATGTTTGATTGCTTCATTAATTATATACGCATTGTCCATGAGAATAACAGTAAATCAATCTCTATGACATGAAATAAATTAAACTAAATTAACAAATCCACCCTTTTTTTTTAAAGTAATACGAACTTGTAATTTAAAAAAAAAATTCATTTTAAAATTGCAATGTTTGGATTATTCCCAAGTAAATGATATATATTTCAATTCGACTACATGAGCAATAAGTAAATTTGGGTTTAGCTATTACTTTTTTCGTTGATTGATAACGTTGAATCACTTTTCATCATCATTTAATACAACCAGTTACTTTAAAATTTAAATTAAGGATTTCTAATGAAAATATAAGTATCATTTAGTTTTATTCAATTTTTACCATTTAAGTCTATATGTTTATCTTATAGTAGTAACTAATATTTTAGCAGGTGCATTGTATAAAATAAATATTTATTTTATATTACAAAAAATTACAGTAAATAAATACTTACAATTATATAAATTATTTATAAATAAAAATTATAAAAAATATTCAAATATATAATTTATATTTAAATTTATGATAAATAATTTGTAGTGATACAATATTATTTTTAATTACTAATAATTTATTTTTCAAGAAAATTAAAATTAAAAATATTAAAAATGATAAATTGAAAGATAAAAGAAGTTTAAATTATTAACTAAAATTTGCTCTCTTTGAAGAAAAAGGATTGGGTTTCTTTAATTCTATACATAATAATTGGCAATTAACAATTGACAAAAAGATAAAAAAAAGTCAAATTAGCAAATTATCCAAAGAAAGCGGCAAAATCAAGTTATTATGGAGTGATTAATTTAGATAATACTCCATATGTATCTGATTCTCTCTATTCTGTAAAAAAAAAAAAGATTTTCTCTATATTATATTATGAATATTTCTAACTTAAATGAAGTTATCTCTATTAAAAAATGCTTGTGGTCTTAAAAATATTCCTTTTTTTTCTTCTTCTTGGTAGTGAAATTCCTTCTGAAACAGCTTTAACAAATTACATTTTTTATCAGTAATTTAGAATATAATCATACGAGGAAATGATAATGTTTAAGGAGATGAAAAATGTAAAGGGATTCATAATTTAATAGTAATATTTTTTTTATATACCACAAACAGGGCCCAAGCGGGGCACCTGCCCAGGGCCCAAAATTTTTTGCACCGATAGATAGTTTAAGTAAAAAAAAAAATTAAAAAAGAAATAAAAACAAAACCTGCATTAGGGGTTCATTTTGTGTGATAGAGGCCCATTTTTTTCATCCCTTAGTTTTAATATTATTTGTATTTCCAAAAATTTGTATGTTAGGGGCCCATTTTTTTCATCCCTTAATTTTAATATTATTTGTATTTCAAAAAAATTGTGTGTTAGGGGTCCATTTTTTTCACTTCGTCCTGGACCAAAGAATTTTCAGGACCGGCCCTGACCACAAATATCTTTTTTGATTTCTTTATTTCTCCACAGAAAGCAATCTCAGCCTTAGTTTTACCACGTGGATTCAGAATTTCATATCTCAACATTATGTTTAATTTTTAATGTCTGTTTAGAAAATAAAATTGTAAGAGAAATAAAATGGATTGCAAATTAAGTTTTATTTTAATTTTATCTTAAAAGTTGAAACTCGAATTAAAATAAAATGAAATGAAAAATTACTTATACAAAACAGAATTCATTCAAAATTAAATTTGTAAATTAAAAGTGTTTATCTTAGCTAAAAGTGATTGCTATTTTTAAGAGGGTGTGAATTCTAAACCTTATAATTATGTTTGAAAGTAGTAAAAATCAAAATTTTCAAAATTAATAAAAAACATTCAAAATGTAAATTTGTTGAGATAATTATATTTCATTATTTAAATTAATTATTATTTTAACGTCGTTATCTTTAAAATAAATCGTAATAAATAATAAATAAAATAAAACCTAAAAGAAATCCCCCACCATTCATTGATCATTCAAATCAGAACGTCTCTTCCACCAGCAGCCTTAACAAACATCGTCGCTTATAAATAAAGTAGGGCCAAACGACATCGTATAACATTTCCACGCGCGTGGAATCATGATAACAGATACGTTGACCGTATTTACATACGGCAAGACGTACACCTCTTTGCGTATGTGTATTTGTATTGTCACTGTGTTCGTCCTTTTCTCAGCAAAATCTCTGAAACAGTGAAACTCTCTCCCTCTCTCTTCTGTACTTTCCTCGTGTTCTCTCTCTCACACTTCACGAACTCCATCTCTCCAACAACGCGCAGATTCTCTCTCTCTCTCTCTCTCTCACACACACACACACCGTTTCCATCTTATCTTTTTGGGCCATTCATTCTCGCAAGTAACACTCTTGTTTGTTTGATTAAATGGCTGAGACTCGCCGGCGACGATGAAGTATTCCGGCAAGGCGAGTTTGCCGGCGGGCATTGCGTCGAGAAGCGTGAACAACAACCCTTCGCCGGACTCAGATCTTGAACCGGCGAAGCCCTTTCAGAGGCGGAAACCGAGAACTCTGGGGACACGGTTGAGGAGACACGGTGGCAAACGTAGCAGACCCGAAACCCCTCTTTTGAAGTGGAAGATCCATGACGATCCACTCAAAGACGACCAGAAGTCTTCCGTCGGGGGGTCCCGTCGGAGAACATGCCGGAGCGCCAAGAAGCAAGCCGAAGTCGCCGTGTCGGCGAGGAGACTTGCCGCTGGGCTGTGGAGGTTGCATCTGCCGGAAACAGCCGCCAATGATGACCGGAAGGGGTTGGAGCATAAGGTAACTTGGGCTACTCTACTTACACTCTGGGTTTGGGCCTAACTCAGTCGCAAAAACTACTTTTTTCTGCGAGGCTTTTTCCTCTGCTTATATACACTGTTTTCTCCATGACACTGGTCAATGTAGGATCTAAAACGTTTACCCTATTGGTTTTTTTTTTCTATCTTTCTGTTGTTTGAGATCCCCAGTTTTTCTTCGTTCCCGTGTGAGTGTTGTTGCATCTTGCACGTGTTTGTTGTTTCTGATTTAAATGTGATTTTGCAGCTATATGCTACTAGGTTACTTCATCTACTGTATTGTAGGCCACCCCTCATGGAGAAAAAAGAATTAATTGTTTATTGTTGGGGTTTATTTATTTTTATATGATGATGATGATTTTTTCGTTGCTTGATTTTGAATCATGGGTTTTCAGATTCTATCCTTGGTTCTTTGTCATTATTGTGCACTTTCCTGTTTCGGTGTTGAGAGTTAGGGATTAGGCTTTCTATGAAGGCTAAAAGATATGTCTTTTGAAGATTCAGATGCTTTTTTTTTTTTAGTTTGCTCGCGAGTGATGTAGTTCTAGTGGAGGACTAATTATTGATTGGAGAAATGAGTTGAGTAGGGTCTGTCTACTTAAATAGTTATCGTTTTGTTGAAGATTTCTTCCCTAAACGCAAACTTGTGTTCAGAGAAAGGAAGAATTAGTTGCTTCCGTTCGTACTTTCATTAAATCTTATCCATCCAGACTGCATTAAATATTGTCTTGTTTGGTAGAATGTCAAACAAACATGCCGTGTTAATAATATTGGCTTATATGAAGTCATATTCTTTTGTGCTTTTTTGAAAGTAAGTTGGGATTTTAGTTGGGTCTTCCTTTTATATGAGATTCTGTTATTTGTTATGTGTACATTCCAGTTGAATTAGAGAATTGATTATCTTCCATGCACTTTATTATTGTCGTCGTTTGTAGATCAATGTAGCTGGTTTACAATATTAATTTCATAGGTTTCCATTTCTCATTACTGATTAATTTCACTTATCTGCAGCATGGAGTTGGTCATGCAGGGCTCCAGTTCCTTGGTCATCCTAATGGCATGACCCATGGTTCTGATCTGAAGAAGAATCCATCTCAAAGTCCCTGTTCCATATTTGGGACAAAGAATGATCACTTCTGTGAGGTATGATTTTTTTCTTATTACTTCAATATCAATATACCATTAGAAGTTTTACCATTCTTCGGTATTGTAATTGAAGATTATTGAGTGAATGTCATATACACGCAAATAACTCAAGTTAAAACTGCAGCCTGTACTGCACAATGATCCCAATGTCCCATTGCTCAGTCATGCAATTACCTGTTTTAATCATCTTTGTGAAAATGACATTAATCATCTAATCATTAAGTTATAGATAGTAATGCATTGTTTATGATTTCATATTGTGGAAAATTTTTAGTAATATTTTAAAGGCCTGCACGTGCAAACACATGCATATTATTGGTTGATATCATGCTCCATAGGATGCCCAGATTGAACGTTGTAACAAATAAATAGAAATGTTATAGAAAAATGGTGTATTGGACAGCACCTTGGGAATTGACAAATAATGCTGATTGTTATATTGACCCATGCTATGTATAACAGTATAGATCTGTATAGAAATGGATTGGACAACATTTTTCATGCAAACCAACATGGTGAAATTAGCTTTTACAATGTCTGTATGAGCAAAGAGTTATGCTTCTACTCACTAAACGTGAAAGAGCAAAAAATTAAAGTGCTAATTTCAAACCTACTTCTTGCTATTCAGCCTGAACGTTTCCAGTTTTCCAACAATGAAATGGAGGGTGCAACAAAATGGGATCCTTTATGTTCAAAAACTGCAGATGAAGCACAGCATATTTACAGCCACATGAAACATCTTGATCAAAAGGCAAATGCTGTATCTGTTATATCTGCTCTCGGCGCTGAACTAGAGCAGGCTCGAACACGAATTCAGGAACTTGAGACTGAACAACACTCCTCCAAAAAGAAGCTTGAGCATTTCCTGAAGAAAGTCAGTGAGGAAAGGGCCCAATGGAGAAGCAAAGAGCATGAGAAAATCCGTGCATACATTGATGACATTAAAGCAGAGTTGAATCAAGAAAGGAAAAATCGCCAGAGGATTGAAATTGTCAATTCGAGGGTGGTTAATGAGTTAGCAGATGTCAAACTCTCTGCAAAGCGCTACATGCAGGATTATGAGAAGGAAAGGAAGGCCAGAGAATTGATCGAGGAAGTGTGTGACGAGCTTGCCAAGGAAATTGGAGAAGACAAGGCTGAAGTTGAAGCATTGAAGAGGGAATCTATGAAATTCAGGGAAGAAGTGGAAGAGGAGAGGAAGATGTTACAGATGGCAGAAGTATGGCGTGAAGAACGAGTTCAAATGAAATTGATAGATGCAAAAGTTGCTCTTGAAGAGAAGTATTCACAGATGAATAAACTTGTTGCAGAGTTGGAATGTTTTATCAGGTCAAAAAGTGCTGAGCTGAACACAATGGAGATGAAAGAGGCACAGTCACTTCAACAGGCTGCTGCTGCAATGAACATTCAAGACATTAAGGGATTTTCATATGAACCCCCTAACTCGGATGACATTTTTGCCATTTTTGAAGATGCAAATTTTGGTGAAGCAAATGAGAGGGAGATTGAACCATGTGTTTCTCACAGTCCTGCTAGTCATGCCCCAAATATTCACATGGTGAGTCCCGAAGCCAATGCAATAAGTAAAGGTGGCATTCAGAGGCGTTCTGATGTATTTATGGACGATAATGGGGATATAGAAGGAGATGAAAGCGGATGGGAAACTGTGAGCCATGTCGAGGATCAAGGCTCGAGTTATTCACCAGAAGGGAGTACCCGATCTTTGAACAGGAATCATCGAGAGAGTAACATCTCGGGGAGAAGTGTAATTGAATGGGAAGAAACCGCAGGTGAGGAGACACCAATAACTGAAATAAGTGAAGTCTGCTCTATACAAACTAAGCAAGCAAAGAAGGTATCATCCATAACCAGGCTTTGGAGGTCAACATACCCAAACAATGGGGATAATTACAAGATAATCTCTGTGGAGGGAATGAATGGGAGACTTTCAAATGGAATGTTATCTAATGGTGTCATCATGTCTCCTGATCATGGATCAGGTAAAGGTGGGCTGAGTCCCCAAGACCTTCTATACCAGTTGAGTCCCGAGTCAGGAAGTCCACATGCACATCGAGGCATGAAGGGATGCATTCCTCGCACTGTGCAGAAGAATAGTTTGAAAGCCAGACTTATGGAGGCTAGAATGGAAAGCCAGAAGGTTCAGTTGCGCCATGTTCTTAAACAGAAGATTTAGTTTTGGGCATAGGCATTGCACAGATTTCCAACCTGTATAATTGATAAATGATTGATGAAAAGCAGTTCATTTTGGATTGTGAGGGTACAAATATACTGCTTTATGGAAAATCTGCTCGGAGTGATGAGGGGTCATGAATAGATGCACATTTTCTGTTTCATACTAGTTTTTATTTCAGTTCTTCATTAGCTTCATATTAAGCTTTAAAAGCAGATAATCTTCTCATTCCCTTGTGCCAAATACCTCAAAACCTGGGATATTTTGGGAAAAAGCCTGCTTTGTAATATGTGATTACATGTCCTTCTTCATTGGGTAGGGTCTTGAGAAAATTATGAGAAGCATGTAGCATGTGTTGTACTTGTATCAATTCTACCCAGAGGACAACTGTGGAGTGAAAAAAGATCGTCATATAATATAATATAGATGATAGCATTATCTACTCCAGATTTTGATTTTATCATTGTGTATGTCGCTTAGGATTTGTTGTAGATTGTATTTCAGGAGGTGTCAAGGAAGATAATTAGTGTTATCAAGGTATAAAAAACGATGAAATTGAGATGAGCATTTTTCCTTTGTTTGCTGATTATAATTTAAATTTAGGTGACGATTAACGTAAGGAATGTTTTAAAATAATTTTTGTGAATGTTAATTTGTGAGTAAATGACCATTAATTTTTTCACTTTTATCGGTGTGAATGAATTTTTTCTATGATAATTAATTATAAAGTTATTAAATTTTATCATGGTATGTAAATACATGTATCTTATGTAGGAATAAGTAGGATAATTTGAATTTGAACATTCGAGTTTTTTTCCCAATTAAATTTTTGTTAAATCATTGATTTTTTAAAAGAATATATCTTTAGAGGAAAAAAATAAGATTTAATTGCATTTTTAGGGAGTTGTATTGGACTGTGATTTTAAAAAATATTTTATAAAAAAGTATTGTGCGTTCTAAAATATTATGTAAAAATGTTGTGAATTATCATATTTAGTTAGTTTTTTTGTTATTATGATTGTGTAATTTGGTAATTTAGATTTTAATTGTGTTAGTTTAATTTGTTTAATTTTCTTCAAATTATAATCATATCCTCTATTATTAAAGGATTTAGCATAATAAAAAAGTTATAAATCATCTCAGGGTGTCTTTAATTTACACGAATAAAAAATATATATCCTTCCACTTTGATTTTATTTAATACTTTTAATTTTTTAAAAATTGATATAACAAATTAATATATGAAAAACATAAAAATGTGATTATTTGTATAATAACAATAAAAATAATACCTTTTTATCTGGAATAAATTAGTAAGTTAAAATTAAAGAAAAATTGAAGAAAATAATTCCTCTTATCACGTATATAACATTTTTACGTTCATAGCAATTTTTTCAACAAAAACAATAAAACCGGAATGGAAAAGAACTTATTATATATGAAAAAAAACCTTACAGACTAAAAAAAAAAACTGTCAGGATTTAGGAGTTAGGACAGAAAAAAAAAAAAAAAAAAGAGAGCTGAAGATGCCATAAGTTTGAAGAGAGGAATCGTGCTCGCCACACTTGATCGTTCAGTTGCGCACCCGCTAATCAGAATTTTAATTTCCTCCATTTCCCCCCCAAATTCAAATCCCATAAACCCTCCCTTAGATACATTACAATTACATACACCTCAATTCAATTTTCCTTCCAATTTCCATGGAAAACTTCGAAGTACCCTCATTTTCCCTAGGTCTCGACGAAACGCCCCCCCCCATTCCCCAATCCATCCACCTTCTCCCGCCGACCTACACGTCTCTGACTCCGACTCCGATCCCGAATCCCGACCCGACCCCTCCTTAAACGCTTCCGCCGCCTCGACCCCAACCCCGACGACGACATCGAGGAGTTCTCCTCGCAAGAAGATCCCTATCAAGGTCAGGTTAGCTTACACTTCAAATATTTCACCTCTCTCTCTCTCTCTACTTCTCAATTTTAAATAATATGCTAATATTTTCCCTATTCATAATATTATTAGGGCATGCGCTTCCATCGGCATGGAATTGGAATCATTCTGTGTGTAGCAGTTCACAAGTTTCGTTGAATGGTAGCGGAGTTTTGACCCCTCATTCGTGTAGCAACTCTTCTTATAGGGATAGGAAGAGAAAGGAACTTTCCAATGATGTTCCGGCTTCTGCTAGGTTAGAGACAGGGAAGAGTGGCTTGATGTTTCCCAAGTTAACCACTAGTCCTCTCCGAAGGTTTCAATTGATTGATTCCGACTCCGATGATGCTGATGTTGGTGTTGGTGCCGATAAAGTTAACCCTAACAGTCATTTGGAACAAGATAAGAAAACTTTGGTTGATGTGAATGGAAATGAGGATCTGTGGAAGGATTTTTCGCCAGTGAAGAATGTTTCTGTCCCGACGCCCGCCTTCAATGAGATGTGTGAAGAGTACCTTCGTTCTGCCAATTGCAAGGAAGTGGGTGGTGGTGATGCGTCTAAAAGTTTTAATGAGAGGAATCCTGGGGTTAGTTTTAGCTGCCAGAGGGATCAACAGCAACGGGAATCAACGGACCCTGTTCATCCTGCTCATAGTTATTTTTTCCATGAGGATTTGAGAATTCAGCGGTTAGTTCGCAGTTGCCTGCGGAATTTTAATCCACTAGGTACCATCAACACAGTGAATCAGCAACCTAATGTCTCACACATTGATTACATGTAAGTTGTAATCCGTGTTCGTTTTTTATTTTAATCTTTTGGTAATGATTTAAATAGAAAGTGGTTGTCATTTTGTATTACATATTGTTTTAGTGTATTTTGAATTCAGGAGGCAATTTGGCAATGGAGGAGCCTCAAACATGCAGGGAGTTCAAAATGATCGTGTTAATAACTCAACAAGGGGAAAAAACAAATCAAGCAATTTGAATGTTGAGGGATATTTTAATGCTTCTGGAGGCTGGGTGGATCCCAAAATTGTTTCTCCATTCAGCCATGGGGAATCTTCTAGAAAGAAAGCAACAAAGAGGAATAGCACTAAGAATAGTGTCTCAAAAAGTAATAATAAAACAAACAAATCAAACCCTTCAAACCAATCATCTGAGGGCTGGGTGGAACCCAGAAGCTGCACCAGTTTGCCAAAGGATGCAGGCAAAAGGCGTGTTCAAGCAAGTGGTCAATCTGCTGGTCATTGGTTTACATCACCAGAAGGAAGAAAGGTATGAGAAAAATTCTTAAAAATTTGAAGTTTAATGTTATTAAGTATTAACTGGTTAAATTTATTTACTTTTCTCATGCTAGATGCTGGTCATAAGAATTTATGTGAGCTGTTTTGTTATGTTGTTTAAAATTGAAATGCAAAAAGCCCATACAGTATGTTACTTAAGATTTATATAGATGCAATGAAATTCAAATTATCACATTGCCTAATGCTTTTTTTTTGTGTGGAAATATTGTTCCATGATTTTATGCATCAGATCCTATCATTCCAATATAACTATACAACACTAGATAGTGACCCTCAATCTCCTATTGTTTGTCAACATTCTTTTGACATCAAGATGAATAGTTATATTGTATTTGATATTAATATTAGTCAGTATACCAAAAACAACATTAATACTAGTCAAGTTACCAACATCTCTTTCGTACTTCCAAGTTTTGCGACTAGTGCCTATGTATTAATTTGGTAGCATACTATGTCATTGTATTAGATGTTCTAGACGCAGCAACAACTCAACAATTACAAACATCAGTGTTTTACATGTCACAGTAGAAACTAAAGATTTAAAGTTGTTATTGCAATGTGGAGGTGCTTTTATGTCTGTACTTAACTTCCTCATATCCAGAATGTGAATTTGTTGCTTTTAATTGATCCAGCAAATTGTAATTTATTCTCTGAATCTGTCTTCCTGCCATGAACATAGACTACTGATATTGTAAATGCTGCTGTTATTTACTCATCTTATAGTCTCTCTTGCAATCTTGATATAGTTGTCTTGAATCTCCTGTTATTCTCTGAATTATATTTTCCAGTCTAGTGATGAACATAGAATAGCAAAATGCTACTGGGATTTGCTCATGTTGTCGTTATTCTTACAATGATCCCTATATTTTAAAGGTTTGGTTTTTGAGTCTATGTAGTTTCAAAATCCCTAGGAAATGGTCCCTAGTGTTGGGACAAAAATCAGAATGTACACTTAATGGCAGGGAAATTCCTAGTGGTTTTGAAATTATAGGACCAGAACAAAAATTGAAAAAAACTTTTAAGCCTTTTTCCAACCAATCTATTTTGTCATATTGTATCAATCTATCAGAATCTGATTCTTTATTTCCCCCCTGCAGGTTTATGTCAACAAAAGTGGGGAGGAGTTAACAGGCCTCAACGCTTATAGACAATATCGGAAGGTACATCTACTTGCATTTCATTCTGATGTTTTGTTGTCCTTTAGATTGTGATGCAGCCCTGAATGCCTTTGATGCTTACAGGAGAGTGGAGCAGGATTCAAGAAATCAAGAAAGAAAACAGGTGCCAAAACGACAAATGCCAAGAAGAGAAACTGAACACTTGATGGCAAGACATTTATTCCTCGCCTGGTCCACATCCCATAATTTACTTGTGATCTTATGACTAGCAATACCCTATAGGTTCAATTCAATTTTGTTAAGTTGCCCTAAATTTCCGGTTTCATGTTTTGGATGCGGACAAGGAAGCTAGGAATCCAGCGTGCAGCATCACATGAGGAAACTGAATTAAGGCCTTGTTGCTTAGTGAATATTTGATGCTAAAAGAATCCTAGCAAGTAGCAAGTAGATATTGGGAGCTTATGTAAGTGGTTCTGTACAGTGCACACGGACCTAATGGCTTGGGCCAGCATGAAAGCCTAACTTTAGATAATGATGCACTTTTCTTTTATTAAAATCCACCATAATTCTTCGTTTCATCCTTGATTCGCCACTTGGTTCTCTTTGTGCTTATGATCGAGCTTGTTGTGTTCCGTTATTTGTAGATTAAAGATAATAATGGAACGATAGCAAATTTTAAGTAAATGAAAACATCGAGAGTTGAGGATACGAGATGCTTTTGTCTGAATTCTTTGGGCTTTTGGGTTGCTGTTTATTCTGTCTATTGGTTCCATATAATATTTGTAAGCTGAAACTTAAATTAGGACATACGTGTACAGATTCAAAAAATTGGGAATTTTCACCAGAAAAAAGAAATGGAATTTAATTTTCCAAAAGCCGTATAAACTTTTAAATTCTTTAAATAAATTTGCTTTTGTTAATAACGAATAAAGATAAAGGTGGTTAGTTTAGTCGAAGCCTCCAATATTCACGAATCACGATTTTTTTTTTGACAGAAGAGGACTTATATTCCGTCCAAAATGATAGATTGAAACAATTTGCAATTAAATCGAAAACTTGTTGACGAGCATAAAATCTAACAATTCTTGACAAACAATGAACTACTTGACTGGCTTGTATACGTCCTAACTAATTGCATGACTTTAGTAGAACGTGGGACCAAAATAAAATATATAAAAAAAGTGACAATGAACTACTTGATTGCCTTGTATACGTAATAACTAATTGGATTTGGATGGCTTTAGTAGAACGTGGGGCCAAAAATAAATAATTGAACTGGTAATTACTAATGATTTCCTTGTATTTATATTTATCTCTTTCAACTTCCCGGACTGGGAAAAAGTGTGGAAAAAAAAACGTTCAAGTCTGTCAGAAGCTATTAGCTAACAAAAATTTAGGTCTTCAGTTCATTCATCGTCTTCATTGATGATTAGTATTCTGCTTGTCTTCACCCTTGTATTTTGAAAGTGGAGAACCCTTGGATTTCAATATCTGTTGGCATACTCTGAAATCCACCAAAATAGAACATTCGTTAATCTATATGTCAGTCGAGTTAAATTGGAGCAAATGAACAATGCTTTGCTTCAGAAGGTGTACAATTCATACCCAACTGAACTGATCATAATTAGTTAGTACCATACAAGCATGCATCTCTGAAAAGGAAAACAGAAAGGAAAAATCATGAGTTTAAATCTTCTATCTTGCTCTTGATATCACTTGACAATAATACTGGATCAAAGTTCTTAGGGTAAAGATCTTGCTGTTGCCTCATCTCTCTTAGCCATTGCTCTGCTTTATTGCACTCATTGATGATCTGAAAAAGAAAGTTGTCACTTCAAAACTGATACTAAGGGCAACATCCCAGAATTATATCTATTCACCTATTTATTGTTGTACCTGTTCTTTATCTTGGGGTGGAAGAGAATCTGCAGACATTCGATACTCTACAATCCAACTTAACAAATCTCTTGTAGCTTGTGGTCTTCCTTCTGTGTCTTTATACCGAAACTCAATTGGATCCACCAGCTACATTAGATGGATAATGTAAACAAGAAGTATGGCGTATGAAACATGGAGATTGGAGAAACAAAAGTAACATGTTTTAGATCTTCTGGTTTTGAAGAATAAGCATCTACAGTTTCATCATCACCATCATCATAAAGCCCATCCTCAGTCGCTTTCAGGCTCCTAGATATGTCCTTCCTCTCAGGTTTGCTTGAAAACCTTAGATATGTGCTGAAGAGCTATTCATACATGCAAATAAATTTAAATGCCAATCCAGAATGAAAAGTAGACCATACACATGAAGACAGCTTTTAATAAAATCAATGGTAAGAAAATGCAAAAGGACTAAGATTTTAATTTTATTCCTATGCAGATTTTATTGCAAAGTATAACAGCAGACCATCGTCAGCTTCACAAAGTTTTACCCTTACATTGACTTGAGTCATGACAGAAGTCACTAAAAACCAATTCTTCAATGACTATACAACGGCTTTTTCTCATTTTGATATATTCGCTACCTTCATATTTACATGGCAAAAGTTAAAGCTCTATATTTTGAGGAAGGAAAACCTCACAGTAAAGAAATGAAAAAGAAGAAAAATAAGGATCATGCAATGAACAATTATCTATTTTAGCAGACGAAATGTGTGGCTCATATACAATGTAATTGAATCAAATAAGCCAGTCATGTCTACATCTCTTAAGATATTGAACATGTACCTTACTCCTTGTTTCATAAATATAAGACTCCAACAAATTCTTCCTGTCTTTGGTCAGCTCAATTGTTCTGTCCTGATCAGCTAACTGGAGTTCTTTTTCTTGAGCTTCAAATATCTCAGCCTTGGTCATTCCACCATACATGTTTTCACTCACAGGTACATGAAGCCTTCTGTTAGCTTTATCTTTTTTTTGTACCATCAGCCTGTAACAAGGCATGACAGTAACACTTTTATTTTCTCAAAACACCAACATGAATCATATCTGCAATCAAAACAATCTCCACAAGATAAAAATGTACATATACAACATCACAGAAATTATAAAATAAGTTGCGACAGACTAACAATCACAGACATGGTACAGATTCAGTATCAGAAATAATCAGATAATAAAATCTAGCCATATGATTGTTCGTGTTAAAAGGACAATTTGCTAGAAATCTCTAATATCTGAGACATCTTCCAGTAAAAAAAAGGAGTGCAGGGGTGAGAGAGAGAACAACATGAGAGTACTTACCAAATGAGGTAGAGCTTCATCCTTTTTATTGATACTATCTTTTGTGACATTTTCAATTGTCTCAGAAACAGGTTCACCATTCATTACTTCAGAATTTGAATGATAATCACCTGTTGTAACTGAATCATCCACATGATCCTCAACCAATTGAAAGATAAAAAAAAAGTCCATGAGCATAGAAAGATCTCTCAGAAAACTAACAATGCAATATGAAGAGATAAAACTGAGGTTTCATACTGTAGCTGATTTGATACTGATAATGCCATGCAAATTTAGTTGAACTCGAACTTTAATCCTCGCTGTACTCCCATGGGATCCATGGAAAGGATCAATCTGAATAGAAATGACAAACAAATGCATAAGCATACATACACTAGGTGTAGGCATAAGCATACATAACACTTTTTAATCACTGGCACAAGGAATGGCTGTATCTCAACTAATTATTATAACTTCATTGTCCTGTAATACTGAGATGTCTTCTATTATATAATAGACATTAGCAAATGTTAGCCAATTTTCGTTGAAGTTACTAAAGATTAAATAGTCATTTCTCTCCATTTGAGAAACTTTTATATATGGATGATGTTTGATCCGCCATATCTGCTTCCCCTTCTCCTAAGAACATTATGATTTGTTAAAGCATGAGCACACGTACAGATTCTCATATTGCTATACCTAGTATACCTTTACAACAATGACTTCCTCTGAGATCAGAACAAATGATGGCAGCACGGCCATTTAATAATGAAGTCTTTCTCTCCTTCAAGAAAGGGGGGGATCTCTATTGCATTGTCCCATCATTCAACAACAGTAGCCTTTTATCATGAGGTGGGGTTCACTACATAGATCAAACAACACCATAATGTCTTATCATAAATGATGTCTATAAACAAACCATGTAAATCTAAATCTTTCTTAATGATTTAACTTATAGATTTTCTTCGGCTCTTACTATGCATCTAATTATTGGACTATCTTCCATCTGATTCACTCTCTTTATAAGAGTTTCTACAAGTAAAATGAAGAAGATGAATAAGCTCGTAGAGACTATGCCGCTTGCCTTTCATGAAGCACCCAAAAGAAGCAAGAACAGAGAGGGTAATAATTAATAAAGAAAAAAAGGATATTAATAACAAAGAATCATGTACAAGATAACTCCTTCACGTCATAGTAAAGTTCTAAAGCAGACATACTGTAAAGCAACTGATTTTGGGAGATGTCCCAGGTGGTAATTCATCTGGATTAGCATAGAATGCTTCCAGACGGAGCAAATTACTGCACTGAAATGTTAAAATTTTAACACTTGGAATGGGTTGGCCTCTTGGGAAGAGTATACCATCCGATCCTGCACAAATTGGACTTCCATTGCACGAAAGTCCAATGGAAAAAGGAATAGAGTCCTGGACCTGAACAAACAAAAGAAATTACATTAATTTTACAGAGGGCAATACAAGCTAATGCAAAATTCTTCAAAAAAAAACACATATGATATGTTTGAGAAATTAAAGTTGGACATATTTCAATTTAGATAGACAAAAGAGACAGACAAACTAAATGCAGAAAATAAACCTAGCACCTTGATAACAACTTGGTTCATTTAGTAATTATTACATTTCTAACCTAAGAATCTACAAACACAAAAATCTACTCTCCTACATATACATATCATATATATAGGATAAGAATCAGTGTTTTGTTTCAATATTCAAGCCTCATTCTTTGGCACAGAAAATAGGACTGAGAATTGCACACTGGAGAGCACAACCACGAGCTACACACTCACTTGCATTCAGTGTGAGGCTGAGTTCTCTCTTAAATAGAGAAGTTAATAAATTAGTTATAGCTGGAATACGTGAACCTGAACCAACTAACTCAACAGAATTAATCTTTTCTACAGTCATGCCGGCATCAGCCAATGCTTTGTTGCAGGGAATATTAAATTTCTCCAATAATCCTGATGCCAAATTCTCAAATTCTTCCCTCTTGATAAAGCCCTTAACATCTTTTTCATCCATTAAACACTAAATGCTCAGATCAGCCACTGCATTTGCACTCAAAACCTTCTTCAACTTCTCACATGCTACACGCAGCCTCCTACATGCCCGGGCATTAGAATACACGTCAATGCTGTACTGTTCCTTAAATTTTGTTGCAAAATGACTAAACAGAACCTCATCAAAGTCTCTCCCCCCTAAGCTCCTGTCAAAAGCATGTGAAAGTATCTTCATCTGACCAGCCTGAAATGCTGCAATAGAGACCTGAGTATCACAATGACCTATGTCAACAAATGCAACATAAATAGGAGCCGCACTGGGAATATCTGTCTTGTAAACTCCATAACTAAGACCAGTTGCAGTACAATCATGGATCAACCTCAAAGGCTTCAACCCAACAATTGCTGCTGCGTCGAGATATGCTTGCCTCTGCAAGTTGGTAAAATACAACAGAACCCCAATAGCGCAGTCAGAAACTGAGGTCCCAAAATCCTTTTCAACTATAGTCTTCAAGTGAGCAAAGAGCATTGCTACTATTTGAACCGGGGTAAACCTACAAGTATTTCAAGTGAATCAGAATGCCGCCATCCGGGCCTTCTAAAGTTTCGACGGGAAGCATTTTTAACTCATTTTGAACATCAGGGTCTGCAAATCTCCTGCCAATTAGTCTCTTCACTTGAGATATTGTGGACTTGGGGTGCATCATAGAAGAAAAAGCACCAGCTGACCCTATAAACCGCAGCTTCTCTCCAAAGCACACCACAGCAGGGGTTTCACGTTTGGATTCATCATTCAACAAAACATCAATCCCAAGTTGCTTCACTGCAGCAACACACAGTTCTCATTTCCAATATCAATCCCCACTCCACTCATTTCAATTCACTGTGTCCTTACCCCCAAACTACAAACAACTAATTCAATCCAATTCACCCTGTCTACTTCACCATCAACAACCCAAAAGTCAAAAACTTCACACAAATCCTGCCCACAAACATAAGAGCTTCACATTTCACACAGGGCTATTACTACAAAAAGAAAAAGTTGGAAACATACACATCAAAATGAAATTTTTATTTCTGTATCATGGAAAGGTATAAGAAACAATGATATAATGTAACAGAAAATGTTTTGAATAAAGCAAAAAGTTATGAAACTGAATAAATTATTTGAATGTAACAAGAAACTCAGAGAGAGAAGAAAAAATGAGTAGTGAGAGAAAATGGAAAAAACCTGATTTTGGGGAGAAAGATGAATGGTGAAATGTAGAAGTAGTTGGTGACTGCATACTCAGTTGTAATGGCGGAGAGACAAAATGGCCACTTCACTCGCTCAAACCATAACCATCCCTATCCTTGTTTAAAACATTTGTAATGGAAAAACATGGTGTTCTGCTTGTTAATAACAGATCTCCAACAATGGTGCTGGATGATTGATATGGGATCTAAACTCTCTCTCTAGGGGCACTTATAATGGTGAAGTACTCCCAGGTAGATGATCACAATGCACCCAAGAAGAACCAGAATCAGACGTGGGGTGTGTGCACTGTGAGTAAGGAAAAGAGAGTCTGTGTAAAAGCGTACCTTTCTGCTGGAGTCCTCTACCTATAAATACTGACCTGTGTAGAAGATGGGCCAACCTCCTTGATATTCGTCGTGATTTTGGAACAGATATACTCCACATTTATTGTGCAATCATTATCTTTTATTTCTCTTGATTCTGTCGCGCAATTGGCAGTTACTCATGGAATGTGCCTGAAAACTAAATCCGACCAGTCCTTAGTGGGCCTCTTGGGATTTGGTCTATTCCGAATACCCATAACGGTTGCCCCTCAGCTTGGTTATCCAGTATTCTGGGTGACCGGGATGATGTTATGCCGACATGATAATATTTGTTGGGCTGTGACCGGGTTAACCAGCTCGACCTTGCCGGCCGATATCAGCTTTCGATATGCGCGCCAACTCTCGGTCTGGTGGCGTTATCTCGACCCAGCTTTTGCTTTACAGGTGTATTCTCTTGAAAAAAGCCGGTCTATTTTCCCAATTTCTGATCTTTTTGGGGAAATGAAGCGTTCTTACTGCCATTCAGATGTGAAGCGACGCGCCTCCCCTTCATTTAATGCTCCATCTTTTCTTTGCACGTTTCAATCATGAATGATCTGATGGGATCTCCATTTTGCCCCTGCCTTTTGGTGACCCGGACGGTTTTGCCCCTTTGGTGAGTTAATTTCCTCTGTTGGTTACTTGCTTCAAACGCTTCGTGTTTTGATAGTTGCTTTTGTTATCCTTCTAGTTCTTACCTTATTTTCTCCCTACTTGTTTTTCAAAGTTTATATTGCCATTTCCTCCTTCCTGTTCATTCTCTCGTTTGGCGTTCATCCTCGTTTTCATCTTTGGTGTTACAGTCTTCCCCACCTTTGGTGCTACGATCTTCTCCAGATTTCTTGTTTTCTAGGTATCCTGCCCTTCCTTCTTTTTTTTATTCCCTGGGATTTTCGCATTCTTATTATTCCTGTTGCAATCTGTTTTTCATCTCTCTGTTTCTTGTTTATTAACCCACATATTGGGTTTCGCCTTCTTTCTTCCATTCTTGTTTTTCTTCTGTCCTTTGTTCTTTTCGTCTTGAGCCATGCATCCTTTTGGGTTTAGTCCTGAGGAAGAGGCGCACATTCGTAAGACAGTTCCCCCTCGCTCTGCATTTTGGTTCTTTGGTCTCCCTCTTCCAGAAGAAGAGAAAACCAAATGTCTGTTACGTACCCCTTCGGGAGGCTCCAAACCCTCCAAACTTCCTTTGCCCAAAAAATCTTACCCCTCAAAGGTCGTAGTAAACTCTGGCGTTAGGTCTTGTGTTGAATCCAGGGGGCCTTCTGGTATTCCTTTATTTCCACAACCCGTTGAAACTACCCCTAAGAATCGGTTAGAGCCCTGTCCGAGGTGCCTGGATAAATTCCTATACTTGGCTACTTCGGGCTTCGACAGGCAAGCCGATGACACCCTGGACGCGTGTCGTCATAATCCGGTGGCCATCACTCCACCCCTGGCTGCAGGGACGAGGGTGTCGGTGGCGTTCTCGGGGTCGAGGTCTGGGGCCGAGATGGTGTCGTTGGCCATTGCCGCCCCTTCGTTGATTCAAAGCTCTTCGACTGCCATCGTTTCTTCAGGTACTCTTACTGACCACTGCCTTTCCATTTTGTCGTAGGTCATTATGGGCGTCCCATCACTGGAAGTGGTTGAAGAGTCCTGATCGAATGAATCCCAGACCGACAGCCCCTCTCCTCTTTTAATCTCCAAGTTCCCCTGGGTAACTTATGAGGTTCTGAACACCTCGTCCGTCATAAGTTGGGAGAGTGTCGCAGCTCTCCCTATCGGAAACCAGAAAGGGTTTTCCGTTCGGCAGCCCGACCCCAACGAGCCGATATGTTCATCTGTCGAGCAAGGCGAGCCAAATTTCTTCTTTTTCTGTAAAAATGTGGTCACCTGCCTGGGCATCCGATTTCCTCTCACCGAGTTCGAGATGTCGGTCTTAAAACATCTCTCTTTGGCCCCTTCCCAACTTCATCCCAACGACTGGTCTTTTATAAAGTCTTTTGAGGATCTGTGCATGAACTTAGAGATTTCTTGTACAGTCCCTATCTTCCTGTATTATTTTTCTGTCCATACCGGCCGAGAGCCTCCTGAAAGGAAAGGGTGGACTTCCTTGAAGAGTCGTCCCAAACGTAAACTTTTTCCTTTATTCGCTAAATCTTTTAAGAAGTTTAAAAGAAACTATTTCAAAGTGTGCGCTCGACCCGGTCATCAACCTTTTTTTCTCCAAGGGCCGGAGTCTCTCAGGGTGAAGTGGAAATTCCCACTTTACTGGACCCGTGCCCATCATGAATTCCCCCCTCTTTCTACCAACGTGAGGAGACGGGACTGTCGGATGCGGATGCTTACTCGGTGGTCCGGATTAATGCTTTCCGAGAGGCCCAGGGTGTTTGTGATATTATTCCCTTTCCTTCTCAATGTTAGTTGGACGGCCTTGGACATGGTATATGCGATTCTTTTCGTTTATTGTTGACTGATTGTTTCCTTTACTTTGCAGCTGCTGAAATGGAAAAACGGACTGGTGATGGAGGGCCTCGGACCCGTAAGGCTTCCGAACGCTCCGAGCCGAACCCCGATGCTGCTGGTGTTCCTCCTTTATTTTCTAAGCTGAAGAAGAGAAAGATTGTGAAGTCTACCCTGGATGCTGGGGTTGCTGGTGTTGTCGGAAAGTCGGTCCAGGCCGACCCTGTCCAGGTCCATCCTGGTACTGCTGGTGCTACGTCTTCTCTGGGCGTCCCAGTTACTGATCCCCCGGTCGTGGAGACTCCTTCGACCGTGCTCCCTGAAGCTCTGAAGCTGGTGCCCGGGCATCTTTGGGAAAGGGGTACCGAAGACCTTTTTCCCTTTGTACGGGCTCCGAAGCACTTATCAGATTCTTCTCCTTTCTTTGAAGAATTGATGAGGGAGCTCAGTCAGATGCAACTCCACGCATATCGGACCGCTTCTCTCGTCGACAGCCTTGTCACGTTAAAGACAAGATATATCAGGACTCAGGAAGAGTTGGCGGCTGCCCGGGTTGATTCGCAAAAGGTGGGTGAGGAGTTGCGCCTTACTCGAGAGGAATTCGAGCGCCGCCTCCGAGATGCCCACACGAAACATCAGCAGGCCTTGGCTAAAGCCGCCCTTATGACTAAGAACCTGAATGAAGTCAAGACTTTGTTCGAGGGGGTGCAAGCCGAGGCCGTGGAAGCTAAGTCCAAGCTCTTGAATGAAGAGAAAGAGGTAGCCGAGTTGGGGAAATGATGGCATTGGTGGCCGAGGAATCCTTCAACAACGCCCTGGCGCAGGTCCGATGTGTCAATGCCGGGGTCAGTTTAAATACTGACGGGGTGCACTTTCGATCTTATGTTCGTGACGAGATGATTACTCCTTATGACGAACAAGAGGATTCCGTTATTGAAGCGGAGGGCGTCCTCGAAGCCGGTGTTGAGGCGGTCTCGGCTCCAGGAGGCGTTGGCGGGAATTGAAGGGCCGGGATGCCGATTTGGATTTGTATTTTTTGTTCTTTTATTAGTGTTCATACAATTGTACAATTTGCCTTTTATAATATTGTGTTCTTTTTTAGAACTATATTGATGCGCATCGTTTATTCGTTTGGCTCCAACGGCCAAGTATAATATTGCCCGAATTGTATGTCCGTTTTCGGTTTTCAGATACGTCCCAAGTTACCGTGGGTGTAATATGGCCCATCGAGACCATGCCAACCTGATCAGGGTTTGGCGACACCTTGGAGTTGCTTGGGACGCTATGTATTGTATCGAAAAATATCGAAAGAATATAATTATTCGAAAGCTATTCAAAGTTTATTCATAAATATCGAAAATTATTCATATCCGTGATCCCGATGAAAGAGATTACATGAAATGGGGGTGTCAAAAGACTCGGCCCACTCTTCTCAATTAACGGGAAACACACGGACGACTGCTAATATAACATTTATTGATGTCTGATGTGAGGGTCGTTTGTGCACATTTTCAACTGTAATATGTCTTCAGCTTGTCTGCATTCCATGTTCGCTTGACTGATTGTTTATCTAAGGTTTCCAACACATATGCTCCGTGGCCGAGATTCTGAATCACCCGGTAGGGCCCTTCCCAGTTGGCTGCCAATTTGCCATCTCGAGCATTCTTGTTTCTAATGTCGGCTCTGCGTAAGACCAGGTCACCTTCCTCGAAGGATCTCGGCCTGACCTTCTTATTGAATCTTTTGGCCAAGAGTTGTTTTGTGGCCATGTCCCGGCGATGTGCTTTAGCTCGGATCTCTTCTATTAATTCAAGTTCGTTGACCAACGCCTCATTGTTTATGTCCTCGCCTTCCTTGAGTATAACCCTTCTTCTCCATGAGGGATGTCCGATTTCCACTGGTATCATAGCCTCACACCCGTAAGTCATTCTGAACAGGGTTTCCTGAGTAGATGACTGAGTCGTGGTTCTGTGCGCCCATAAAAAGTAATACAATTGTTCTACCCAATTGTTCTCGGCCTCGTGCATTCGCTTTCTGAGTCCCTCTAGGATGACTTTGTTTGCGGCTTCAGCTTGGTCGTTGGACTGTGGGTGCTCCACCGACGAGAAATGGTGCTTGATATGGAGGCCGGCCATCATTTCCCCGAACTTTTTATCAGTAAATTGAGTTCCGTTATCCGTGACAATCTCTGCCGGGATCCTGAATCTAGAAACGATGTTTCTTTCGAAGAACTTTTGTACTCGGGCGGAGGTGATGGTGGAAAGCGGCTCTGCTTCTATCCACTTGGTGAAATAATCGACGGCTACTATCAGCCATCTCAGCTGGCCCTCCGTTGCCTTAAACGGTCCTAAGAGATCCATTCCCCATTTGTAAAAGGGCCAAGGAGATGTGATTGCCGTCATTTCGGATGGGCAGGATCGTATGATCCGGGCATGCTTTTGGCAACTTTCGCATTTCTTTACGTGATCCTGGGCGTCTGTTTTCATGGTCGGCCAGAAATAGCCCGCCTGAATAGCTTTCATTGCTAACGCTTTGGCTCCCATGTGATGGTCGTTGATGCCTTCATGTATCTCGGCCAGTATGTACCCTGTCCGGTTGGGCCTTACACAAAGTAACATGGGAGTGTGCAGACCTTTGCGATACAATTCTCCATCTTGTGTGGTATACATGGCGGCCTCTCGGATTAGCCTCCTTGCCTCGGTGGCGTCATCTGGGGTTACTCCTTGCTCTAGATATTTAATTATGGGCTGCCTCCAATCCGTGTTGGCCGAGATCATCATGATGCATGTGGGGTGGGACAGCTCCTGTTGGACGATCGTTTGATGATTTCATGCACCCTTGGTACTTGCTAGCTTAGATAATATATCGGCCCTCATATTCTCCTCCCTGGGAATGTGGGAGATAACGACCTCACCGTACTCAGCAATTAGCTCCTTTACTTTGGTCAGATATTTGATCAACAAGGGTCCTTTGGCCTGGTATCTCCCTTCGATTTGGGCTGCCACGAGTTGAGAATCTGTGAAGACTTTTAGTTTCTGGGCCCTTTGTTCCCTGGCCGAGGCCAATCCAGCTATCAGGGCTTCGTATTCGGCCTGGTTGTTTGACGTCGGGAAATTGAGCCGTAAAGATTGTTCAACGGATATTCCCTGAGGGCTCTCTATTATGATCCCGACTCCACTTCCCTTGGCGTTGGACGACCCGTCCATGTATAGCGTCCAGGCTTCTTCGTGTGTCGATGTTATGGGGGTAAGCTCGGCCAGGAAATCGGCCAAGGCCTGGGATTTGATAGCGTGTCAAGCTTCATATTTTACGTCAAACTCGGAGAGCTGGATTGCCGAGTTGATCATTTTGCCAGCCAGGTCCGGTTTATGCAAGATCTGCCGAATCGGTTGGTTGGTGCAATAAAGAAGAGGGGGCTCAGGCTTGTTGTGGCCTTTAAACCTGGGTTGTTCCCTTACTGCAAGAACCTCCCTGAGGTATCTCCGACGTTGATTGGTCGTATCACCACTTCCTCCCATAGCCCCAGTGATCACATTGCATTCAAACTCTGGTTCTGGGAAGTCTTCGTCGTCTTGCTTTTTCCGTTTTTCGTCTCGGCCCCTCTTATCATCATTCTGGTTACCTTTACGCTTGACCTGCTGCCCTTGGGTTTTGATCACGTACCGTCGCAACTTGCCTTCTCAGATGAACTTCTCTATAGCATCTCGTAAGTCCCAGCACTGGTCGGTTGTATGTCCCGACCCATTGTGAAACTCACAGAAATGAGTACAATCAAGGCCGGCCTTTTTAAACACAGGCCGAGGTCTATCCACTTTCTTCATCTCTGTCAGAGCTACCTCTCTCCACACTTGCGCTCGGGAAGTGTTCAGTGGGGTATATTTGTCATATTTGGTGTCATATCGTTCTGCTCTAGGACCGAGATCATGGTTTCTGTTCGGCTGAGCATTCCCGGGGTTCTGGCGGTGTCTCGGAGGGGAACCCTTTCTTTTGGGAACGGTATTCGCGATCTCCATCTGCTCCAGTTCCAAGTATTTTTTTGACCGAACCCTAAACTCCAGCAATGTTTTAATCGGGTCCTTGTATATAGATTTTGCAAGCCGTGTCGATCCACTGAGTCCTGCTGACAGTAAGTGGATGTGCACTTTTTCCTCCAAGCCTTGTACCTGTAGAGCAGCCTCCTTAAACCGATCCAAATAGCTCTACAGTGTTTCCCCCGGGTGCTGACGGATTTTTCCTAAGGCGAATTCGGACTTGGGCTGCTTCTTACTCGTCGCGAAGTTGAGTAGGAACTTTTGGCCGAAATCCTCGAAATTATGGATTGATCGGGGCGGCAGCGTGTGGAACCACGTCTGTGCGGCCCTGGTCAAGGTAGTAACAAAAATCCGAGAGATTATTGGTTCGTCAATCCCTCGGACGCACATCTGCATATCGAACTCGTCAATATGCACCTGCGGATCTTGACTTCCATCATATTTTGATAGGAAGGACCCATCAAAATCCT
>CM023942.1:23602121-23714219 GCA_013407115.1 Glycine latifolia | reverse complement strand
GGCTGGGAATGCGGAAGAGGACGACCAAGATGATATATCTGGGTCAGGAGATGAAACTGTTGATAGACGGCATAAAAAGAGTAAAGTATACTTTGATAGTGACAGTGACGAGGGTGAATTAAATGAAGTCACAGGGAATGCACGTACAAGTACTGGCGGGGTTACTTTGGAAGAGCAAGAAGCTCTGGCTTTGAAATTGTTAAATTCCATGCACTCATAGGACGTGCATAATTCAGTTATATGGCTTTTTTTGACAGGAAAAACACGTGAAAAATAGATTTTTTTGGGAGGTTTTATGAACAATGAATTTTTTGCGGCCAATTGATCTCAAATTTAATCAGTCAAATCATTTTCAAGAAACAGAGATATAGAATCATCAATTTTCTGGTTTTATTTATTTTAACAAACGCAAAAATCTTTTTGGAATTATGCACATAATGATATAATCCTTATGTGCGTACTAGACTGATGATATTAGTACCTATTGGGAGATATTTATAATAGTTATACTACAAAAATATGACTCAATTCTTATATAAATAGAATAATTTTATGTTGTATCGCTTATTTTGCTATTTGACCAACTTCCTAGCATTTGACTCATTACCTTAGTATAATTATAATCGTTTACTGGAAAAAAGCTACCATCAAAATGGTGTCTTTGTTCTCTACCTTAGGTAGACCTCTAATAAAATCCATAGAAATGTCAGATCACATGTGTAGAAATAGGTAGTGGCTACAATAGCCTGGCTGAAGACAAGGTTTCGTATTTATTAAGCTAAGTGTGACATGGTACTTGGTACATTGAAATTCTCCAATCTACCTTCTAGTTGACACTTGAGCAAGACTTGTAGTTGGTACATAGAATCCATTTTAAATTTTAATGGCCATTTCCACAATTTTTTCAATAACTTCATATTCATACCTTCAAAAGAGCAATGCATTTTTTGTTTACTATATATATAAAAAAAAAATAGTAATCGGCACATAACAAAATACAGGGTATGTATTGTACCCGGTTTCCAAGGGCCATCCTTTCAAGTTTGCCGCTTCAAACAAAGCTGATCTCCATTTCTGTACCTTCTCAGAGTCCTTACCCTACATATTTTCATGTTCAGTCATGGCTTCACCATAACTATTTCTTTGATGCCTTACATCACTGGGCTCCACTTTGTAAAATATGGGCCAAACCAGTTGGTTTTTCATATTCATGCAGTCAAGGATCGTCAAAAGCTCATCAAGAGACGACGAGGAATGTGCATAATTTTTAGAAAATACAATGATTGAAAGCCTTGATTTTCCAATAGTGGATTTTGAAATTTGGTCCCCATCATCATTCATGAAGGTATTGAAACCACTCCGGCTCAAGGCATTGTAGAGAAAACCTGTAAAGGAGTACCGAGTATCTTTTCCACAAAAACTCAGAAAAACATCATTGCGAGGAACGGTCTTGGTGACCCAATCCACGATCTCTTCCACAAATTGATATTCATATTGGTCCCTACAAAAAAGTATCAGGCATTCATGTACAGTCTTGATCAGAATTCATGATTACTAGTATGATAAAATTAAGGCCGAGTAATCAATCTGCACGATATAAAGATCGTGACACAAAATACAAAAATGACACTGAAACTTGAAACGAAACCTTAACTTTGCTGATATTGCTTACCATAGTGTTTGGATGGGGGAAATGCAGGGGAGGGGATTTACAAACATTTTAGGTATATTGACTAAAATATCTTCATTTATACTTTGAAGTCTAATATTAACATAGGAAAATTGGATTTTAAAATTTATCTTCTTCTCTTGTGAACTAAACAAGAAAATATTTATTTTTCCTCTCCTCTTCTTACCTAAGCAAAATGTCTAATAAAAATCTTCCCTCCATTAAACCAATCAGACTCGTACTTGTACCATATATTTTAATGTGATGGTTTTTTGATAGGCAATCTAAGTTTCTAATGCCACTTCAAAGCAAATTCATTCATTGTCAAACATTATAGTGTTGTTTGGATGCCAGAAGCATTTTCACTCTAAAAAATAATAAGGTATAAATCAAGGAAAAAACTTAATATCACAAATGTTTTTTGGTGTGTTACAATTAAAATGGAAGTTTGCATGACTTGTGCAAAAACAATAGGCATAAGTTACTAGATGAAAATGTGCTTTTGATTAAAAGATGTTATACCTAAATTTGTCTACAAATAAATGATTAATACTATTTAGTGTTGATATGAATGATTAAGGAACTAAAAAAAATCTTTTTTATTAAAATGTGTAAAATTATGTTATTCATAATTTTTAATCTCCTCCACATAACACCCAATGAACTTTAAACATTAATTATGGAAGTTGGGGGGCTAAGAATAAGAAGCTACATGTATATACCCAGTACTTGTGAAACAGCGGCCGGTCAAGTTGGCGATATGAGACAAAACTGACCTCCATTGGAGTACTTTGTCGGAGGTATTTCCGAAACGATGTTCGTGTCTTAGCCGAATGTATTTCGCTGATCCCTTACATCGGACTGCTGGACGTCGTAAAAGATTGGCAAAATGAGTTGGTTGTTGGTGTTCATACAGTGATGGATGTGGACAAGTTGATCAAGGCAAAGTCTGGGTAGAAAACCACCATTGAAATCCTCGATGCTTCCATTGTCCATGTAGCTCTTCAATCTCGCGCTCTTCAAAGCGTCATGGAGAGTACCTGTGAAGCTGTAGCGTGTCTCTGCCTCACAGAAACACAAGAACACATCCAAGGGTCCCTTGGCCTCCTCGCTGCCAATTCCACTGCCACTGCCACCGTTATTTGCCATCCTAATCAAATGATTCACGATGCATTCGCGCTTCTGCTTTCCACCAACTTTCTTCAATTTCTTAGATATCAACCTAACATAATTCAATTATTCACTGGACCCAATCCACTTGTCAAAAATGTTCTTAATTAATACTCCCTCGGACACGTTCCATTATAGTTATCTTCTTAGATTACTTTATAAAAAACTAATAAATAAACAAAATAATTTTATAAAATTAACTTTATGATGTTAATTTTTTTTAGCTCGTATCATTAATATTATAAAAATATTAATATTATATTAAAAATTAAAATAATAATTATATTTTTTGTTCTCATGTGATAATTATAATAAGACTGAAAAAAAGAAGTAATTACTTCCCTTATGAATAGGTTTCTAAAAAAACAATAATAATTGACTAGACTTCTGCTCTCAAAGTCCAATGCCTTCCCCTCTTCCCTTGTCACTTTATTTTCCACATATTGAAAATGAAAAAAAGGTGAATCTAACAGAAGAAATGTCGAAGGTAGCTAGAAGTATAAAAAAAATGACTAAGATCAGAATATTTAAATAAGTCAATTGTAGTCTGGCAAGCCAAGGGTTTTTTTAATCAGATTATAGGTGAGGGCGGCATTTTTTCTATATAAAAAAAGATACTGAGATCGGCTTTAATGAATAATGAATGAATAAGAACATGAGTGAGCGAGGGGAGAAGGGTAAGCAGGGGATATTAAAATTTGTTGGGGGTGAAGGTGAAGGTGTATAGCTATTTAGCTCATAAAAAAGCAAAGCAAAACACGTTGTGGCCTTGTGCATCATGACGAATGAACCCAACAACAAGTACGATGTTTTTCTGTTTAGTTGGCCCAGATACCCGCTACACCTTCGCTGGTAATCTCTATAATGCTTTGCGCCGCGACAGAATCAATACCTTTTTCACAGAAGATAATCATCACGATGAGCTACTCATGAATGACGACCAAATTTCACCCTTTGCTCTAAGAGCAATTAAAGAATCAAACTTGTTAATTGTTGTTCTCTCTCAAACTACGCATCATCCCCAAGGAATCTTGATGAATTTGTGGCCATCGTTCTGTGTATAAAGAGGAAGAAGAAGCAACTGCTGGTGCCCGTCTTTTACAAAGTGGAACAATTGGAAATAAGCAAGGAAATATATAGTAGCCTTTACAAAGATCAACAAACGCTCTGTGTATTCGAAGCAAGATTTGGAGATTACAAAGAGAGGGTGAATGAATGGAAGAAAGCTTTGAGAAAAGCTGTCAATTGTAGTGCAAATGGTTTACCAAAATGGGTATGTATGTAATATGCTTGCAAATTTTATTTACATTTTAGTTTATAAAGAGTTGTCTTGTCTACTAACATAGCACCACTTTGAGAAAGGATGTCTGCTCGTCTCATTATCGTTTTAGAAAGTGATGGGGATGGGTGGGGTGTTGTGGATATTTTAAAATTTAAGGTTCTGTTTCCTGTTTCAGTGTAGTAGTCAAGCTTAAGTTTCTGATTAGGTTGTGCTTGAGTTGGCCTGATGAATTAAAAGGACTTGTGCACTGATTTTATAGGTCCGAGTACGAATATGAATTCAATCAAAAGATTGTTGATATAGCCCAGAGGTTCAAGTGCCTATATGGTGTTTTTGGTGTTTTTCTGAGTTTTAGGGGAAGAGATACCCGCCACTCTTTCACACGTTTTCTCTATAAAGCCTTTTGCCGGGAGGGATTCTACGTCTTCATGGATGATGAGGGATTGGAGGGTGGGAACCAAATTTCACCAACGATTATGGGAGCAATTGAAAGATCAAGGCTTTCAATTGTAGTGTTCTCTGAAAACTATGGGTATTCCACGTGGTGTCTTGATGAACTTTCCAAGATCATTTGACTGCATGAAAACCAGGAATCAAATGGTTTGGCCAATATTTTACAATGTGGAAAAGTCCGATGTATGCAATCAAACAAAAAGTTATGGTGGTGCCATGACTGCCCATGAGAAAAGATTTGGAAAGGGATCTGACAAGGTGCATAAAAGGAAGTCTGCTTTGTCTGAAATTGCCAACTTGGAAGGAGAGCATATGTAATGCTTTTAATTAATTTTAGCTGATCAAGTTAATTTGTTGTTTATTAATGTCTATTAGTTCTAGTTGCTGATTAAATGACTATTAATCACTTAATAATGTGCCTCCCTCTTGACCATCTGTGAAATGGTCAAATGGTAAATAGGAAATGTATAGTTCTTGTCCTAGACATGAATGTGTTAAAAGGCCTTGTACTTGTGTAGGTACCAATATGAATTTATCGAAAGGATTGTGGTAAAGGCCATTAACATACCAAGTCCTTGCTCCAATGACAGCTCCGGGGAAGAATAAATGGAAGTGTGTCAAAATACATGCATTGGGAGACTGGGAGCTGTGTAGCCAGCTGATAGTGACATCAGCAACCAGCCTTGAATTCATGTGTGCTTAACGATGTTGTTACTACATCCAGTTCAATTCTCAAGGTTTATTATTTCCCTTTTACATCTTGTATAATTCTTGAGGTCTCGTGTTTTCTTTTTTTTGGTGTACCAAGGTCAAAGGATTTTGTCTGTAATCAACATCTCCCTTCTAATACTACTACTCGCCCTCACTCTCACTTTTCTAACTAGCTAACGAACCAAGAAGCATGTTATAACTATTCATGAGGCACAAAATAGATATATCAAATAAGAAAAAAAATATATACATCGAAGAGATACAATAATGAAATAATAAAAGCTTAAACGTTTAGTAAGCGTCAAAAACTTAATTAAAAGAGGTTTTCAAAGATAATGAAATGATAAAGCTTAAAAATGAAAGAGATACAAAATAGAATTCTCGTCAAAAAATAAGAATGTAAAATGATATTTAAAAAATAAACCAATTTAATCTTTTCTTTTTCTTTTCTCTTACTATCACTAACACCCCCAAAAGCATTATGCTATAAATGACCGAGTTTAAAAATTGCACGGGAAAAATTGAACTTTAACCTTTATCAAAATAAATAAATGCTAATTTTCCTTTGATTAACCAGTTTACACTGGCCTATCGATTATATTTTTTGTTTGATTACACATCTCTAGATCTTTGCTCATGTCACAAAACCATGAATACTGGTCTCCTAACTACGTCATAGGTATTGGCGAAGGCTTTCCCCACTCAGAGATTCCATTTCCTGCAGAATTTCCTGAGCAAGAGATTTAACTGAAAGCTCCACATCCTCAAGCAGTTCACCGAGGAAGGGGATTGTTTCAGCTATGAACACTAGATATTCTTCTTTCAAGTTCTCCACAAAATATTTAACAATTCTGAGGCCCAATATTTTAGCTCGCAATTTTTCACTCCGTGTCTGCATCAAAACCTGCAAAAAACGAGGATAAAGAAGGCCGAAATATATTCAGTTGCTCAAGAATACTAGTATAGTAGTATGTGCAGGGTACAAACATATAGCATTCAAGAGCTATACATATTACTGAATACCCAAAACTATAACAACAAATTAATGGGCTAAACTTCAACCGCATAAATGAGGCATGGATGACTACAAAGGACCAAAGCTAATATATTAAGAAATGGGGATGCAAGAGTACAGGAGCAAATTCAGATCTTTAAAGATAATTGACCCTAGGTCAAAACCGCAGGGATACAAAGGGTCAATTGACATGATTAAGTTTGATCAAAATGGCATAAAAGCTGCAGTATGTTTACAATTAAACCTTATAAAGCCTGATAAAAAAAATAGTGAAAAACAAATTAAGCTTCCCTCATAAGTCAAAATCAACTTTTATAGAACCTCTCATTTAGCTTCTCCAAAAACTTATTTTAACTTGTGCACAAGTTAATTTTAACTTAAGGGAGAAATTCAATCCATTTTACCTTCTTACTTTCTTCTTAGAAGTTCTTGTTGAGAAGTCTTCCTAAATGGGACATGGTTTTACTATGCTTAGGGTGATGTTGATAGGTAGTTGTTAGCAACGCAAAAAATGGAGGTCTAGCAAAGGAAGGTTTTGGTAACGATTTGCTCATTTTTCTAGTTTGAATGACTAATGTTGGAAACTCCATATTTGGACCTGCTGCCGTTGTTAGGAGCCCATTTGGCTTGCTGCTGCACCACAGCTACTGCCTGAATGTTTACGTGTGAGAGGAGTGGATTTGTTAAATTAAAAGTTTTCGGAGGCCATATCTGTAACTTACACATTTATTATGGCCTTTAGATAGTTAATTACTTCTATTGTTAAAATGGCTTGGGGAATCCATGCACCTAAACTAATAGGGAGAATAGTAGAACCAGTCATATTCACTCAATGAAAAACAAGATAGTGAAGCCAGTATGTTACCAGTATGCCAGTATCAAATTACTTGCACAATCATTAACAAATAGTAGAAAATAATAGAAGTCATAAAATCACCTCATGATTCAAAGGTTTCCACAAAAGGTCTGATCCAGCAGTCACTGCCATTTGACCGATGCATACAACCAGTAGGTCATCAACTTCCTTCACACTTGGCATATTCATGCTGTCATCCAACAGTGCTGGTGGATCTACAACAAGTTGTGAAACAATAGGTCTCAACAACATCTGTAGCAAGCAGCAAACATGATATTACAGTCAGTGAGGGAATATAACAAGCAAGAATATTGCTGAAGGAAGCTGAAAGATTTGGGAATATTTTATTCCTTAATAATGGAATGAGAAAACATGCAAAGTATTTTTAAATGGAATGGAAAGTTTCCCAATTAATGCACAGCCTTTAAAAGAATCCACTCAACTAGGTGGAAAAAAAGTCTTCCAAGAGAATTTTTTCATAACCACTCGAAATGGTAAAAAAAATAGATACTGATGCCGATACGATACATATATCAGATATGAAAAGTACTGAGATGTCTATGCAATTATTCTAAAAATATATAGGATAGGATAGGTATAAGATATAAATCTAGATAAAAAAAACTAAAAAAACTACGTACCCCATTACCCAAAGGCTCCTTGCTAAGCGAAAGTAAGGGGAAGGGATATTCTACACAGTCTTACCCTTACATATGCAAAGAGGTTGTTTTGAGATTCGAACCTATCACCAACAAGTCACCAAGGCACAACTTTATTGTTGTGCCAAGACTCGCCCTTGATGAACCAACAATAAGATATAAATCTAGATATGTAAAAAAATCCGCAAATTCAAATTAAAAGCATATTGCCTGCACATTACTAAAAAAAATCACCGTAAATCAAGTCCTATTATCTACAAATAGGAATAGTATCAATCTCAGTCCTTTTTTGAGATCATCCATAAAGAGTATAAATTTCCATTTCGGTTCATCAAGGGACAATGCTTTTCAATGTTTATACATGGTTCTATGTCTCATGTAAACTATATTAGATTTTCATAAGTATAAAGGCTTGGATACTTCACAGACACATCAGTTAAGTATCCAAAAGCTTTGGCAACGCATACGGATAGATGAAACAAATGAGAGGTCTTATTATGTAAAGAATTCACTTGCCTGGAAATTTGAGGAGTCAAGAAACTTCAAGGTCCCAGTGTCGTACAGGAAACACTTATGTAAGGATGACAAGACTAGTGCCCTGAGATGCCAGCCCTTGATAGACACGCTGCCTATTTCTTTTATATTGCAATCATCCAGAATCCTGGCCTTTTTCTTCTGATTCACTCTAGACACTTTCACATCTCCAGCTTCACTAAGATGATGAACACAACTACCAAGCAAGTGCTTGAAGTAAGGAACAAACAATGACCTACAAATAAGTAGCATCATCTTAAACCGCAGTGATTTGATCATTATTTGGGTAAACTACTTAATATCATAACTGATTATATTCTTATGTTTATTGGTGTAAACATCATAGATAATTAAGGAAATCACATTGAAAACTAACTTCCAGTTTAATACTGTGACCAATTGTGCAAATCTCAACTGTCACCAGTGGTTGACATATTACAGTGGTTCAAAACACAATTTTCGTATCTACATTAATATATACATACATAATTTAATACAAACAAAAAGCTAAACTCTTCTTCTGAGAATACAAAATATTTAGAAACCCAAATAAAGTGTCATTTGACTAAACGCAAAGAATGCTTATTTCAAAGACCATTTTCTATAACAAACAATAACTGGCAAACAAAATACTGACTTACCGATGGCTCTCTGTAAGCTTATTTACCATGCCATAGAACGATATGGCCCTATCAATGCTTCCGCTAGAGGCAGTTTCATCCACTTCAGATTCTGCCCACTCAATACTCTTTATGAGAAGAGGCTTGAACATGCTCTCAGTAAGTTTTAGGGTCAGAACAGTCACTGTGTTAAGCACACCTTTTTCCACTACATCAATGTTTTGAACTGAAGGAGGACTTTGACGGCGCAGTTCAAGAGCAACCAAACAAAGGTCAAATATCTTTCCATGGAATGCCACAATAGATGATCTGTCCATTGTACTAATTATGGTTCCCAACATATCAAACACAATTGTTAAGCTTTTATCGCCAGCCTCAATGGCAGCTGGGTATAATTTTAACAAAGGTGGCAGGGCAAGTCGAACCTGTAAAAAAATAGTGTTTGGTAAAAAAAAAACGGGTATTTCATTTCATACCACATTTACACAATGCTACATTATAACAAGCCTTACAGGAATTTTTTCAGCAAGAAGCTTTCGTACTCCATGAGCTCTAGACTCCACTTTTGCATCTCTTCCTGAAACATATTCAGGATAAAGGACTAGAAGCTCCATGATATTTGTGAGGTACGGATTTAAAAATCCACCAAGCTTGTCCACAACTGCCTCCAAAGTGACGAGAACATAAAAATGGGATTCATTTGAGGCTGATAAAACATCGGTGGTTTCGGGTTTCTTATCCAAACTAGCCAATACTCGACGAGATGACTTCATCACATTGTCCATAATCTTGGGAAGTTCTGCCAGTGATTTTGGACCTAGAACATTGATCAGGGAAGCAGTTGTTCTGAGGCAGCTAGAAGTCACAGCCAAGTTATGAGATGCAATATGTCTTGTAACAGATCCAAGGCACAGACTAAAGATGGAATTATTCGAAGGAAATCTTTCAGCTAGAACTTCTAATGCTGAAACTGCTGCCACTTTCAAGGAGGTATTTGATGAATCATCAAGTACTCGAATAATTTCTAAACACAATTTATTAAGTGATTCTTGTGAAGTTTCATTCATATGAAGCAAAAGAAAACTTGGAGTTGACCTTGAACCTTTATTGCCTTTAAGCTTTAAGCTGACATTTTTGTGATTTCTTGCAACCTCACATAACAGCCCAAGAGCCTGCAGCACAAGAAATACAAATATCAACTCACAGTTTCTCACTGTCTTGCTTTCACACCACAAAAAAATGTGGATTTCTATTCTGTGCTCATGGGCACATGGGGTGCAAACATTGGAAGACTTTAATGTTTTTCTATATACCAATACTTTCTTTTCTATTAAAAAATTGGGGCATTTGCTTGCACTTCTATTGCCTTTTTCTTTAATTACAAAAATGTCACCTTGTTTTCAATTTGTTTCCTATTCTCATAGATTTGTACAAGAAATAGAGAAAAAAAAAATTTTAGTGTTTCCTGTACAAATAAATGAAAATAGGAAATAAAAGTGCAAGTAATTGTCCCCTTAGTATTTTTGGCTTCTTATCATGGGCTCATGCACACACATTAAAATGAAAATAAATAATTAACCAAGATGTGTGGTCAATACCAACTAAACAATTTACAGTCTATATAGAACCAACGGTATTCTTAACATATGTTAATAAAACTCGATCATCATATGAAATAAGAATAAATGACCATTGTGTATACCCACCAAATTAAGTAAACATTTTGAAAATCAGGATGCTTAACTGAAAATAATGCAAGATCCTAATAAAATCTCATATTTTGTAACTTATTAAAAACCATACCTTTTTTCCAACATTCTTGTCTGCATGACGAAGCAATTTAATTATGCTCCTAAAGTATACAACAGGTATCATGACTGTTGTTAGATTCCTTACAACTGCTCGCATAGTTTCCTTCAACTCTCTCCGCAGAATTACAGGGAAATTCAGTTGTTTTTTTCTTGCATCTAAAAGTTGCAAGAGTAAAACAACCTGCTCCATAAGCTCACCTAGTGCCCTCTGAAATTGAAGAAGCCACACATTTATTTTGAGTATGAATATGTTCATCTAAAAAAACGAGTTTATAGGCTTATTTAAAGATTAGAACAATTACAAAAAAATATAAGCATGCAACACATATGCCATTGCTATAACAATAAGAAACCAAAAATCTCAATATTAAACCTACAAAGAAAAAACAAAATATGACATATATTCTATAAAGAATATTTCAGTTCATGTTTTGGTTATGAATATTGTTGGAATGTCATCTAAATTCAGTAAATTGCGGTCACTCCTAGCCGTAGTTGTGGCCTCTTTGAGGGTTGCCTTAATTGCAACCTCAAGGGTGGTGATTTAGTCCCACATCAACTAGACATGTGGTTAAATAGAACTTATCAAGCTTGGGCAGTAAACCGTAGTTGTGGCCTCTTTGGGGGTTGCCTTAATTACAACCTCAAAGGTGGTGATTTAGTCCCACATCAACTAGACATGTTAAATAGAACTTATCAAGCTTGGGCAGTCCTCACCTTACAAGCCAGTTTTTGTGGGGTTGAATTAGGGCCCTAAGTCCAATTTCTGAGAAATATGTTCATCTAAAAAAACAAATGTTTGTAGGCTTATTCAAAGATTAAAACATTAACACACATATAAGCATGCAACACCAATGCCATTGCAATCACACTAAAACCAAAAAAAAGTATCTAAGCATGAAACCTACAAAGAAAAGGCAAACAAATACGATATATATTCTACAAACAATGAATATTTCAGTTCATAATAATGAAATCTGCTTCTGCTTCAATATCATCCTAAGATCTGTCCCTCACCTTAAAATCACAATTTCTGATTGATGGAAATTTAACTTCATCATGTGTATCATCATACTATTTTGTCAGGCAAATTACATTGGCACCCCTTAAACTTAAGTCCAACACTGCTTTTTTTTACCCCACACGGACCTCCTTCAATTAATAAATTAGGAGAGATATATGTTAATGGTAGGGTCCAGTTGCAGGCTATGGGAATCGAATCGCACATTAGAAGTATGCCATTCTAGCAAGGTTTAAAAGGCCTTGGGCTCTCTAACTAAGTACAATGACAGCTTTTGTGGTGTCGTTCTTTCAAGGTTCTTATAAATTGGTATCAAAGCTTTCCACCGTGTCCCATATCTGCAAAAAGGCAGGACTGGTGGTGACACCACATTGCAGCCTTTATGAATTATGAGATAACAACTCAACAAGGCAAAAATAGAAGCTATTCATAAAAATCGTAATATAAGTTGCATCTAGACTTCGCCTTGAAGAACTGAATAAAGTCATTAAAAGGAATACAGGTATCTAGCATGTAGCTGACGTGGATTTATACCTGAATGACTGCGGTATCTTCTCCTGATTCCAACTTAAACACAAATTCTGGATCTTGCAACTTTTGCAAGGAAAATTGCATTACAATAAACAATTCCAAAAACAGTGCCTGGTCAACATCACTATTTCCGCTCTGCTCAAGCAGCATGACTAAAGAAGGAAGCCAAACCATACTTGTATATTGTTCACAAATTTGCACTGCAAATTTATATTCCCACTCCCCAGTATAAAATGTTAAAGCATCTCGTGTCTCGACATTAAGGAAACAGGCAGCTTTCCTTGAAATTAATGAACGGAAAAGTAGGATAAGCAATGAGGCTAAGCTTTTACCCTCACCCAAAGTTCTGCAAAACAGCCATCATTATAAGACACAGACGAAAAACCAATGGCTAAAGTATCAATAGTGAGATCATGATATAGAAGTAGAACAAGAATACCTTAATAGATATAACACAAATGACAGCCTTCTGTGCTCAACAATTTCAGGCAATATATCCATGAAAATCTGGAGGAAAAAAAACATATTAGAAGGATGATCTGCAAAGAGATTCTTTCTATCAAGCAGAAGATCATTCCTGTGAAAAACCAACCGTCAGTAATTTCTCCACATCATCTGTCTTAGCCAGCCAACATGGAACAACTGCAGATATAAGATCCTCAAAAACATGCTTTGAATGACTGTCAATCTACAGGCACACAAAAAAGAGAAATGATGATGACACGACAGTTCCTACACTGAATTATTAGTCCTTACTAAATTGAATTATGAAGAATTTCTCTTAAACACTGCAACTAAAAGTTAAGTTGCAAGATTTAATAAGAATCTAAGAATGCACTTCTATTGGTTTTTAAAATCAATGGCCATTAAGTAAGGTCATCCAACAATCCCAGTAATTGAGGTAGGTGATGTAGGACTTTCCAAACCGCCTCCCACTCCACGGGTGCCTGCTGACCAAGTGATGCACAAAGGAAACTCGGAAAAGACAGAAATGGCAGTAGGCTTTAATACCATGTTAGATTTCATCTTAACAAGTATAAAAAGCACACCCTAGTAAACGATGTAGGAGTTGTGGAACTTTCCAACAAGCATAGAAACATAAGAAAAGGATATAAGCTATTCTACCCAAAGAATGCCCTAAGTTCAGTACAGGAATACCCTATATTAACAAACCTGTGTGACAGCTGCTTGTCCAATAACTTCTAGAATATCAAGCATATGCTCCAAAACTTCTCCTGGAAAGACTCTGGTAACAGCAGAAAGTACAGAAAATACATGGTTGCGGGTGACTGAAACAGGGGATTTCCGGGCACACTCTATCAATAGCTTAATGTTAATTTCACTTATCATTTTTTCCTGTCAACAATGGCAGAACTTAATATAAGGAAATAGCTAAATTAGTGAAAAGGTAGTAATAATATTTCTAACAATGTAATCAATTTTCCAGCTTCATGACTTGGAAGCATACATTTAGCGGAGCCATGCTTTTAAGAGAAATAATTATATCCTCCAAGATTATCAACAGAGTCTGTTGAATATGATATATTGCATAATTGTTCGCTTCAGAAGGACTTGAAGGTTGGCTTAACCTTCTCACCGGGGAAAAGGCACCATTCACCCATTCACCTGAAAACACCTTGCTAAGAAGCTTAAATAAGGGCTCTAAAAGTAAATGCCTGCAAGAATCAAACTCAGAATTTAGCAAGATTAAATGCTTTAACTAATCATCTTAGCAGTACCCATAATGTAAGTTCAGATTCAGAAGTAACCAAGTCTCACCTGTTTGTTATGTCCTTCTTCAGTAGCAAAACATCAAGTAGGGAACTAAGGATGTAGACTGGATTATCTCTTCTGCATATGTCAATAGGAGGATATCCCGCTTCTTGATGTCCAATGATTTTTAGTTTCTTCACCATCTTTTCTTCTGCTGAACTACTTATACAACTCTTCTGTGCAAGTATAAGATCAAGCATGTGGCCAACAGTTGAGAAACTAATCTGCAATTCCAATATATACACCAATTCTTCTCAATTTCATTTTTTTTCCTTCCGTGGAATAAAAATTTGGAAAAAACCTCCCACTTCATTGAAAAGAAAGAAACAACAACAAAATCTTTCGCCACTAGGTGAGGTCGGACATTAAAAACCATAATGCAAAATAAACAACACATAACATTCATAGTGCAAAACAACCAGTTGATCCAAAAGGCTATGGTCAGTGATAAAAATGGAATTTACATTTTTAAAATTTCTCCTCAGGTCACTACCATACTAATTGTTTAAGAATACATTTATCTTATCATTTTTAAAAATTTACTATCAATTGATGAATAATAACATATCATCCATTTTGTCAATTGATGAATTTGAATCTAGACACCCAGCAGATAATGATGAAACACATGACTGGGAATAGATGGAAATAATGCCGAAGAAAGAGAGAGGCCAAGATTCGTCCAGAATCAGAGAGCACAAAGCTAAAACTAGGGAACTCATTAACCACGGTAAAGGGGGAAAGGATCCAAGATCCACTACCACAAAGATTAAGTTCTTTGCAAGTAACCACTACAGAAATCGCACACACCAGAAAAATACATTAAAAAAAAGGAACACTAACTGAGACAACACTTGGTTAATAAGTAATAATTTTGTTGAAGAGCAAGGAACTCACATCTATGCGCATTAATGCCTCTTTAGTTGCACGTTGTACATCACCATTATCGTTATGCCACAAAAATACGAGCTCACAAAATAAACACTCCTGACAGGCATAAGGAAAATCTATAAGTTTAGGTCACAGTAGAAGCTACATTGGTGATAATCTAGATCATTAGATCTACTCATCAATTATCATGAATGACAACAACAAATTCTGAATATAAATAAATATACTGTCAATAAGACCTTTACTTCATTCTTCAACTCCGTATAGAATTGACTGTTAAGTTTGTTCAAGACAGTGATGCAAGGCTTTACACAGGCAGGGTCATCCGAGGTCATGCCGCCCAACTGAAAGTTCCCAAGAATTAAGTCAGTAAATTCAGAATAACAAGACATGACATAGGTAAAACACACATCTTAGTATCTCACCCGCAAAGCTTTCAGTAAAAGATTTTGAAGATCATTTCCACCAGAGGGAGATGACATAACGCAGCTCTACACATGAAGAGGAACAAGTTCACACCAAACCTCAGAATAAAGGTTCCATAAGCTAAAACTAAACAAAATACACATACCTCCAGCAAAAGGCACATTATCTGAGTTTCAGTGTTTGACAATTTTGGACAAGACTTATTGAGCTCATCATAGTACTGCTCCAGAAAAGAGGACAACAATGGCCCAACTTCTGGAACGTGCATAAGGGCATTCCCAATTCCTTTGAATAAGGATAAAATCATTAGCTGCAAGCAACATCAACAAATAAGTTACTTCCTTAAAGTCTCGGCACAGCATAAAAACCCACACATAACACTTTTAATCTGGAACTGAACAAATGAAACCTTGATCTCTATCTCTATCTCCACAACTAAAAATATAAAACAAAAAATAGAAGAGCTTTAAGACATCAAACCTTCCCGTAGTTAGAGAATTTAAGAGTGGAACCCAAAATGAAGCCAAGAATTTTTATTTTTGTAGGCTGGTCAAACCTGAAAAGATATGTTTGGGAACAAAGTGGAATAAAGAATCCCAGAATTTAGTACAAATGAGCATTTTTCATGAATGAAGATAAGGAACATTCTTTAAAAAAAAAAAAACAGAAACTAACAAGCAAAATGAAAAGGTAAAAGTAAGATGGAGAAAGTTACAATACAAGACTCACAGAAATATGCATCAAACAATGAGCATAAGTAGCAGAACCAATAACAATGGAATCCTAAACCTATTCTATCCCTACAATCATTCTCAATAACACAAAGCAGCTTTAACTCCTCTAAAAAGGTAAGCCACACACTATGTAACATTAAACAAAGTGTAAATAAATAAACAAACAAAAACACTAATGTAACGCCAATAAAACAATTTCAAAGTCTATGTGACTGTACATGTGTCAAATTTTATATTGACGCCAAATCCTACCTATCATTATCCTTTAATCTGAATGCTAATATTCATTCACTAAATCAATTATGTGACCAATTCTCTTCACAAACCCAGTTGTCACAGTGACACAGAAGGATCGCTTGGGGATGCTGATGAGATCTGGTTTCTAATGTCATTTTATTAATGGTTGCTGGCATCATTGATTGTAGAGTCTCTACTAGAGACTTGTCTTTATACCATGATCTATTATGGTACATAAAGCAACTTCACCTGCCGGCAAGAACTCTTATCACAATCTCATCAGCGCTCAGCAAGGCAAAAAGAATCAAAAGCAATAAAAAATACAACAGCAAGGCCAATGTAGCGGTAAGAGAAAACAGTTGGTCGAGTGATTGGTTCAGTGATTCAATCCCAGCCTTTTAGATTAAAGGAGAAGCAAGGAATAGGATTTGGTATAATATAAAATTTGACACTTAATGTCAATTGGTCATATATACATAACAGAAACACATGCACACGCACACCAAAGCCTAAAGATGCAATTTAATAAAATACTCCAAACTAAAGTGTCATATTGCTTAGTTTGGAATTTATCATAATTTTTTATTTCATGCTTATCGAAGAATTCATCTAGAGCAAATAAATAAGGACAAGAAGAAAATAAGCAATCATTCTAGAACAACAATAATAAAAGAAATAGAACAACACATCAAAACAGCTCTCAAGTGAAAACCCATAATTACAAAATTTATAAGCAATATAATTGATTAGCATTTGTACTACGTTAGGATTTTGAATAAAAACAGGTGAAATCGATGATTCTTGGCTACTTGATTAGGCATTTCCATCTTGAATAAAAATAGGATTATTCAACAGTCAAGGTTCCATCCTACAGTTTATGCATTGGTTCAGTACCATTTTAATTCTCAGCTGTATATATATATATTCACATTAAATGAATGTCCTAGTTCTCCCTCTATGCCATCTACCTAAACTTCCATTTCTTTCACCTCCCACCCTTAATTTCCTTTCCCCTTCCCTATATGACTTTATTTGCGTCATGCATCCCTCCAATCCTTATGAACATTTGAGTTTTGACAATGGGGACAATGAACAACAACAAAACATCATTTAGATTTTAAAATGAAAAGGGGAAAAAACTCTGTCCAAATGCTTCTCTCAACATTAAGAAAATCTAGCTAACTCCATCAACAGAACAAGAAAGCATGGTCATATTGATAAGCAGCAGCTAAGGCAATTAATATAACAAATAGTTCTAAGGTAATAATATTGGTGCCATTGAAATGAGAATTGTCATAGTCAAATCATAAATACCTTTTCACTATATCTTGAGGTACCAAGATGTTTTGAGGCTCCAAGATGTTTGGACAGGATGAGCTAAAAGCAGATGCAAACAATGAAGGAAGAAATTTCTTGTCGGACAATATGAATGTTTTTTGCTGATCCATCAACGCCAAAACATCACCCAAAAAATGGATCCACATTGCATTGTTACCTGTTCTTACCAATTTAGAAACTTATAAAGTACCAAGGTAAAATTAATTAGGCATTGAGGGCTACATCAAATTATTTTGACAATAGAGTACCATTTTTCTTGCCAGAACGCTCAACATGACACCACAATGTACGCAACGAATCAATACAGCTCATGGCAGCAACCCTTACAGACTGGAAGAAAATTAAAAAATGCAAAAAAATCATTTGAGCCGACGACATCTTCTCAAAAATAAAGAAAATGGCAAAAAAAGCAACAGAGGATATACCACCAAGAAAACCATTTGTCAACAATTGGCAGTGTGCAGAAAAGGACAAAAATATACACATCGTCAGAGAGTAAAACTAACAAAGAATCATACCTGATTATCACTTGCAATTGGAACAAGAACAGAAGGAAATTCAGCTAAGAGTTCAATTTGCCATTTATCTTGTGACAGGCTACAAAGAAATGCATAGCATTGAAGACTTTCAACCTGGACTGCAGCAGTAACACCTGTAGAATGAAAGATTCAACCAAAAAATATGCCAATTGAACTTTATCTGACTTCTGATTCTGAACCAAAAATGTTAACTATAGAATACCAAAACCATTTGTAAATATCAATTCAAAAGGAACACAACATTAGCCAAGTAAAATATAATAAGTGTACAGCACCTTCCTCTGTGAAAAACTTAGATAAGAGGCGGGGAGGTGATATTCTGCACTGTGCTGCTAAGTAATGGAGGTGTTTGCGGAATGTATGCTTCAATTTAGAGGAGGCAAAAAATACAAACAGATCCCTTATCTTGTTGACCCACTTATCATCATCATGCTGCATTTTGTAAAAGGTTAATATCCAACAAATGTTGAAGGTGAGAATCTAACAACAAATTCCAAGAAGGAAAGCAGGTTCATTAGATAATTGATAAAAAGGATTACAAATAGTAAAGGAATTACTAACAAGCAGAATGTCAGAAGGTAGTACTGATATTAGTTGTGCTAGCCTCCAAAATATGCAAATCATAACCTTCACATTTAGATGTCTCAGCTTGACATACAAAAGCTCATTAAAGAATGCACTGCAATCCCAGTCTAACACTTCAGACTTGAACTGCAAAACAACCCGAATTCCCAGCAATCAAAACAGAATAACAAATTAGCTTCTCATTACAAAAAAAGTAAAAAAAATAATGAATAAAAGCACCAATATGCTAGAAAATCATTTGTACCTCATCCAATAAGGCATCACCAGCTGTCACTGATGTTTCCCACTCAGCCTTTAGAATAGGAAATACACATTCAAATAGTGTATAAATGTCTTCATCTTTGATCAAAAGAAAAAAGTCAATATTTAGCATTCCTCAATCCCATCTTTTAAAAAAAAATTACAAAGAAATCTAATACAGAAAAGAGAAAAGTACAACTAGGGGAAGTAAGATATACTTCAAACATTTATTTCTAGTTTATTTGTTTAAACATTACCTTTTTTAGTCATTATATGATTAAGATATTTATTCATTAGTTATGAACTATTTCTGAAAAATATTAAAATGGAATTCAAAAAGAGAAGGGGAAAACAAACCTTTTCGTTTTATCAAAAGAGACTGCAAAAGAACAAAAAAGAAGAGTGTCTTTGACAACTCCAAATCACTGCAGCTTCCAACAAACCAAGCAATATGCTCTTTGGGGTGGACGATGAAATTCTTAGCCATGTTATCAATAGTCTTCAAGTTAATTGAAGATAAACTTCCAGGTATCAATGTCTGCAATTTTACTTCAAGAGTCACTAAAGTAAAAGATGATTGAGGATTTCATCCGACAAAAACATTTTCATGAGTGGTTGTGATTACTGATTAACAATTTAGAAATATTATCAAACCAAAAATGTCTTTGAGAAAACCCACACTAGTAGTAACATATCATGTTCATGTACTAGACTAGTCACGGTCCAATTGGGTTATTCCCACCATAATATCAGTAAAAAATGTGCATTTCAATTTTCAAAGTTTTGCTTTTCCAAAGGAGACAGGGCCGTATGCTTGATTCATATCTTCAGTTCACCTTGGCAAATTCTTTATAGGATCTTGAGTTTGACAAGCTTGCCTTTTTGAGCAACAGAATTAAAATTCTTCATACTGTAATTGTACATTGAAAACAAATTCGATAGTAGATATTTACCCCTTCTCCAAAAGAAGACACGACAATATTCTGATAAAGTGGCCAGTTTATTTTGTTGACTAGTCCCAGAGCCTTTAAATTCAAGCTCTGTGTCTGCGCATAGCAAAATAAGTGGTTATTTGATAATTACCCAGAGAAGGGAAAATCTCAAAACTATTAAATAAGTACAAGATCAAAATATATTAATTTTCTATCCAAAAAACAAATATTAAATATGAAGTTAGCCATTACCTGTGGTAGAACAAGGAGTAACGGAAAAATCATAGCAGCAACATTCTTCAAGTAATCAGTATGATCACTGAAGTAGGCGATGGCATTCTTTAGACAGGTGACAGCAACTTCACCATTTAGACTATAGTTATCAGCTGAACCTACCAGAAGAGAATGGCGCATAATACATACAGTGAACAAAGAGCATAATTTTTTTTATTCAATTAGTAAGGAACCAAGCAAAGACCATTTGTTTAAAGAATATCTAAATACAAACATCTCTAGGAAGCCGAATTCATTCTTATCCATGGCTATATCAGAACTGGAATAAGTTTACTTGACAAAGACAGGAAACAACTAGCTGTAACTTAATGAGGACAAATATACTCCAGTATCAGCAGCAGTACAACTGAAATAAGTGTATGAACTGAAGGTTATATGCTTATATATATCTAGTCAACATAAAGTAAGAGCATATTTTGATGAAATGAACATAAAAATGGACAGCCATACACCCTTCAAAGAGAAAAGGGAAAGAATATAAGTTCAATAGAGCGAATCAATCCCAAAATAGACAGAAGATATAAGCATAAGAATATTTTGAACCATTGGAAAAACATTAAGAAAACTAAGACATTTATAATACCACATCTGTATTATGCACATAACCCCACCACCCCCTAACAGTAATCAATCAGCATCCATCAAGAATACATTCAGAGAACAAAGTCCTTGTCCCAGTTTATGGATAAATTGATGCTTGCATGTAGTGCTTCAATATAACACACAAACAATAAAGATGATATCTACCTAATTATTTTTAATATATCACCAATTACCTGACAGCAGTTTGTCAGTGCATCTTCTTAGCACACTCTGCAGTGCATCAAGAAGCTTAGAAGAATCTATTACATTTGGCAAGCCATCAACACGTAAAGCTGCTTGAACAACTGTTAAATCTTTATCATCAAGCAGTCTTAATATGTCCTCTTGGATGTTTATAAGATTCTGATCAACAAGACGTGTTTTGGGGTTAGTTAAAGGTTGAAGACAATGAATATGGAAAAACAGTAATAACACATCCTAGCAAGAACTCTGATCATATTATAAAGATTTCCCCAAGTCAACATGAAATCAACTCATAATTCCGTACAAAAATAGCATAAACCACAATGATGATCAATTAATTTACGGCTTATAAATATAATTAATTATAGCATACCAAGTACTAATTAATGCTACCTAAATAATGGTACCATTGGTACTGTGTACTTCTCACTAGCAATTGGGGTTTGTGTTTGACAACGAAGCATGATACAATAATTTTTTATAGCATTTTCCAGCATCACACTTTCTTTTGGACAGATTTGTGCCCTTGGGTTCATTGTGGGTCAAGACTCAGTTTACAGAGGGGTTTCCCTTTTGAGTTTTGACAGTGTTGTAAAGATATCTGGTTTAATCTTGAGTTGTATAGTCTTCACTTTTTGCTAAGCGTTTTTTTACCCTCCCTCACCAACAATGTGTAGAATCGGTGGCCTTAACAAATTAGATTACAAATGTACCTCAGTTCAAATCATTCAAAATGGAACTTAAACGTATCAAAAAATATTTCCAAATAAAACTAGTTTCACAGCAAACTTTTGTAATGCAACCATTTCCTAAAAATAAAAATATAAAATCAGAGAGAAGTAATATGCTGTCACCATCAGAAATTACACGCAATTGATTTACACCCACTCTTACATCATTCAGTAACTTTTTACTTGATAATTTTATCTCGATACCCATTGTTGGATTTAAAAGTTCCTATCATATAGATCATATATACAAAATTTTAGATTAATTCATTTTTTTTTATACATCATTCAGTTCATCAAAACTAATGTTATATATACTTCTGAAATATATAAAAATAAAACCTATTCAATTTTATTCTTATTGTGGTTCATATTTTACAAGATTTGACATAAATAATTTTGGGTAGTATATAATTATAATTCAACTGTTGGATTGGCAAAAATTACAAATTAATGGAAACATGAGGTTTTGGGAGGACAAGATGATTAGCAGAGCATATATACCTCTAAACCAACTGCCTTGCTTTTCAGGATAACAGTATTATTTAAATCAAGCAGCGTAGCACGTCGAACATCAGCCTAGAGCACCATATCAAATACAAATTGTGAAGGTCTTACAATTAAGAAAAAAATTATCACTGTTGAACAGGAGAATACACACTTTTACATTTACATACACCTAATAATCAAGAATAGGTCAATGGTTGATACCTTTGGATGATACAGGCCCAACCAAACATATGAGTCTGAAATATCAAGTGACGAATCTGAATTCCCATCCAACATCTTACATAAGACATTATACAATGAACCATCTTTCTTAGAACGTGCTTTGTTATCCTGTTGAACATGTTCAAAGTTCAAGCCATTTTATACTATCTGACAATGCATGACAACAACAAAAAAACAGACAATTCATCAGCATACCTGAAGGAAATGATGAGCTGCACCTCGTAATTCAGAAGGGTATTTTGTATTGACGACAAACAGAATCTTTTTTGCCCACCCAGCTAATCAAAATTTGACAAACCAACGTTATGAGAATAATAAGCTAGGCAACAAATGATAACTGATTAGTTGTAGAGTTCCAGTAAGAAAAGATAATAAAGGCATACCATACGGAGCTAAATGATTAAAAAAAACACCATAAGAAAGGAAAATTATTCAGGAGCAAAACCTGACAATAATAATCTACACAGAAATCAATGAAACTTCTTAAAAAGAAATTTACATTTCCAAGCTGAAGCAAGTAAAACAAAGTACACTGACTATTGAAGACATAACATGCACGCATGATACACATAGATAAATCATAGACCATATAGTGAGATACACAATTTGAAGATATCTAGTTCATTAGTGGGTTTGTTGACAACACTCTAGATTTGTTTTAAATCACATATTCAACTGCTTTGAAGCTGCTCCACACTCAAACTTGGCCAAAATAGTGTTGGTATCAACAAGGATTTTAGCATCATTAATGTATTGGACAGTCGCATATGCAAAATTTCCTGTCTTCGTATGTATCGTTCATGGTCTCTGGGTTTCTTTATAAATCTATTAGTGTTATTTACAGTTGAAAAAAAAGAGTATGTAGTTTCTTAACAAATAAAACTTCCCTTCCTGAAGGCACACTTTAGACTTCAACATCAAATTTTCCAATTTACTTTTCCCAGTTTCAATACATGGTTAAACTGTTAAAGAATGGACTAAGATTTTTTGACAATAAAGCATTGTAACCAGTGTGATCCAAGAGTTTGGCTCTTAATTAAGAAATGCTTTTCATACTGTAGAAATGGAGTGGTGTCAGCCTTCATGGTATAATGCAATGCTTTTAATCTGGTGTTTCAAACTCCAGTTCTAACTATTTATACAGGCTGTACAAACATTTTATTACTTCGGTAATATTGATACAGAAAACAAATCACTTCTAAGTAGACCACTTTTAATAGCATGCATCTATTGCATTATATGTTTGGAAAGTTCTGTGTTGGGGGAATAATTTCCCGATAAGCTGCCAAAAAAATTTCTTCACATCCAAAATAAGCTAATACGAACATAAAGTACGATCAAACTTCATGGTGAAAGAAATTTCCCAATAAATATTATTTTCTTTAGAAATTTACTGATTCACTCTTGGTATGAATTATTAGATCAAACCATATGAACAATGAAGCACAACAGGATATATAATTTGGGGTACAGGATAGTGATCAGCTTTCTACAATTCAGAATCAGAATACACACCTGACACGGAAGAAGTTGAGTCGCTAACTTTTTGTGATAATTTCACACAAGTTGAAAGGATCTTGGTGACCACGTGATAAACAAGACCATTTATGGGGACTTTTTCTATTAAGGATAGCAAAGTCCGCTGACAATATTCATCAGAAGAACTGCAAATGTGTTATTGTTACAATCAGCACAAAACACAAGCTTCTATAATATATGACTTAAAGCATATATCTACTGAAAGACAATCATAGAAAGCACACCTGCAGTCAATCAGGGAGTCCAAAAGCACAAGGAGAAACTTTTCAATATTGAACTCCTTAGATAATTCTAATAAAACCCCTGCCAGGTCCCTATATAGAAAAGGGATTTAATAAATCATAAATATACATACAGAAATGACAACAGTCAGAGCACAGTGATTATGCATAAGTTGAGAAGTTCGAGGAAGACTACCTTATTTCCTTTAATATCTCCAAGGCCTTCATTGGGAGTATTTCAACATTTTGAGACTAAAAAAATTCCAACAGAAAAAATTAAAATGAAAATATAGCCAGGTTCAGAAATAGATAATGCACAATAAAAGGAAATTGGATGAAATACCATATACCCCCCCCCCAAAAAAAAAAAAAAAGAGGATTAATACCTCCATTTAAGCCATACACAAGCACACAGGATTACACTAGTACCTGAACAAGACTAATTAAGGTAATAAGGGACAAACGAAACCAATGGAGATCTGTCAACTCTGTAGCCTCCTGACAAGCAACCTCAGCAACCAAACGTATCAAACTATTCAAAAGTTTAGTAGCTAATGTAGTTTTGTTTCCAAGCAAGCCAATGATCATCAAAGAACCAGCCTGCATAATAGAAAACAAAAAAGAAAGCAAGAGAAAGTGAGCTTCTGACTGCTAATTATAAATCAGGACAATTTGACCAAAAAAAAGGCAGGAGAGGGTGGCAAGAAACATAGCTCAAATACATGAGTATACATAATATGTGAAAATATTTTATCATATCCTATCTTAGATTATGTTTTAGGATTAGTTTCCCTATAATTCCATTATCTCTCAGGATTTCTCTATGATTAATATAAATAAGGGTTAGTGCTTCCTATTTCATGAATATACCATCCATGACATTGCAATTCATTGTAATGATCAGTAGAATATCATTCAAAGTTTCTATTCTCTTCTTTACTTGCCTCTATACTTAAAACCCATATTTCAACAGATCAAATAAGCACCAAAAGTAAGGTAACACAAACATATAATTATATTTTATGATTGTACTAACATATATTTCCCTCAACTTGAGTGTTATAGAAACAGATGGTTATGGTCTTGTTTTGGTGCTAAGTGCAGGTTTATTTTAAGGGAGTCTCCAACACGATTACAGATATGGAGTGCAATTGGAGGGATCTTTTGTATTGGTGAATTACTTTTATTTCTGATTTTAACGAAAAAAATGAGGGATATCGAAAACTATTTAGCACTCAATCTGTATCACGGCATAACCATGAAAAATGGAAAATTCATGACTGGAAAGATTAAAGCCAACTCATTTTTCACAAATAAAAAATCAAATTGCCCAATAAAGAAAAAAGAATATTAAAGCTATAACAAAACAGCAATATCCAAGCTTACTCTAACTAGGAAGGGTAAGCTACTATATTCTTGTATTCTATTCTTTACAAAGGATCAGATGCAAAATAAAGCATTCAATTGCTTGAACAAAACATACATTATGACATGAGCTAGTCCGAGCATATTCTACATTTATGGAAACAAATTATAAAGAAAGTAGAAACTAGTTTAACACAATAAACATAGCAACAGTAAATAACATTTGTTAACAAAATGGTTTAGGCCAACTTGTACCACTTAAAAATGCTGCATTAATTTTCCTATTTGGGATGAATAATATTGCACTAGCAGATATTGTAGAGCAAATTCATTTTACAGTGTACCATTTGAAGGAAATTACATCACCTACTAATGATAAGGTAATCACAAAAATATTACAGCATGATGTCCAACTATAATCAGTTTTAAATTTTAATACATGGAAAATAATTTCCTAGGAAGCTAACCTTGTGATCTGAAACCCCCTTTATGCCAGGTTGAAGACTCACAAAAGGAAGTATCCTCTTTACGAGATCATTATCAACAGTCACAACAGTACCCAAAACTTCAACGAAAACAGCAGTACAAAAGCGAATTGCAGGCATTGAAGGTCGAGACTTTTTTGACGGAGATGCCTGTAACCAAATCCTTAGCCAACTAATTATTTGATTCCACTAGAGAACTTCCAAATTCACAACTAAACACAAACTCACATAGTTACATAGAGCGTCTAATATGCCCTTATCACGGATGCACTGCTGCACTATGACCATTCTAGGTAGCCGTGCACCAGAGGCTTTCACACCATCAAGAAATCCCCATTTAGTATTCCTTTATAGAAATTAACAGAAATATCAGAAGCCTCTCCAATCAGTAGTAGTCTACAATCTACATCACAACCAAACCAAAAACACATAATAATATCTTTCTAACCTTGTATCGAGTATCTGTACTATTCGAACAAATTCAGGCTCATCGTGGTACGGCAAAGTACACAAAATCAAATCCTCATTGTTGTATACATGAATCCTGAAACTCAAAACAAACCCCATCAAAAATCACAAAAAAAGGTAAACGAGGCAGAGGCAAAATGTGATTATCAACACAACACCCCTAGGAAGAAAACAATTAATAACACATTGTTGAATTATTGAAATCAAATAAACAGCTCACTTGTGTCTACGTATCAAGTACTCGAGCGTTTGAAGAGCAGCGGTATGAAGAAAGTATCCAGAAAGTAGTCTCAAGTATGAAGCAATGGAGACGTTAAGTTGATTGTTCTGTTCTATTCCCATTAACCCTCTATCCAACTCTATACTTCTGTGGCTAAACAAATCGTTCTTATAGTTCCTGAACCGCTCATCCATGCCAATAAGAATCTCTAAGCCTGGAATAATGCATCACATAAGAGAGAGAAAATCAATAAAAAATAGAATATAAAGTAGCAACACACTTCGTAATGCCCCATGATAATCACTCTAAAACTAAATTCGGTTAACTGAATTGCTTAGTTGCAGTACTATGTTGAAAAGAGCGAAAGTAAAAAGTTTAGAAGATAGACCTCGAAGAGCTTCGGTGAAAATAGTTTCGGTGCTGATGTCAGCGGCTTTTTTGGGATCGTACAAGATGGAAGGGCGAGTGTATGGCTTCTTGAGAGGATCGGAATCGGTTTTGGCGAAGGATCTGATAGCTTCTAACTGCGAGGCTATGGAGGAGGCCATTGCTGGGGTTTCGCACCAAAACGAAGGTTCAACGATTTTGGTTTCAGTGTTGGTTCTTCTGCTTATGCTTCTTCTTCTTCTCTGCAGAAGAACTTCAAAGTGAAGACTGGGAGAGAACGAGGTGTTATATTGATTTACGGCTTTCGTGCTGAGCAGCTCGTAGGGTTTAGTTAGGGCTTATGTGTTTTCAACCGCCAATGTTCCCTTCCTAAGCGACGTCTTTCCTCTCTCTCTCTGATAAAGCCAATATAAATAATGCAATACTTGCCCCTATAACTTATCATTTTTTATCTAAATGAAAAAATACTTGTGTTTTTTTTATTTTTATTTATCTATAATTTACTTATAACTATTAATAAAGATAATTAATTTATTTCGTATATTATCCTATGTTGATTGAATGAAGATAAAATATAAATAAATGATATATATACTAAATATTATCCATGCGATGCACAGGATTGCATGAGTAAGTTTAGAGGGAAATTTTTTAAAATTATATAAAAATTTATAATAATAATTTTATTAATTTGTTATATTATTAAAAAATCAGTTCACATGTCTATAATATATAGCTTATTTATCAATGAGAAATAACAAAAGATAATTGGATATGATTAGTTTTGAATAAAACTATAAAATAAATTCTTGATAATATTACTCTTCTAGAGTCAAACAAGTTCATCTCCAAAATCAAAAAAGTTTGTTTAAACAAAAAAAAATTGTGTTGTGTTGTTTGTTTAAACAAATCAATCCATGTAACAAAATTCAAATGAAAATTATAATGTAATTGTTTTTTATTAAAAAAAATCAGATTATTTCATTATTATATCATTAATTTAATAATGTAAAAAATAAAAAAAAATTAAGTTAATGAATGAAAAAATATAAATTTAATAACACGTACTTAAATATCTGAAAGCTAATACAATAATACTTAGTACGTCTACATGTGCATTATATGTAAGGTAATACTTTTTATCATTTTAAAAAATTAATTGAAAACTTAAAATATATATATATATATATATATTATATAAAACTTAATTTGACATTACAATATTTTAGTTTTACCTCTCATATTCAATTAACCTCTAATTCGTGCATTATGTGTGGGGCTAATACTTTTTATTATTTAAATTTTTTAACTTTATAGTAAAAATATATAAAGTTGATTTATTAAAATTAATTTGACATTACAACATTTTAGTTTAGTCTCTGATGTTCAATTAACCTCTAAGTATACTTTTTCTTCAAACAAAACGACCATTCTTTAAGAAAAACAACCACTTTACAAATAGTTTGTCGCACATGAGAAATCTTGATTCTATTAGAATTATATTAAATAATTTGAAATGCATATTAAAGAATAATAAACAAATATTTTTTAAATTTGTAAAAATGAATAATTAAATTAATTAAAATAATTAAATTATTACAAAAAATAATAAACTAAACACCAAGGCTTGGTATTAGACCATGTGGCAACTCCTTATTTCATTTTTATTAAATGCAATCAATTTTATTTGTATTTATCCATAACTAAACAAAAGAACAATGCGTGCAACAATGTAAAAAGGTTGAAGAGAAAGAATATACATTGATTGTAATTATCTTAATTAAATTAAAACAATATAATTAATTTTAAATAATATTAATTATCTCAATTAACATGTTAATCATAATTATCTCAATTATCGTTTATTTCATATCAATTAAAAAGACTTGAGACAATCAATCACACATTTCATATCATGAATTTATTTAATTAAATAATATTAGTCTTTAATATGGGTTGTGGAACTTTTGGTCATATAATTTATATAACAGTTTGTTTGAAAATGTCAAAAAATGATATTATACAACTTTTAACTATATAACTCTATTTAAGAATATTAAAGTGAAAAATATTGGTAAGATATTATCTTTTAAAATATTAATATATTGATTTGTTGTATAATATTACTACAAGAAAAATGACTTATACCTATAAATAAAATCGGTCATTATAAGTCAATAATATGTAGGTAAAAATATAATTGACATTTACCTATATATATTTTTCCGTCAACTTTGAAAGGTCATATTATAAAATTATTATTAATTTGTATGTATAAAATTTAATTACAGACATATCTTTATCTATGATTATATTTGTTTGTCACTATAGACAGTAATTACAATTTATTCTAGGTGTAGATAAAAGTCATTAACATATACATACAATATCCAATAAAAGTCATATAATAATAAAAATTAAACTAAATATATTTTATTTTCTTATTATTAAATTTTATGAAAAACAATATAATTGAAGGAAGGAATATTGAATAATATATGAAACTCAATGCAAGATCACACTTTATTCAATGCAATTTCAATAACCAACTTGTAAATTCTCAGCCACAAACACCAATATATCCTCATTAAAGTTCACAAACACATTTTATACAACAAACAAAACATGTTATAAGTTCAAATAAAAGTTTTTTCTTTCTTTTTTGACATGAAGGATGCATCTTGCTATCTAATTTTCCTTGAGGACCAATTTGTTTGGTAACTAGGATCTCCCTAAAACAATAATAGTAGCAACAAATTGCAAACAAATTTTAGTTTCAATATCTTTCCTAATGATTTTTAAGGATTCCAATCACTAATAAAATTGATGAATAAAGTGTACACAAATTTTAGTTTCAATAATAAAGAAAATTTGTTAATACTTCATCAATATTATATGTACCTTTTATTGGTAATTGACATTATTTACTGTTTAATTTTTAAAATACGAATTTAAATATTAGTTAAAGATCATATATTTATGAATGTTCAATTTATCTATATATTTATGAATGTTCAATTTTTCTTTAATTATCACCTAGTTTAGTGTTTATTTTTAACACATCAAGTTGAATGGTTAGGCCTTTAACTGCATAAATAACGACCATTAATTTTTTTTTCTTCATTATTTCTCTTTTTTGGGGCTTATACCCGTAATAATTGTCATTTTAAAAATTTAAAGATGATCAAAATTATAAACATTTCTAAAAATAGAGCCTGTAATTTCAGGAAAAAGAAAGCCAATTATGGTATCAATACTCAACCAGAAGAATAAGTTTACTCTAATATATCAATTATTACAATAAAAATGATGAAATCATTCAAATAATTAGAGATGAGTGCACCTTCTCATAAAAAATTCTAAATGTCCATGGGACTGTAGTGCAGGTCTCCTGTGACAAAAAAAAAATATAATAATGAGTAAAGGGATATATTTTTAGATGAATTGTTTAGAAAGAGTTTTTATTTTGACTTTTGCATTTTTCCTAAGTATGAGACACACGTGATCTTAGTCCACTAATATTTTTTAAGCCAATCAAATCCCCTTACTTTTAAAATTAAGCAAATGTGATCCATTAAGTTACCATCAAATTTTGAGGATCATGCTCATGCAGTGTGAATCAGTATTTTTGGTACAATATCATTATTTAAAAGTCAAACATATAATATTTTAAAACAATTTATCATGTATATTTGGTGCAGAAGTTAAAGTTATTTTTTTATTAGTACAGGGAACTAAAAGCCCAGATTAGAAATTACTAGGAAATGTGACAGCTGCATCTGCCATAATTGCAAGCCTTCCTTCAAAAGTAAGCTACGTGGAGGTCGGAAAGAATTAATGTATATGTAGATAAAAATATGTCAAACCCTCTTTATCAATACCTGCAAACTCCTTACCATAGAAATCAATACCTGCAATTTGTGCCTTCCCCTTTGCCTCTTCCCACATAATGCCAAGAACAGCTTTGGAAATTGTTAAACAAGAAGGCCTGAGACTATTGAAACAACATAATTTACTTTAAAGTGGCTCATAAAGAACTACTGAATAAAAAGAAAACCAATCACTTTTACTCGGTTTGTGCTTAAATACAAAAGAATTTGTGTTACTAGCTATAATAAACTCAATAAACCAAAGCTGACATCCATCAAACAGAAGATTCTTTGGCTGACAACTACATATATATATATACACTTGGAAAAAATTTATTTTCCTTTTTATATACGTTTGAATATATAATATACTTGGAAAAAATTCAGAAACTACATCAGTAGCATAGAAATAAAATTGAAAACTGCAGCAATGTTACAACAAGCTCGAAACTGAATGCACACAAGGCTGAAGGGGATAATTTTCTACTTGAAGGTTCTAGCACTAGAAAAATAACAGAGAGATGAGTTTTATATAGTATTTAATCTGTTACCAGCCATTCAGTCAACATATTATGTACCATAGATAAACACAATCTTTATCTTTAAATAAGACCTACACTTCTAGAGAAACCAACATGTAAAAGACGGATACAATATGAATCCTACAAGATAGCAGAACCAAAATTGGGAGCATTATGTAATAAATATAAATGCTAGTTTGTAGACCCCAATTCTTCCAACAATAAATACAAGAATCAACCATCACCTATTTTCTATACTTGCACTTATGCAACTTATGCTTGGGCAAACCCCAACAACAGATAAATGCAGTGCAATCATTTCCCCACTGGTGGAATATTTATAAACATCTCATTCAAAAGAATCAAACCTCTCAATTCCATTACGCCCAAAATAAAGTAACAAACATAGACCAAATAAGATCCATGGTGATTCACTCAAACACCTACGAAAAACTCTTAAAAGGCATATAAAAAGAAAATACATAAAAATATAATATAACATAATAAGAGGCAAGAGATGTCAGGATTCTCCTCACCACCAATAACCCAATACACAGCTGCTTCAACATCTTTTGAAGGAGATATGAGAACTCTCAAGAGCTCTCCAAATACATTCGGCTGAGATCCTAGAACTTGTGGATCACCAAATAAATCAAAAGCAGCAATCCTCATCCGAGAGTGTATATTTTTCAAGAAAAAATGAGCTGCCACAACATCTGTAGTTCCTTGAAACCTAAAATATAAGGTTCACTGAAGCATTTTCACAAACCCCTTACACAACCCATTTTAACAGGAAATATCAAATTAACTTAACAAATTTTCCTAACTTAATACATCAAATAACTAGAACGATTAGTTCCTATAAACATTACACAGCCCATTTTAACACGAATAACACACGACAGATTCATTTAACAACCATTCATATAAAAATTAGAGAAAAGCATAGAAAATCAAATGATGATTCAAATTATAACATGTTTGTAGGTATCTGAAGTACATACCCTACTTTTAATGATTGTCATTAAAAGTGTCCGTAGATATATGATGAATTTCTTGTAATATGAGTTTGACCTATACTAATTGACTATAGGTACAAGTTTTTAGAGTTTTATTTACAAAAGTAATTGTAAATATAAATTATTTTTAATTTTAATAAATTTACTTACATCAAATAATGATAGGTATAAATTGTTAAATTTTACCTACATTAATCGAGATATAAGTATTTTCTAGTTTTACCTACATTAATTCATGACGGTAGGCAATAGGCAAAATAAGTTTGTCATTATTCTTGTATATTAACTAGTTAGATTTTAAAAAAATTAACAACTTAGAAGAATATTATTATGATAGGTATAACATGTTAAGAATAAATCATAAATAATATATATATATATATGTATATATTAAATGTCGATATTAATTTATTGATAGAGATGAATTGAAAATATTAATTTTCCTTTATATCAAAAATTTAAATTGAAAAAATGGAATATATTTTAATTGGTATTTGACATGTGTGTTGATAGACACAATTAAAAACTGTGTTTTATATAATATATTGATTTATGATGATTGATTAAATATTGATATTGATTGATAAACATTAATTAAAAATATTCTGATTAAATTAGGATATAAATATTTAATTATGGTAATTTCATAACCGTGTAACTCATTAATTGATTTTTATTTTATAACTTTTCTTCTACCATTTACCGTATTTTTTTAATTAGGTTAGTTTTGGTGTAATAACTTTTTTATACTTTTTTACTTTTTTTTTCTTTAAATTCATATTTTAAATGAAAATTCACACATTATTCTTTCTCTTTCATTTTTTCCTCTAATAACTTTTAATTTTGATTATGTTGCAAACACTAATCACTCTTTTTTTTTCTAACACTTCCATTTTGTTTCACCTGATATTCATTATAGTTCTTTTTATTTTTTGTCGTCTTTTTCCTAACTTTATTTGTTTCAGGTGAAATGATAAGGGCAAAAATGAAAAGTGAAACAAGAATACAATGAATTTCATCTATTTGTTTGAAGATGGCTGAGAAGAGAAAAAATTACAAATCCCTGGACCCCCACCTAAGATGATTTCTCCTTTTACTATCCATGATCTGAAACAAAATTAAATACAACAAACTCTTTGTTTTATCTTTGTCTTGCTTGATTGTTAAAAAGACAACAATGTAATTGTAAAATTAATTTATAGACACCTTTTATTATTTCTCCAACAACTTAACGTCAATGTACATAGTTTTATTTTATACTTCAACGTGAAATTTAAGACTTACGCTAATATAGAGTAAAACGACGATTATCGTGATCACGTGAGAATAATTAATGATAATTATTAGATCAAAATTAAAAATAATAAATGATTGGAATTAAAATATTTAAATATTTAAATTAAAATTTAATATATCATAAGATTTGTTGGGAGTTGTTCCTTTTAAAATGTTTGATTCAAGTCTCAAGGTATTGAAACTCTCAACTTTGAATGCAAAACTCAAGAATCCAACTACTCCCTTAAGGGTCACATCTTTTGAGTGACTCGATGTCTCTCCATCTCCTTTCTCTATATAAATTTTATAGTGTGTGAGGTTGAGTGCTCCTTCTTCTTCTCTTTTTAGACAAAAAGATTGGAAAAAAGACAGATTTTAAGAGTCTCAAGTGACATTCTTGAGAGCACATTTGAGCAAGCTGTGCTTTGCAAATTGAGAGATCTCTAGAAGAAGTTTGAGTGAAACATTCTAAGGAGTTTGATTTTCATCATTGTTGGAGAGGTTGTATGAACCACTACCTTGGTGTATTTTTAATTCTTTGTAACCTCATTATTCTTATAGTGAAAGTTTGATTCTGGACTAGTGTCTCATGAGTTTTTACTTCACTTTCAATATTGTTTTCTCACGTTAAACAAATTGACTGTGTTCTTCTCTATCTCGCTCTTCTTGCAATTTTATTGTTTCGCTTCCGCAATCAATTTGAGGGTTCGTCTTGACCCAACAGTGGTATTAGAGCCCGAGTTCGACGGGTTCTGAAGGAGATGAGATGGAAACCAGTGGTATCACCCATGATGGAGATATGTTCAAGTTGACCGCAGACAACTTTACTTATTGGAGACCGATGATGGAGAACCACCTCTACTGCAAAGATCTGTACGAGTCCATTGTCCTTGATGAGAGACCGGCTGACAAAACCGACAAGGAGTGGGAGATCCTGAGTCATAAGGCGGTTGCCACAATCAAGAAATACATTGACAGAAACCTCTTTAAGCACATGTCCGAGTTCACGAACGCGTACGAATTGTGGAACAAGCTAGAATCCATGATTCAGAATAAGACTCCGAGGAACAAAGCAAACCTGGTTAGTCAACTTGTGAAGTTGGAATACAAGGACGGTATGAGCATGATTGAACACCTCAACATTTACAAAGGTATTGCGAATCAGTTGTCCAAAGCCGATATGAAGATTGATGACAAGATGCAGGCATTGCTGCTGTTGAGTTCGCTACCAGAAAGCTGAGATACTCTGGTAGTGACATTGAACAATTCGGCTCCAGAAGGAAAACTGACGATGGATACTGTAACTGGCAGCCTCCTGAATGAAGAAGCCAGGAGAAGAGAATGAGGTGTAACCAACACGTCTAAGGCCAATGTTGCTGATAACAGAAGTAAGTCTGACTCCCGGGGTTGTGGCAAGAGTCGGGGTCGTGATAGTCGAGATAAGTCCAGAGGTCGGTCAAAACCGAAATATGATTTGAAGTATTTCTACTGTTGGAAGGTAGGACACAAGAAGTCGGACTGCAGGACTCTGCAGAATGATGAACAGAACGGTTGTGTGAAGCCGGATCAAATTGTCCCCAAGAAGAGGAATGATAAGAGCACCACCGCTGTGGCTGCTAACCCGAATGCCAAGATATTCTTCCTTGGTGAAGAAATTTTGAACATAGCTTAGGATGACTGCACTTGGATTGTTGATTCGGGTGCCTCATTCCACGTCACCCCATATGAGGGGTTCTTTTCTGCTTACAGAAAGGGAGATTTTGGTGTCGTGAAGATGGAAAATCAGGTAACCAGCAAGATTGTTAGTGTCAGTGATGTAACCCTGACCACAGATGTGAGATGTTGACTTACGTTGAAGGATGTGAGACATGTACTTGACATGCGTTTGAATCTAATCTTGGTTGGTAAGCTTGACGATGCCGAGTTGGTGAACTACTTCGGAGAAAGTAGATGGAAGCTGGCCAAGGGAAACTTGGTCATGGCTCGAGGAAAGATAAATGGAGGAGAAGCTAATTCTGTCCGAGATGGACCTAGCTTGGGGCTGTGGCACAAGCGCCTCGGCCACATGAGTGAGAAAAGGCTCCAGATTTTGAAGAAGAAAAAGCTATTGATCGGGTTGAAGGGCCAAGTTTTGGAGAGTTGCATGCACTGCTTAGCTGGAAAGCAGCACCAGGTTTCTTTTGCGAAACTGGATCAACCCAGACGATGTAGGAATATTCTTGACCTCGTTCATACTGATGTTTGCTCCATGTTTGAGAGATCACTTGGTGGAACTCAGTATTTTGTTTCATTTATTGATGACCATTCCCGCAAAGTATAGGTTTATTTGTTGAAATCTAAAGACCAGGTACTCCAATCATTCAAAGAATTCCATGCTATGGTGGAAAGGGAGACTGGCAAGAAATTGAAAGTGGTCAGATCAAACAATGGTTGTGAGTATTGCAGTCCCTTTAATGCTTATTGTAGAGAAGCCGGGATCCGACTTAAGAAGACGCCCCCCAAGACTCCGTAGCTGAATGAACTGGCTGAGAGAATGAATCAGACTATTGAAGAGAAGATCTGAAGTATGTTATCCAATGCTGGGTTTCCGAAATCATACTGGGGAGAAGCAGTCATAACTACGATTGACCTGATCAACCTTTCACCATCACGACCACTTGAAGGAGAAATTCCTGAAGAGATTTGGACAGGTCGAAAAGCGGCCAATGATCATTTGAAAGTGTTTGGATGTCGAGCTTTCGTGCATATCCCTAAAGATGAAAGGGCAAAGCTTGATGCAAAGATGAAGGAATGTATTTATCTTGGATCACTAAAAATCGAGTTCGGTTTCAAACTTTGGGATCCAATCAATAAGAAGATAGTGAGAAGCCGGGATGTGATCTTTCATGAAAATGAGACCATTCATGACATCTCGAATCCCAAAGTCCGGGTTTCTGTCCGACACGAGGAATTCGTCCCTCCTGTTCGAGTTGAAATACGGGGAGAAACCAATTAAGAAAATAATGATCAGAATGACCAGCAACAAGCTGATGAGGACCGAGATATTGAGGTTTGAGTTGATGAGAATTATGAACCGGGTTCACAAGCTGCTGAAGAAGAACAGCCGAGATACCCCACTAGAGAAAGACGACCTTCTACAAGGTACCCACATGATGAATACACCATTGTTGCAAAAGATGGTGAGCCTCAGAGTTATTATGAGGCCATGGCGAGCTTAGACAAAGAAGAATGGGAGAAGACAATGCAGGATGAGATGAAGTCTTTGCACGAGAACCAAACTTATAAGTTGACCGAGTTGCCTAAAGGAAGATGAGCTCTTAAAAACAAGCGAGTGTACAAAATTAAAATTGAAGAAAATGAGCAAAAGTCGAGATACAAAGCCCGAATTATAGTGAAAGACTGCAATCAGAAGAAAAAAGTTGACTTTGAGGAGATTTTCTCTCCTGTTGTGAAAATGATCTTGGTTCGAACTATGTTAGCCATGGCGGCTCCAATGGACCTCGAGGTAGAACAAATGGACGTGAAGACGACATTTCTTCACGGTGACTTAGAGGAAGAAATATATATGGAGCAACCTGAAGGGTTCCAAGTTTCGGGATGCGAAGACATGGTATGCCGGTATGGTTGGCAAAGTGGGTCAGCCTGCAAAAAACAAGGCGGGCTGGCCCAGCCCACCAAAAATGCGGGGCGAGCTGACCCACTTTTGCAAAGTGGGCTGGAAATGCTAGCCGGCCCCGTTTTAATGCAGGCCAGCGAACCAGCCCGCTTAAAAAATAAAAAAAGTTCATTCTTAAAAAAAATACAAATGTGATAATTAAAAAAAAACACAAAGTTAAATAAAAGCAAACAAGTAAACAAGTAAACAATTAAAAATTAATGTTAAATAACTGATGTCATGTGATAATTCACAAAATTACACCACTTGCAAATGGAATTTATGGATGTAAATTGTCCAAAGTGTAATATACTAGTAATGAAAGACTATTTGAAAGTATCATTATCATAAACATTTTGATATTAAAACTTAGAAGTTAATTGGAATACGCTGAGAGTGCAAAAGAACATAAATTAAAAGAACATATCTATTTCAAAATATGTTAAATATATCTATTTAATTTTAATATTTAATATTTTAAATAATATTAGCCCGCCCCGACCCACGTTTGGCCTGCAATTTTGCGGGCCGGGATGGCCTGCCCCGTTTTTTAACTGTAGGCTAATATTGTCAACCCAGCCCGTATTTTTTTGTGGGCTAAACGGGCTGACTCGGCGGGCCAGACCTGTTTTGCCAACCCTATATGCCGGTTAAAGAAGAGTCTCTATGGCTTGAAACAAGCACATCGACAGTGGTACAAGAAATTTGAATCCTTCATGAATGAGCACAAGTTTGTGAAGACAGAAGCTGACCACTGTGTATTTGTGAAGATGTATGAGACTGAAGACTTTCTGATTCTGTTGTTATATGTTAACGATATATTGATTGTAGGGCAAGATAAGATAAAGATTGCCGCCTTGAAGAAGCCTTTGAGCTCGTCCTTCGCAATGAAGGACCTCGACCCTGCAAAACAGATTCTCGAAATCAAGATAATCCGGGATAGACAAAAGAAGCTATTGTGTCTGTCTGAGTCAAAGAAAATACATTGAGAAGATTTTGAAGAGATTCAGCATAGACAAAGTCAAAATGGTCAGCAACCCCTTAGCCGAGCACATAAAGCTGAATAAGAAGCATTGTCCGAAGTCTGATGAAGATAAAGACGAGATGCTGAAGATCCTGTACCAATCTGTCGTCGGAAGCTTGATGTATGTAATGATTTGCACTAGACCCGACTTGGTGTATGCAGTTGGAATGGTGAGCCGATATCTATCGAACCTCGGCAAAGAGCACTGAGAAGCAGTGAAATGGATCTTTAGGTACTTGCACGGAACGACCAATTTATGCCTCCGATTTGGAGAAGGTGAAGCCGAGTTACAAGGCTACTCGGATGCCGATTTAGGGGGAGACGCCGACTCTAGGAAGTTGACTACTGGATACTTGATGAGATTTGCTAGATGAGCTATCTCTTGGCAATCAAGATTGCAGAAGTGTGTGGCACTTTCGACAACTGAGGCCGAGTACATTGCCGCAACTGAAGCTTGCAAAGAAATGTTGTGAATGAAGAAGTTTCTCTCTGAACTCGGCCATGAACAAGACAAGTACGAGCTGAAGTGTGACAACCAGAGCGCAATTCATCCTGTGAAGAACTCGACCTATCACTCTCGCACTAAGCATATTGATGTGAAGTATCACTGGATCCGAGATGTGGTGGAGGATGGACAGCTCGCACTTGACAAAGTGCACACTGACCTGAACTGGTCTGACATGATGACAAAACCGGTTCCAGCAAGAAAATTTGAAGATTATTGTGAAGGAGCCGAGCTGTTGCTGAACCTGTCGCATTGAAGATGCCGGGTTGTGTTGAACCCGACGCATTGAAGTCGGAATGGGGAGATTTGTTGGGAGTTGTTCCTTCTTAAATGCTTGGTTTGAGTCTCAAGGCATTGAAACTCTCAACTTTGAGTGCAAGACTCAAGAATCCAACTACTCCCTTAAAGGTCACATCTTTTGAGTGGCTCGATGTCTCTCCATCTCCCTCCTCTATATAAATTTTATTGTGTGTGAGGTTGAGTGCTTCTTCTTCTTCTTCTCTTTTTAGACAAAAAGATTGGAAAAGAGACAGATTTTGAGAGTCTCAAGTGACATTCTTGAGAGTACATTTGAGCAAGCTTTGTGCTTTGCAATTTGAGAGATCTCTAGAAGGAGTTCGAGTGAAACACTCTAGGAAGTTTGATTTTCACCACTGTTGGAGAGGTTGTATGAACCACTACCTTGGTGTTTTTTTTATTCTTTGTAACCCCATTATTCTTATAGTGGAAGTTTGATTCTGGACTAGTGTCCCGTGGGTTTTTACTTCACTTTGAAGAAGGTTTTTCCACGTTAAATAAATTGACTGTGTTCTTATCTATCTCGTTCTTCTTGCAATTTTATTGTTTCGCTTCCACAATCAATTTGAGGGTTCGTCTTGATCCAACAAAAAGATCTCTACAAAATTAACTAAACAACAAATAAATCTATAAATATCTAAATTATTATTCTTTAAAAAATCTCAATTAACTCATCACCATCATGATTGTGACTAACATCACCATGACCACAACTGTCACCACCGCTGTGATCAACGACAGTGGTGGTGACAATAATGTCGACGACAGTTATGGGCAAACATGTGATGATACTGGTGGTAACAACAACGACGATGATGACAGTGATGTTGACAGAGGTGGTGAAGTCATGATGATGGTGATGGTGATGATTATCAATAATCAATATATTTTATTATGTTATTTGTTTGATGAATCTTTTAGAAATTTAATGATTATATTATATTTTATTTTTAATTTTAAAATATTTGAATCTCAATCATATTTTATTTTTAAGTATAGTCTAATGGTTGCTATCAATTATTATAGTGTTTTAATATAAGAAAGTGTTCTCACATGAGTGTCATATTCTACTGATATATATGTTTTGCAATCACAACATGACTTCTCTATTTTATTTTAAGTGTCTTTTTAGTTTTAAGAAATTGTGTTAAAATGTCGAAGAGTTAATGTCTAACTCAAGTTGTAATTGTGTTTGTAATTGTGTTTATTGTTGAATATTATGAATAAAAACATGTAATATTTTTTATGAGTTGTGGAGGGTAGGTGATATTAATATATATGTTTTGTAAAATGTGTTATACTATTTATTGTTAAGACTTTTTCTTTCATTGTTTTTTCCTTGGTGAAAAGTTTTGATATATTTAACTTTTTATTTATTAGGTATTATTTTGATGAATATTTTTCATTTGTAATCTTAATTAAGATTTGTTTACTATGAATTTTTTTATAATATTAAAAAATATACAAATTTTGATGAAATGTTTTTTTAGAATGAATTTTATGAGATTTTTTATTAAAAAATATAAATACCGCATTCATTAAATAATCTCATTTTGAGATTTTTTTATTACTTTTTGTTTGTCGATTGTGAGACTATTTTTTTTATCCCACATAATATCTGTTTCTATTCATTGAAGATAATGTAGATTATTCATAATTTTCTTCTTCACAAAAGATGTTATTGTGATGATAAAGAATTTTCAGTTGAATTAATAGATAAATCTTCATCCTCTTGAAGACAATATACACATTCATAACTTTTTTCAAAAAAAATATCACCATGAAAATGAATTTTCAATTGGATTATCTTCAGTATTATCAGTTAACAAATACCGTAAATTTGAATTTATTATTCAAATTCAAGAGCATGACCAATAAGATACTAATGCATTGAGGCTTAATAAATACATGAAGAAACATTATATAGGATAGGAAGTCATTTTTAAAGGGATTATATAAGAAGATACGGAATTAGAATCAATTAAATATTTAAAAAATTGTATTAGTTTTAGTTTCTTTTTATGTAAATTTTATCATTTATTTGTTATCTTATTTGTTGATTCTTATAATCTTAAATGTTTTATCTTTATGTAAATTTTATCATTTATTTATTATCTTCTTGTTGATTCTCAAAATCTTTAATGTTTTCTAAAATTTTATAGAATTTTATAAATTTTATAAATCTATAAAATATTTTCAATTTTTTTGAATTGATATGTTATAAATAAATTATTAAAATTTCAAACAACAAAATTTTAATCAGAAAAACACACGTCTTGTAAAATCCATGTGTAAAATTATGAAAGCCTGGTTTGGTTTTATCTACATACGAAGCAAAGCGGAAAAAGTGAGGCAACGACATATTTGGTGACGTCATGAGGATGGTTGACGATAGAAAGAAAGATTGAAGCGGAAGTACATTGTTGTCTGAGGCTCAGGCAGTTACTGTTACTGTTATTATGGAACTCAAACAACAAAAACTCCTTCTTGTTCTAATTCTAACGCTTCTTTTGGCTGCAACTGCCACGCCGGATTCTGAATACGTTCGATCTCTTCCTCGTAAAACCTTAACAACCATTCCATGGGATTCAATTTCCAAGGCCCACTCCTCTTACCCTCAACAGGTGCTCAACCAACCTCTCTTTCATTCCTCATATTCATACATAAATATACTTTTGTGTTATTTATTCCCTGCATGATCAATCGTACAGTACCTGATTTCTTTCGTATTTGATTGTATTATGGTGTTCAATTGGGAGGGTTCATTTTTTTTAATATAGGGTTATATTTTCAAAATTATTCTCTGTTTCATGTTATCGAGTTTAATTATTTCTATGGAGAATAAAAAAAGTTATATTATTAATCCATCAGAAATTATCGCTGATAAGACTATTAAGACAGTGACTGTAGTAGCTTGTCTCCGGGGTTCAAGATGTAACCCTGTAAGGTTTCTTTGGTGATGAAATTCAAACTTGATCCAATAATTTTCTGTCACTCTTGTATTGGGTTTATAGTTCATGAACTGGGTTCTAGTCATAAATCTTCAAAAGACATTTTTTATTTGTGATAGTTGGTGATTTGTTATAGAATGATTATTGTTTATCTCATTATCTGCTTATTTTGCAACTTGAACAGTTTGTTTCGCTTTCTATGAATTATTTGCCAAGTCTAGGACAAATATTCTGTGAACTGAACAGTCAACCGTGCTTGCTTTATTAAGCAATCATATCGGCCTCTTTATGCATTTTCATTTATGGTGACTATTCAACTTCAGTTTCTTTGATGCCAAATGTTTGTTCCAGGTACACATTTCTTTGGCAGGAGACAAGCACATGAGAGTTACATGGATAACCGATGATAAACATTCACCTTCATATGTAGAATACGGAACATTACCTGGGAGATATGACTCAATAGCTGAAGGAGAGTGCACCTCTTATAACTATCTGTTATATAGCTCAGGAAAGATACATCACACTGTAATTGGACCTTTGGAAGACAATACTGTGTACTTTTACAGGTGTGGTGGACAAGGTCCCGAGTTCGAGCTCAAAACTCCTCCAGCTCAATTTCCAATTACTTTTGCTGTGGCTGGGGATCTGGGTCAAACTGGTTGGACAAAATCAACACTGGCTCACATTGATCAATGTAAATATGATGTCTACCTGCTACCAGGAGACCTTTCATATGCTGATTGTATGCAGCATCTGTGGGACAGTTTTGGGAAACTTGTGGAGCCGCTTGCGAGTACAAGGCCATGGATGGTAACTGAGGGAAACCATGAAGAGGAGAACATACTATTGTTAACGGATGAGTTTGTGTCCTATAATTCCAGATGGAAAATGCCATTTGAGGAAAGTGGATCAACTTCAAATCTCTATTATTCTTTTGAAGTTGCAGGTGTTCACGTTATCATGCTTGGCTACTATGCAGATTATGATGTGTACTCTGAACAATACAGATGGCTAAAGGTTAGTTGATTTCACCTATTGATCAAGAGTTTCTATAATTGGATAAGTGTAATGCAATCCATGACCATGGAAAACTACACAATCATGCTTGTTATTATTATTTCTATTTGTCTTTTTAACATTACTCTATCATTTTAAAAAGAAAACTACTTTGGAGTTTGGACCACTTTTTTTTTTTTCCCTCTTTAATTTTTTTCTCATCCCTCGTCTACAGGAAGATCTGTCAAAGGTGGATAGGAAAAGGACACCTTGGCTGCTTGTGTTATTTCATGTGCCATGGTATAATAGTAACAAGGCTCACCAAGGTGCAGGAGATGATATGATGGCAGCTATGGAGCCGTTGCTTTATGCTGCTAGTGTTGATTTAGTTATCGCTGGTCATGTTCACGCTTATGAACGTTCAGTATGTCTTTATGGTTCAGCATTTTATTTTCTTTGTAAGCACCATTTAGTGGAAACCGGGTTTTAATACTCTCTCTGATTGTCAGAAACGTGTGTATAATGGAAGATTGGATCCCTGTGGTGCTGTCCATATAACTATTGGTGATGGTGGAAACAGAGAAGGCTTAGCTCATAAGTAAGTTTCACAGCCAGAAACATCCCACAGAAATCTGTTCTCTGAATCGTTTGTTATGTGAAAAAAACATATATTTGAGGTTTATCGTCATGTATCCAGCCTGAAATTTGTTTTTCTGTCATTGTTGCTGGATGTATCCTTACATAATTTGTTGACAGGTATATAAACCCACAGCCAAAGTGGTCAGAATTCCGTGAAGCCAGTTTTGGTCATGGTGAGCTGAAGATTGTAAACTCCACTCATGCCTTCTGGAGTTGGCATAGGAATGATGATGATGAACCAGTAAAAGCTGATGATATCTGGTTAATCTCTTTGGTCAGCTCAGGATGCATTGATCAGAAGACACATGAACTCAGAAGTACACTTATTATGCCCTAAAACTCAGAACTGCATGGATTAGCAAAAGTTACGTAAATATTGACGATGAGACGATACCTTAGTTTAGTTTGTATCACTACTAGCAGCAGAGTGAGTAAACTGAGGTATTTCAGTACATAGCTGCTGGTTGTGCTGGTGCATGTATTTAAATATTCTAAGGACATGGACTAGTCAGTAAATGGAGTACAAGGCTAGTTGTCACTTTGCAATTGATGGTGTTGCTTGTTTTGTCTGAACTTGTAAGATTGGTTTCTGATTTCTCTATAGGAAAACTAAAACTTAGGTTACTTAATAACCAGCAATAAATATGTAAATTTTATATTCTTAACTGGCATTGAGATTTTAGATTATGATTCTAGAGCCACGCAACGAGTAAAGCCATGATGATTACTGGGATGCACGAAGGTCTAATTAACAAAATGCCTTAAATTTGAAATCATTGTTCGCTGATTCATGGGAAATGGGATATGATTGAATGTAAATCAGCAATCTAAGATTAGAACTGTAAAAACAGCAGAGTGGATAATTAAGCATTAAGTGAAAACTTCTGGGTTGGCCTATTCTGTCTTGTGTGAAATACTAAAACTGATTCTGATTACATTAATAGAATCTAATTACATTAATCAATTGGATGATGGGTAGCTTTGGCACTGTCTGATTCTGCGACTGCGGAGGTTTCTGTAATCATTAATGGTCCAGCACGATGCTTGCAGTGTTTCTTGGCTTGATGTTGAAACCAGCAAGCATGAGAGCCATGATTCTGCCTAAAAGTTCTCGAGGAACATGCTCACCCCTACTTTCTTGAGGAGACTCTAGCAGTATGCAATGTGCATAATGTCTTCCATTTATCCAGTGTAAACTTGTAGGTCAGGTCATGTAGCAGTAGTAACACTACAAGCTGCACAATTGTCTTGATTCTAAGGACATTATCATTCAGTGCATTGTCCAATCTTAAAAATAGCATTGTGCTAAAACATCAATACAATTACAAACTCCCACCCTCTTAATAATATCATAGTCCAACTCCAATCAGTAGCTGATTGCTATATCTCAGACTGTTCCTATCCTCGTTTAGCAGATGTTGCAGAGCAATAATCTGTAAACTTTCAACATAATGAGTTCTCCATGCTTCATACTTAAACTAGAACAATGCTAGTCTATGTATATATTCAACGGTCATTTTTAGTTATTTGTTTAATAAATCATATTAACTAATGAAACGTTTAATAGAAAGTTAATTTTAAACGCATATTTATTATTATTATTAAGTGTGTGTTTGATTTACTATTAAAAAAGTCCCACAAAAACCCAAACAACCATTGAATTAAAAGCTACAAATTTTTATTTTCCATAAAATGTATATGTTTGTTGAACCTAACATTAAATTAAACACATTGTAAATAATGGGAGAAGAATAATGAGTTTAAATGACGTGATTAATGAATGTTGAATTTGCAAATTCTTTCATTAGTTGCAATATTATACCTTCTTATTTTTTTATGTAACAAAAGCATAAAAATTTGGGTACTTTATTCACCCAACATAACATAAGGAAATTTTAAACGACTTCTGTTTAGTTGTTTTTTTTAATTAATAAATTATATTAATCTATTAGTGAAATATTTAATAGAAATGAGTTTTAAAGACATATTTATTATTAAAATATTGAGAGAAGGACAATGAGTTATAATGTGTCATACGAATATTTAAGTTTGCACATTCATTAGTTATATACTTACATAACTAATATATTGAGTGAGGTTGTTTAAAGTTTATTTTTTAAAAGAAAGTGTTTGTTTAAAAATAAATAGTTTTATGTTTATTTTTTTAAAAATTATCTATTTATTAATAAATTATTAATCGAGTAATATTAGATTCAATATTTTTAAACAGTTTATCAAAAAAATATATTTTAAAGTTATTTTTTAAGTTTAAATAAATTCACTCTTTATGTATCTATTAATTTTAATTATAAGTACCTTTCTAGGGATAAGTATAAGTACTTGTATTATATGATTGTTCGGCATGTACAAAAAAAAACATATATATATGATTTTTTTTAATAATAAAAATATATGATTGTTCAGTACTTACCAAGATTTAATAAAAAATAAAGTTCCTTTATATTATTATTTTAAAAATCTAGCATGGAGTTTTTAAAAACGAGTGTGTAGATTGTGGGAATGATTTCTTAAGGAGCAGGTGGGGGTGTTAATGTTTGACTGATTCTGGAAAAATGCACGATTTCTGCTTCACGATTCCATACGGTTTGATGTTAGTTGGTGGTGGACTCTTTGCATACATAAGCAAAGGTAGCATCGCTTCTCTCGCCGGAGGCGCCGGCTCCGGCTTGCTTCTCATCATCGCCGGTTATCTCAGTCTCAATGCCTTCGGCAAACGAAAAAACTCTTACCTCGCTCTCTTTCTCGAGACCGGTATCCTATTTCTCTCCTTTCCTTTCATTATTCTTTTTATTTGGCTTCGTCGCGTGTGTTTGTTGACTTGTTCTCGATTCTGGATCTGAAACCAGTTCTGTGCTAGAATTCATGATTTTATGATTTTGTTGAAATGGATTTAGATTCTCTCTGTCTCTCTTAGGATGTCATGGTGATATTTGGATGACTAATTCTATTTTCTCCTAATATAATGCAGCTCAAGTATCGACTTATGAACATGTTAAGAGCATATGTTGTTTTAACTTGTGGGAGAAGTCTGATCTATTTTATTTTACCCTCGGGATTTTTTTGTGTGTTTTTTCAAAAGTTTATCTAAGCTCCACCTAAATGCTTTTTGGGTTTCAAAGATATTGAATGATGGTGCTTTTTAATTTACTACTTTCTATTAAAAGAAAGGGGATTGGTTAGATTAGGTTAGGTTAATATGGTGTCTACCCGAGGGAGGGAAAGTGATACATAGATGTGAAACAACACTGTGCACAATATTGAATGCCAAGGAAGCATCAATAGATACATAGATATATTGGGTGCATGGTTTTCAAATTTCCATTGCTTATCAAACTTGGATCTTGCCCCATACAGTTTTGTCATTAATATAGTTGATGCAGTGGAACGTGGCTTGTCCTTTAAGGCTATAACTAGAGCTTTTTGTTGTAGCTTCGAATATAAGCCCAGGTATTAGAATATAATGATAAGTATAAAATATCAAAGGAGGGGAAGTGTTTATAACAAATATTGTTCAATTGAAAGTAAAATTTTATGACAGATTTTTTATTTATTTCAAATGCTTATGAATATAACAAGTTTATTACCATTAAGTTAATGACTTGCATTGCTCCTACTTAGTATGCACAGAAACTTTTCTAATCTGTATACTGTAAAACAGTTTGTGCAGCCATATTAACTTGGGTCATGGGGCAGCGATATTTGGAAACATCCAAGATTATGCCTGCTGGTCTTGTTGCAGGAATCAGGTAATCAAAGGATTGATTAGAAGTACCCAAACTCATTGTAAACATAGTTTTACTGTCTGAGTTGTAAGCACTAAATTTAAACTTCAAGTTTTAATTGTTGGATAAGTTGTTAGTTTGTAGATTATAAATCCATGAACATATCTTTTTTAAAAGCAAATGCATCCATGAAAGTTCTTTAAACTCTTTTTAAACGATCAAGGCTTTATCATTCCCATTTATTTTCCGAATAAAATAAATATTTTTATGTGTATTATCCTGAACTTGTTTTCTGCAAGTTCTAAAATTTGTGTTTAACTTCCCATTGTGGATTTGAAGATCTCTATATATGTTCCAAATTTGAAGTCAAGAATCAAGCACTGACAGCCATTACTTAGTGTATGTTTTGCGACTTTGTCCAATTTCTCCACATCTGTCACCAAGAGCTATTGTAATAACTTATTTTTCTTGCTTATTTATCCTAATGGTGTTTGTACTTAGTGTATGCATTTGTAGACATTTATGTAACGGTGTTTGTTATTTCCAAAATGTTGTGTATGTATGTGCATTTCCCTAATAGAGCAATGTACGTTGTTTGTATTTGGAGTTAAGACATTTGTCCGTCTTTTTCTTGCAGTGCTCTCATGACTCTGTTTTATCTCTACAAATTAGCAACCGGTGGCAACCATCTCCCCACCAAGGCTGAGTGATGACATAAATGATATATCATATATTTGCTTACTATAATACAGATATGTTGGCTGACCTGCATGCCGTAGAGGGTTAAGATATATTGTTGTACTCTTTAGTGATTTCAAAGTATGGAACAAAAGATAGTTGTTGTTGCCGTTGTCTTTATACATGTAGGAGCATGTAGGAGATTGGGCCAGTCCTCCATCACTCTCTTAGCAGATCTTTATATTTTCTCCTTTCCTTTTTCTCTTAGATACCTTATCACCGAGGTTGCTTAAATGCAAAACTGGCTCTTATTTGTTGCATACTTGACACACTCGAAGGAATTTCCAAATGAAATGTATCAAGCCTTGTTATTTGAGTCTGGTCAACAAATTTACATTTCTTGGTGAGTCTACTTGTGAAATATGAAATATATTACATTATCAACAACTAGATTAGGTTCTGACGTGTGCCTCCTAGGAACTAAATTATATTTTGACTTATTGCATTAGCCAATACTTTGTGTGCTTATCTAACCATAAAACTTGTGAGATGAAAAAATTCTTTAAAATTTAATTTGTTCGTGGGTTTGGGCTTAACTTTTGTAAAATCATTTGTAAAAATTGTGTTTTGAAAAAAATGAAAGATAAAGTTCTATTTGGTGAAACTTTTTTAAAACAGTTTTTAAAGTTATAAAACAAAACAAGAATTAAATGAAAAAAGTTGTTAGGGTTTTTTCCATTAAAAATGCTTTTCTGTTTTTTAAATAATTGATACAAAAACACATCATCAAACAATTTTTGTGTTTTCAAAATTAGAAATTGTTTTAAAAATATTATCAAACAAGTCCTTGAAGTTTTAAAAAAATAGAAGGAGAATAGAGTCTCTCACTCTCTCCCCACTTTCTTTCTTCCGTTCCGAGTTTAGCCAATTCCCTCTTATTTTCTTCCCCTTTCATTTTTTTTTCATTTTTGCTTTGATTTTATTCTTTCTAACCTCCCCATTTAAAATTTTAGAAAATCATTTGAGTTCCTTTTATTTTGTTCTCCACCCACACAACTTCGAGATTTTTTTAAGGATAGCATCCTAAGAAGTAAAAAGTGCTACCCATTCCTCAAAAAATTATTACATGATATCCTTGTGGTAAATCACGACAATAGTTTTTGGTATGTTTTCATTTTCAGGAAAGATATAGTTAGAGATTTGAGTACAAAACTAAATTTTATTTATAAAAATATTTTAAGAGCATCTTCAAATAACGACATGGGTTAAAATAGATCTCAGAAGTTATCACACAATTTTATATTTCTTTAAAACGGATCTTATAAGTTTTCTCAATGACTTTTAATGGTTAATTATTAATTCTTAAATAAGAACGATTCTTACATGTCGCATCATCGTCCTCTTCCAATGATGAACTCAATTAAAAACAATTTAAGACTTTAAGAACCCACCTAAAAACTACTGCTGGAGATGCTCTCAAAGCCTTTTGAATAGTTGTTACTTGTTTGTGCTCAGATTCAATGAGGAGTACCTCTCTTATGATTATAGACTAGTCTTGACAGCGATTAGTTGGTACTTCTTTGTTTTAAGTGGATAATAATTATAGTGATATACATTTAATATATTTATTTATTCATTTAATTATTTTGTTATCTCATTATTGTCTAATATCATTTTCTTGGGAAAATAAGTCTTTGTATTATTTTCTAAGATTGAGAAAGTTTTAATTAATAAGAGAGAAAATTAAAACACCAATCACATTTTAATATTTCATAAAGAAATTTGCTCTATTTTGATGCTCCTCTGACTGCTGTGGATTCATCCCAAGGGAATTTTACAGTAGCAGATTCCCATCTCCGTATTTTGTTTGCTTCCTCCGAATAAAACTACTATAATTCATCGAGACTGAAACATTATTTATGTAAACTCTATTTTCTAAGCTAATATCAGCAAAGACTAATGATTATGAAATGCCGAGGCACACTGGAGTGGGCTCAAATGAGTTTTTTTTGTCAACAACAAAAACATCCAACCCTGTTGTCTTTGTTTGATTCCACTTTACGTCACATCTCGATACTAATAATTTGTAAATCTATGCAATCCTTTTCTATGGCATCATTGGGAAATAATACTTCTTAATGATCTCTATCCTTCAAAAGAAATAAATCTCTTTATCTCGTGCTCTCAGTTGCAAGATTATTTATGCACACACAAACAAAATAAATAAATAAATAGTGAAGGCAAAAGAAATCCTTCCTGAACAGATATACATATGGGACAAAGAAGAATCAAACCAATTAACTTAGAATACTATGCCTTATATTCCATCTTCTGCACAATCATACACCTAACTAGGTGACAGCAATTTGATTTTTTTTTTTTGTGTGAACATAATATAATAGTTAGTGACACATGCTACATTACAACACATTAGGCCAATTATAGCCTCTGGCATTCTCTCTTCCCTAAGATATTCATTTGGACACTCCAATTAGAGATCAAAGCAAAAGGACAAGCCTTCTTACAAAATCCTCACATAAATACTCTCATAAGAGCATTGCTATCTCGAGAACCTGAAAAAAAGAAAAAACTTGAAGCATGAGTCTTCTTTTGTTGAGTTTCCTCTTGATCATCCCAATCCTTCTTCTGCTTAGAAGAAAAAGAAAACCATCCAAAAGGGTCCCTCCAGGTTCACTTGGAATACCTGTTGTTGGCCAAAGCCTTGGCCTTCTTCGAGCTATGCGTGCCAACACCGCAGAAAAATGGGTTCAAGAAAGAATCAACAAGTATGGTCCCATTTCAAAGCTAAGCCTCTTTGGAAAACCAACAGTTTTAATACATGGACAGGCTGCAAATAAGTTTATATTCTCCGGTGGCGGTAACGCGGTTGCTAACCAGCAAACACAGTCCACCAAAATGATCCTAGGTGACCGGACCTTGCTGGAATTGACTGGTGAAGATCACAGCCGAGTCAGAGGTGCACTTGTCCCATTCTTGAAGCCAGAATCCTTGAAGAAATATGTGGGAAAAATGGATGAAGAAGTTAGGAAGCACCTTGAGATGCATTGGCAGGGGAAACAGCAGGTCAAGGTATGTACTATGCTGTTACAACTTACAACCCAATATGTGTTACATTAAACATGGTTAAACTATTCACTTGGTCCATGTAGTTGTTTCCATTTTAAGTTTTAGTTCCTGCATGATAAAATAGTAAATTTTAGTCCCTGAATAGTTTTTTGTGATGATTTATCACTGCCAGAAAGTTTTCGGTTTGAGAAAAAAAATCATCCAGACAAATCCACAAAAGATGATGGCTTGGTTTGGTTTTCGGTTTGGATTTGAGCCCCCCTATTTTATTTTTGTTTTTCTTGTAGGTATTGCCCCTGATGAAGACTCTCACATTCAACATAATTTGCTCTCTTCTGTTTGGTGTTGAGCGTGGAAAACAAAGAGATCAATTCCTGGATTCCTTCCAAGAGATGATAGAAGGAATGTGGTCAGTACCAATTAACGTGCCCTTCACACGCTACAACCGCAGCCTTAGAGCAAGTGCAAGAATCCAGAACATGTTGAAGGAGATTGTGCAAAAGAAGAAGATTGAACTCGAGCAAAATGCGGCATCTGCACGTCAAGACTTGATCAGTTTCTTGTTAGGCATGGTTGATGAAGATGGCAAACAAGTTATTAGCGAGAAGGAAATCTTTCACAACATTAAGCTTGTCATGGTTGCTGGACATGACACTTCGTCTGTTCTGATCACTTTCATCATCCGACTCTTAGCCAACGAACCTGATATCTATGCAGCAGTTCTTCAAGGTATGCATCAACAAAGTGTGTGTGAGTGTGAAAGCGTAGGAAGAACAAATTTTTGTTACTTCTATAGTGCCTACTCCTTTGACAGTTATCACTCTTAATTAAACACTTTTTATTTAAAATAGGAAAAAGAATTATACATGTCAAGTATCATGATTTTTTACACTGACAACATAGAAATTATACTGAGGGCGAGCCCTGATACAGCGGTAAAGTTGTGTCGTGGTGATCTGTTGGTCATGGGTTCGAATCCGGAAACAGCCTCTTTGCATATGCAAGGGTAAGGTTGCGTACAATATCCCTCCTCCTTACCTGCGCATAGCGTGGAGCCTCCGGACAATGGGGTTACGTGGTAAAAAAAAAAACACAGAAATTATACTCTTTGGTTAGAGTGAATAGCATATGTACTGATAGTCTAAGTTTTTACACTATCATCTAATTATAGATTACCATGTAGTAAATTTGTTGATTTTTATAACATGATAGTGCATAGAAATTAAACTCATTTGGTTACGAGGTTACAGAACACGAAGAGATAGCAAAAGGCAAGCTCTCAGGAGAGGCACTGACATGGGAAGACCTTTCAAAGATGAAGTACACCTGGAGAGTAGCAATGGAAACTCTTAGGATGTTTCCTCCTATTTTTGGTGGCTTCAGAAAGGCAGCAACAGATATTGAATATGATGGATACCTCATACCCAAAGGGTGGCAGGTAAGTGAAACTCTGGTGTGTGTTTTCTTGTACCCATGACATTGGAGCGGAATTTCAATTAGTTTTGCTGATGACTAATCTCCGCCAAAAAACCTAGTTGACCTCTTTTAGGGAGTCTCCACTTCCAACTATGTTTTTCCCATCCACAAGGCTCGAATTCAAGACCTTACTTAAGGGAATCGAGTCCAGTACCACTTAGACCAACGACTTGTTGGTAACTCTGGTGTTTATCATTGGCGAACTTCTTTCCATGCAATCATGTTACTGACTAAGACCTTTCTACATGTTTTTAGATTTTCTGGGTCACAGCAATGACACACATGGACAAAAACATTTTCCCAGAGCCATCAAAGATTGATCCTAGTAGATTTGAAAATCAAGCATCTGTCCCACCCTACTGCTTCATTCCATTTGGAGGGGGAGCAAGAATATGTCCAGGGTATGAGTTTTCCAGGCTTGAAACTCTTGTTGCAATTCATTACCTTGTGACACGGTTCAGTTGGAAGCTATGTTCAGACAATTTCTTCAGTAGGGATCCAATGCCACTACCAACTCAAGGGCTACTAGTTCAGATTTGGCCAAGGAAACTTTCTTAATGGTCATTTCAATAACCGCTGATCTTCTAATCAATACAATGTACCAAAAATAAGTCAATTTTTTGATCAGCTTATGACTATATTAGCTTATTTTGTGTTCAAACTGTAAAATAACTTGTAGTTACAATCATACTGGGAGGACTTTTGGGGGGGGAAATAAAGTACTCTTTTCTCTAAAATGAAATTCAAGCATGCACTTAAACTACATAGAAAACATGAAGAACACACCTATTAGCTTTCCTAGAAAACACGATGGAATCAAACTTCCTAATCCCTATTAATAAAAAACTAACAACTAACATTTATCCATAAAAAAATTACATATTGACATGATTATATTTTTTTGGCGTTATTGACATATGATTATACAAGTGTCGCAACCAACCGTGTAAGAATAAAATGCATTTGGGTGGTTTTTTTGGGGGATGGGGGGATAAAACGATTTTTTGGAAAAAATTAAATATTTAACAATTCAACAGTTGATATTTTGATTAATCATTTGAGTGACTCATTGTTTTTACTTTTAAGGGGGAAAATTACATTGAAGCCATATGTTCGAACTAGATGTCTTTCTACTAAAATTAAACTTTAGCAAATACCCTCGAGTGTATCCCATGTAACGCCAAAACTATTTAAGAGGGTGCACTTGAATGTCCATACAAGATTAATTCTGTTGCAGCCACCAATATATATATATATATAAATAATTTAATGATTATGCATTCGGGATATAAAATAATTTTATACTGTTGTTCAATCATAAATTATCATTTGAATTACTTTAAAAACAAAAAATTTATCATACGTCATGAGTCGTGATTGAATGACTAGGTAAAATATGAGTTAAATGATCATGCACTGAAACGGTCTAAAATAATTTTACATCATCATTCAATCACAAATCATCGTTGATATGATTTTTAAAGTAATTACAATAAAAGTAAACAATCGTACCATACATAATAAGTTGTGATTAGATGTGGTATAAAAATTTCTACCCTATCAATATATAACATTATATACATATATATTAAAAAAATAAAAAAATTATCCGAGTTTAATCCCAAGTTACACATGGTTATATTGGTGATGTATTTGTATTGTGCTGCTAGTTAATCTATCTGCAGATGTCCTATGTTTTGTAAATGGGTAAAGCAGGCAACCCTGTAACAAGCTTTACACTATATTGCTGAATTGGTGTAAACAGTAAAATTGTTACTTTCACAATTTTAGTAGAATTTTGAAGTTCTTAATTCAAAGCTACCAAACCCATTTTAGAAATAAATAAATAAATAAATTTAAATATCCTATTACCCAGAGGCTCCATGCTGTGCACAGACAGTGTATGTAAGGAAGAAAGATATTATACGCAGTCATATCCTTACATATGTAAAAAAACTGATTCCAAGTTTGAACATATGACCACCAAGTGACCAAAACCCATTTTAGAGAGAGAAAAAATGTAATATTTATAAAATATTTTACATGACACTTATTCAAGTTAATTTTGCATGAAGTAGATATATTCAAGTCCCTTATATTTACACTATGTTGAATCTGGCTACATAGATAATCCAAATTACATGAATGTCTAATATAAGTTGTAAGAATAAATATATACACAATATCGAACTGTTTGAATAATTTTTTTAAATTAAATGGGTACAAACAATAATTCATTTGGAATCTCCTAAGCAATCCAAATCTAGAAGACCAAAAATCTGGTCACACGCAATCAGCCCTCTCCGATTGGAGGAAAAAAAATTGAAGACTGCTAGCAATTCTGGGGTCTGGAGTACTTTGGAGGAAGAGATGGACATCTTTCATTCATATGAGGATATGGTTGCATGGTGTTGTATCCAGGTAAATCCATTCGATACTTGCCTTTAATTTGACAATAAGGAAGCTTCACCGTGTCTCCATCATTGCACCATTTTGGCAAGCGAGTAGAATTTTTCTCAAAAAAATTTAGGATGTAAGCATCTTTTATCTGCATTTATTGCACAAAAATAGGTACATAAGTTTTGATTTCTAAAATCATAAAATTAATATATATGGTGAACTGATATCAATCCTGCTCAACAACCTATATTAAATTGTAAATTTACTTATATAGTGTTTGGTTGGAGGGGAGGGAGGAAGAGGATTTTTATAGAAATCTGTACAACCATGATAAGAAATTATATATGCTCAATCATTCGTATAAATTGTGTACGATGAAATTCAAAAATCACTATAATATTGCAAGCAATCCAAAAGACCAAACTTCCCCGCAAACTCACCGTAAACTCTGTCACTTGAACAGAACTAGCAACTGGATCAAACAGCCCTGCCTCCTTGTACATCTCAAGTATAAAAGCAATGCAAGAAGTTGACTTCCCATCACTGTAGATCCAATCATCCTGTTCGGGAATTGTCAGCAGTTCATCAAAAGATGATCCACGCTTTTCAACTTCTACTAAAACTTCTGGAAGGTCAAGTCCCTGTAGAAACACAAAAACGCTACATGGTTCACTTTTTTTCACTAATGTGGAATTATATTATCAAAAGGCAGTTATAAAAGAAAGAGACGCCCCAACTGTGCAATATCTGATTGCTTACTAATCTATGCAGTATATCACATCACAGGCATCTTATGACTTATGCTAGACAATTGAAGACATTGATTCAACTTACTATCATAAGCCCAAAATGTTTAGTATCATATGTGTGTGTGTAGACATCGATTCACCAATTTGGAGTGTTGTAGTCCCACATTGATGATATAGTTATATATTTGTAACATGTGAATAATTCACGTAGCTGTGTGTAATATTTAAATTCCTAGTTTCCACATTTGAGAGATTGCAGCATTAATTATAATACATTTCCTGATCAAGAAATAATTATTTCTCCTTTTTCAAGTGTGTGTAACTGTATTAGAGCAAGAAACAAGATTGCTGCATACTTTAGTTCCAAGTCGTTTGTTCAAGGCTTCATTCCACATATTTGCTGCATATTCAGGTTGAAGTTGACTCCAAATTGTCATAACGCAAGCAACCTGCAGAGCAACAAAGTAACTGCTCAAAAGACTCATTCATAAAGCATTAAGGCATTAAGCTATGTAGCATGTAGCTAAAACATAAAAAAGACGGAAAGGGCAGAAGATAGAGACAACACACAATCAATAACTGATACCACATTCTGTGAACTTATTCATCACTTCTTTTATTTTTTATGTGAAAGAACATTTTCTTCTATAGCAGTGGCCTTCCTAGGTGGCAGACAGACAAGTATACATATACCAGCTTATGGTACCGTAATTCAAGCAGAATTTTATACTATTCAAACAACTTACGTAGAAAGCTCATATTGAATTTTTGCAAGATCAAAGTCATGGTTTATTTAATTCTCTGTTTGAAATAATTCATACAATTTATAGAAAATTGTAGGTAAAAAATGCTCAAGCATGGCATAACAGTGCAAAAACTCAAGATAGTTGAATCTAATGTTAACAGAGATGTATTGAAATTTAAGCAGAACAACTGATTAAATTAATACCACATTAGCATCCAAGGGGGGTGGATAGTTTTCGTTTAAAGTGTCTATCCAACTGAAGATCATGTTATGGTAACCATATGGTTTTCCTGCCATGCTCAGTGCATACTCCCATGCAGCAGTCTCATTAAACCTGGCACGCAAAGCAGGGCTCAATGGAAGCAGAGCAATATGGGGATTGGAATCATCTTTATTCAGTTCAAAGTCCCACCATTCTTCCCATGGTATAACAGCTATTATATCTTCTCCCTGCAAACAAAAGGTGAGGAAGAAAATAAAATGCTAGCAACTTGACCCCAAATACCGCTGCAGAGTTGACAAACCACTATACATTTACCATCATTTCTCAAACAATCAAACTACCATGGTGAATTATTTGTCATAAAAGAAAATATATGTATGTTAACATGATAAATACCAAGCACTAATTTTTTATCACAATTTCAAACTGAAACTGAGAGCATAATCTTGCAATTCTGATGATGAAATGGTAAACTTAAGAAACTTAAAACAATTCTTCATAAACTATATCAAAACCTTAGCATTGTATAGGATTCTAGAAATACTAATTTTATTAAGGAAGAAAAAAAAAAACTATATACGCCATTGCCTGGAGGCTCCACGCTATACGCAGGTAAGGGGGAAGGAAATTGTACACAGTCTTACCCTTGTATATGCATAGAGACTATTTCCGGATTCGAACCCATGACCAACAAGTCACCAAGACACAACTTTATTAAGGAAGAAAATATAAAATATTAATGAAATTATCAAGAAATTACTATGAACATGCTAGTTAAATTGACATTCAAATCATGAATCGGAAGGCCTATTTTCCAAATTGCAAATTGAATTGTATGATTAATAATAAAACATAACATATACAACTAAAAAGGACATAAAAGCACAAATTCATTATAAAACATAAATCTAGGATCATTTTAACATAAATAAACATCAAAAGTCAAAACATACATGTGTGTGTATTAGCATTTTGATGTCAAATGGCTAACAAAGTGACATATAAGCTTCAAAACAAAAAAAAATCACCAAATCTTAACAGCCATAAGGAGAAAAAACCAGTAGCTGCTCAAATTCAGCAGTATGACCACCCTAAATAAGAGGGAACCACCAAGATTGCAGGGTAGGTTGGGAGAGGTAAAGAAGAGTAGAAGACAAGAAGAATGAGTAGAAAACATGAAAAGGAGACAATGGGCGGCCCTGTGATTGATTAGAGGGAAAGAATTGGCCAATTCCCTCTCATTTTCACTAATTTTTCAGAGAGGGGGGGGGGGGGGATAACAATTTTAGGGTTCTTCAAAACCGGGTCCTGCATGACCCAAACCACTTTGGTGTGTGGCCGCTTGCACCAAAATCACACGATTCATGTGCAACCTACAATTCCTATGTGATTCCTGCTATTCATGGGGCGATTCAAGCACCAAAATGATTCACTCAAGGATTTGAGTCACCAACTGCTCGAATCGAATCGTATGTCTTCTTATCGTGAACTGTACGATACTGATAAAGGTCCTATGAAATATAATAAATCTTGCACAGAACCAATAGATATAATGCAACTTAAATATTTTACCTTTTCATTTTCATGTCCTGACTCTCCAACCCAAAGCTTCCCATTGGAGTCCCTTAGGCAAACAGCAGTGTGGCCAGCATAAGCTCCACTAACCCACTTCTCTAGAGTCTCAAAAGCACCCCACCGACCTCGAATTTTCGAAACAGCAAGGAAATCTCCAGAATGAATGTCATCAGCACTGACATTTGTAACCCAAGGCTGAGGGCGCACTTCAAAAGAAGCTCCCATATGTTTCTCCAAAAACTTAATATTGGAATTCTCCCCCCATCCAGTATTTGTAAATAGAGGGAAGACCTCCCAAAGTGCTTGAAGGGTCCCCAACATCCCAGCTTGCAAGAGGAAAATTGATAACCCATGGTTTTTTACCTGATTGCAAAGAGGGTAAGGATCTCCAAAACAAAAATGTGTGTTTCAAGTATCGTCAACATCTCTACTTAGTGACAGGGTACAGAAGAAAGATGGTCACTTACATACTCGTACTCAGCTTTCCCTTCCCACTCTTTGATCTCAAGCGTATGCTCCCGGGCCAGGAAATAATAATCCCATGTTACACGATAAGGGGTGGCAAAAATATAAAGATCCATGCATGTCCAACTGTGAGCATTGCTAACCTAGATAAGCACATAGATAATAATCAATCAATTTCCGCTGAATCCAAATCCATACATACACAGAGAGAGAGGAAGGAAAAAAAATACAATTATAGAACTGCATAGACCAATAATGACTAGGAAAATACTAAACATACACCCAACTTCTCTTCCATCTCACTTCTATCCCATTTTTCTTCCTATTTCTCTTTTCATTTTCCATTGCATCATTTGTCATATCCATCAGTCTCCCTCTCTCTCTCTTTAGTTTTTCAATCTCTTTCTCTCTTCTTTCCACCCATACACTCAAAAATGGGGTGTTCGAGTTTCACTACTCTAATGACCAAGAGAAATGATACATGAACCACCATTTATTTTAAACACCCCATCAACACATCTCATTTATCTTTATTTCTCTCTTCCTATCACATCATGAACCCTATCATACCTATGTTTTTTCCTCTCTCTTTTCTCTCTCTCTCTAGGTAATGAACAGGTGCTTGGGTGGTCATCAAACATTTTCGATTGACTAATACAAAATACCGAGCGACATCAAATCCACTTAACTTAATATCCTATAATAATGTAATACAAGCTAGGTGACCGCCAAAGGCAGATTTCTGAACCTTTTAAATGACAACACGTCCAACCAAAATCCACCAAATTACAACTCAATCACAAAACATAATCTATGGCATTCCAATATTAAGAAAACACTCTTAAGTCTTAATCACACCTACTCCCTAAGCAATTTTTTTAAAGTAAAAAAACTACTACGAAATATGTCATGAATATGACCAATTTCCGTTAACCACTCGGTATAAAGATTTCATCAAACGATGTTGATCTAGTCCTTCACCGATTATAACTATAAAATAAAAGTTCATTACAACAAGAATGACTTAGCATAAAATTTGATTTTTTTTTTCAACAAAAAGAAGTGACCTAGATTTCCAACACTTGAGAAGGAAGCGACCTTTAGGTGAAGGGTTCCACCACCATATTGAGTGCCGCTCTTGTTGTGAAACACCATCCAGGCTTTGTTCTCGTAGAAGCAGGCACCTTTCCACTTGAGATTGTCGTCCGGCGAAGAGGCGGCGCCGACGAAGACGGGGAGGAGATCCACCGCGCTGTGGAGGCGATTGAGGATGGGCCACGACAACTGTTTGGGAAGCAGAGGAAGCACGTCTCGCGGGTGAAACGGTGATTTCAGGGCCCAAACTTGAACGGACACTGATACCAGGAGGAGCAGCAGAAGCCACGCTATCTTCATCTTCGCCGTGGCACGATGGAATAGAGGAGAAGAAACTCTTTTGAATGTTTTGAGAGTCAACTTTGCATACTTCGCTTTTGCCCCTCACTCCATTTTGTTTGGCATACAAATTATTGGAATTTTTTCGTCTTTATCTTAATTAAAATTGAAAGTTTGTAAAAATGAATAAATATAAATTTTTTTACGTAATAATATTAGGGGAAAAAATATGTCATAATAGTAGATTTTTACCCCATAATTCAATCATACTTTTGATACCTTAACTGACATTAGCTAAGACAATATTATTTATTTTTATCTGAAAATCTTAAGTTCAAAGTTAGGTAGATTGATTCTGATTGTGCTCTTAACTTCATAAAATATGTAATGGATGAAAAGAGAAATATACGGTTGACGAGTAATTAAGAAAGAATGAAAAGAGAGAAAAATTATGAATTTGATATTTTCTTATAATAAAAATTAACAAATTAATTATTAATATTTACATATAAAAAAAATATCCTAAGGAAAAAGAACCAAAGTTGCTGATGTGTTTGATAAGGAAGGTACTCAAAGGAAAAGTCTAAATAATGAGTTAATTTGTTTAAACTTATTTATTGAAATAAATATTTATTTTAATAAAATAAATAGGTTTTTTGTTTATTTGATGTATTTGTCTATACTGCTTATGTTTAAAAAACACTTTTCTACTTATTTTAATAAGTAATTCATATTTGCTTCTTAAAAAATACTAATATATTCAAAATTAATTTTCAAAATTAATATTTTATATAATTTTTTATTAGTTTATTTTTTATCTAAATAAATTATTATTCAAAATTTAAAATAATATATTCAATTTTTTTAATAAGTAGTTATTGTTTAATATTTTAAAAAATAAAATTAATTAAAATCAATTAAAACATATCAAAGATAATCTGAATCTATGTCCAGATAAAAAAGTATCAGATTTATATTTTGCGAAATATATCAAAATTTTTATAATAACAAATTTTGAACATTTTCATATTTATAACAGTGAAAAATATATTTTAATTTTTTATTTATTTATACTATAACTAGGTTTCCATAAATTACAAATAATGTTCAACACCACTATTTGATAACCATAATTTTTTTAATTATAAATAGAATATTTAGGATTTATTGGAAGCTTCAGGTTTGGCATATTCCCTTTATGCCATTTTTTATCTGTTTATTGAATCCTGCTCCTATGTTGGCTAATCGTGCAAGGAACATATTTTTCTTAGCAACAACGTCGTGACAAGTTTGGCAAGTAGACGGAAAAACGAAAAAGTTTGGAAAACCACGCCATCCAATAAGATTCAAACAAAAAATATTCGTGGGCCTTGGTGATTACTGAATATACAAAATCTTCAATCAAACAAAAAACAGCATCCTTCAAGAAAGCAAGCAACTAATTAATATATTATGTAATTTAATAACAAAATATCAGAGTGGCGCAGTGGAAGCCTGGTGGGCCCATAACCCACCGGTCCCTGGATCGAAATCCAATAGTGGAAAAACAAATACTATAGCCTAAATAATGATTTTTTTTTTCTTACATTCCCACTATTACATCCTACATCTCACATTACATTTTAAAAAGTCCATTTCGGATTCTAAATTTATATTATGAAATGAATTTTTCTGAATATAATATGTGTACAATTAACTTATTTTATTTTGGAATAATTATTTTTAATCTATTTTAAGATTTTTAAATAATTATTTCTCAAAATTAATCGCTAAACTAAACATGTGTTCAACATTTTATATGTTTAGTGCATACCCAAACATATTATTTTATTCGACGTTAAATTAACGCTGTCAGGTTTTTTTTTTTTTAAATCAATTTCCAGAGTGTTTGATTTTGTGGTGATTGAAGAAAACTATGGTGTCTTATCACGTTTTTAAGGCTACCACAATTTTTTCTACACGATTTACCACGTTTCGAAACAACACTTCATTTAACATAAATTTTGTTGTGCATCTCTGAATATATATACAAGCCAACTCCTCAATATATGCCATGACCTACGTACATAGATGATCAAACGTTTTTAATTTAATTTCAGTTAATTAATTATCATTCTTCTCTCCAAGCAAAAGAAACATCATGTTACCCTATGGTGCATTTGGCTGAATTTGTTTCATTCATCTTTAGGAGCTGTACTGAGGTACTACAAGTTTGATGAGGAGTACGTGCACATGATCGACAAACCAGATTGCATGGCACGGTTGTCATGGGAATCAATGGCCAAAAATCTTGCTGTTTATTTGAAATTCTTTTATTTTGTGTCGCGTCACAAAAGTTTGTTTAATAATTAGCTAGGCCTTCTTAATGCATATATTTTACAGTTTAAAAAAATACTCGTATCAACCAAGTATTCACTTATCGTATAATAGAAAACTTTATCCTGTGACTTAAAATGAGCACGCCATAAGATCGATATTTAAGTGAATAAAATATCCCACCTCAATGTGGAGAAGTGTGTGTCAAGTTTCAATGGCAAGACTACAGCTATAAGATAAGTCACCGGCCCAGTCCATCCATACCTTAATTTGCTTTTCTGGGGGAGGAAGGGGGGCCCATTGAAGCAATGGGAAGATGTTCGCAATACAAGATTGTATAGTTCTCTAAGCATTGTGGATAATGTTACTCTTCCAAATTTGTAGAAGTTTGTAGCACAGATAGGATGATTCAAAAGTTATGATAACTAAGACTCATCCAACTGCATGAAGTTATATTCTTTAACTTTAAAGTATTAAACATTATTAATTTATGCAAAGCTTTTATTATTGTTATTATTATTATTATGTGATTAAAATTGGGATGACACCTATTGTATATGCAAGATAATTAAGATTAGAAATGAATACATGAGAGAAAAAATTGGGATAGCAGCGATGTTTTTTAAAGGGGTATAATCTTGCCTAAACCAGGTGGCTTGGACATCAGTTGAGAAGATTTGTAAAAACTTAAGGAGAGTAAATTTGATGGAGTATAGTCCTATCATTTGAGGTAGAAAGATACTTAAAAAGATAAAAAGATGACGACTTCTAGCTTGCCACATTGAGAAAATCTTTCACAGTGCAATATTATTAATAACCGTTAGATTACTTTATAGTGTATATTTTTATCATGGAATCTCTGCATCTGAACTAGGCTCCTTTTCAGAGTTCTCCCTTTTCGTTGCCACTCCCATTGAGCAATGTCGGCGAAGATGATTTCCGGTGGCGGTGCTATTTTCTTTTTCTCTTTTAAAAGAGGATTTTTGATTTAGAATGGTGGTGCTGATGTGAGCGTCGTTGCCGCTGTTAGGACCAAACAAGAAGAAGGAAACGGAGAAGAGAGGTAAGAAGAACGAGACCGCATTCAGCAAATAGAAATCACCACAACAGTGTTTTACATTAGTTCTGACGATTCACCCTCAGGTTCGACGTGGTGCGTGATGGTGGTGGCTGCTGGTGATAGTTGGAAGATGAATAATTTGATATGACGGATATATACGATATAACTGTGCATGTTAGATGAATCCAATGTTTATTAATAATGTTACACCGTGTAAGACTTTCTCAATTGTAATACCTTAGAAGTCGCCTAAAAAGATATATAAGTGAAACAATTAAGGATAATAGTTCTATCATTAGATGAAAAAGAGACCGAAAATATATATAAGTGAAACAGTTAAGAAAAATTTAAATATTAATGATTATTTATAAAGTATAAACCATTACAAATGATTCACTGTATATAGAATCTTATGATAGTGTTTGATTCATGTAGCCAACTCACCTATTAGAAAAAGGCTTAGTTGTTGTAATACATTATTAAAATTGAGTTATTGAATATTTGACTGGATTAGTACTATTATATTGTGTGCATTTTATTTTATTGTTTTACACTTAAATAAATGGATATGATCCCTGGACACATGCATTGAATTATATGATACAAAGGAGTCAGAGTTTCTTGTTGGCAGAAAGATACTGAACTTTGGTATTTTGTGCTGATTTAACTAAAAAAGTAGACACATTTTATTAGTTAATTAGCATCTGTTTATGACCTTAAATTTATAAATAAATAAGCCTTCCACTTGAGGCTAAAGAACACAACAAGAACTTTTTTTAATGCAAATCTTTTAATCTTAAATATACATATAGTTAGGATTTTCGTATTGAAGATAAAAGAGTATTTATAAATGACTCGTGATATTAAATGATGTGAGATTTTACAATTATTGAAATAGTATCCATTGTTTAGTTTTTTTTATCTTTCATTTTTATTTACCACTTAAGTATTTAGCTAGTCTTGTGTGATATAGATGCTACTGAAAATCAATTTACTATAACAAAAGTACGTACGTAGTAGCTAGTCTTGTCTAATCCACAGTTTAGAGTTTGATCGATAAAATATGCAAGTGAGCATCATATTCAATGGTAGGATAAAGAGATTAGAGTTTCTCAGGAAAAAGTCCAAGTGCTAATCTTATTAAAACCTAATGGCTTAATCTCATTGTAAAATAATTAAATCTAAGAGAAGTCAAGTCCCTAGCAGATACTAATTAGAAGGTATACATGATTAATTGGGGCCATATTTTTTCTAATTCAGTGTGAGCATAGTCGTCTCACAACAAATTGAAATCCTTTTAGTTGGGGTAATAATTGGATTCTTTGTATCATTATTATATATATGTTACTTTTGAAGGCTCCTAATTTACTTAGCATTGCACTTTTCAGAAGTATTGTCGTTACAGTTCATATTCCTAAATCATTTTTTTTAAATTATGTTTTGGGCTTATATACATTTGTGTGTGCGTGGCAAATAGATGTCCACAGTCCACCAATTTGTTTCACATTTAAGCTCCACATAGTGCTATATTTTAGGACAGAAGTTGATGTTCATATATAGATGAAGGCTATGATCGCATTTCCCTTTTTGCTTGGTTTTGGTTTACTACTATATGCTATGGTCCCCCCTTTGCACTTATTCGTAACGGTTACCATTGAAATTAATTGTACATAAATACATTATTCAATACAGTTTGAGGCAGGTGAAGGGTTCCTAAAAAAAGTTGCCATGTTAATGAAAGACCTCAAAATTTATCACGATGGCTTTGTGCGATTTAATTCAATTTTTCCCCATTTTAATGTCCTGATCCCGTAGCATTTACAACTTCTGTTTCAGTAGCTGATCTAAATACCTAGAAACTTTAATTAGGGCAAGCTTTCACTAATCTAAGAACAGATTGCTGAACCTATCTTCTGATTATTGTCGATTTTAGATCCTTTAATTGGAGCTCTAGGTTTTATTGTTTTTGGTTACATCAGTTTAAATCAAAAGATTAATTTTTTTTTTTTACGAACAGTTCAAATCAAAAGATGAAGCTTTTGGTTATGAATAATAATGGGGAAAAAATCATTGCAACCCTTGTTGGTAAAGAGTCATATGACAGAAAGCAAAATGAGCAAATATTATCTTTAATTTAATTTAGTTTTTGAATGAAATTTTGAATTGATACTTGTAAAAGAAGAAATAAAATAAATTAATGAGGTAAAATGTGTTATTTTTTTATAAAAATTAAAATTACTTGTACTTCAATTTCTTTAAAAACATTTTTATTTATTTTCTTTTAATGCTTATAAACTTAGAAATTCAGCATATCTGTCTCAAAAAACTTGTAGCAAGATATTACATTAATTGAAAAGCTCTTATAAGTTAAAAATTAACTTAACTAGATCTTTCTGATCAACAATTGTGAATGTATTTTATTATCTAAAGGTGTATTGGATTAGGATGTTAAATGATTTTAAAAGATTTTTTTAATGAAAAAGTCTTATAGTATTTAATTAGGATTTTTAAGTGGTATAAATAAATCTTCTAATATTCAATTAAGACTTTTAATATTTTTTAAAGAGGGCAAAAAATCCAATGATATTTAATTAAGATTTTTATAACTTATAAAAAGTGTTTTGATATTTAAAAATATACAAATTTCGAAGGATTGTTTTTTAAAAAAATTTCGATGGATTTCATCATACTTTTTAGCATAAAACATTTATCAAACAATCACATCCAAATCATTGAGATTTTGCTAGATTCTTTTCTTTTTTATTCTATTGGTTAAGACTTTTTTTTTCTTTCATCACACATATATGTTTAATATTCTTCCATATGCATGTGTCAGATATGTTTTTCTTATTCTTTTGGAATAAAAAATGACAAATATACTAATTCTCTTTACATTTTTTCATTTGTTTTCTAAATTAAATTAATATTTGTCTTATGTGTTAAAGCTAACATCTTTTGCTTTATATTGACTATGTCTATCATCAACTCGATGCAATATTTTTGTGACTGTCACATTTAATTTTGTTATCCATATAACTCAGTAACCCTTCTACAAATTTTGTATCCTCACCACTCCCTTCTAATATATGTTTATTATTGTACATCATTTAAACATGTAATTGAATTTATCATGAAATAATTGTAGTAATTAGAAAAAATTAGAAAATTAACATATAATTTTAAATTTATTGTTCAAATCCAAAAGTGAGAATGAGAAGATGCTATTGCAAGAAGGATATAGGAAGACATAAAACTAAAATCAATTTAGCTATTAAAATATTAAAAAATTATATTTATTTTATTTTATTTTATCCAAATCTCATCATTTATTTCACTAACTCTTGTAATTTTGAATGTGTTTTTAAAAATTCACCTAATCTTTTTAAATCTTATAGATCTATAAAGTATTTTCAAATCCTTTAAATTATTATTATATAAATACATTAAAATCCAAATTATCATAGTCTTGTAAAGAAATATGATAATTTATAATATTTCTATATAATCTTTAAAATTCACAAGACTTTTTTATGCTAAAATAGTTTTTTAAAATCTTAATCCAATACATCCCATAAATTACATTTCTTCACTTTAGAGAAACCTTTAAATCTTATCAAGTATTACTATTCAAAAGAAGATAGAGATTTTACTTAAGTTCTTTCAAAGTTTGACTACTAGAAAAATACAAAGGAAACAATTCAACAACAATAAAGAACAAAGTAATTTAAGAGTAATTAACATGTAGCAAAGGTATATACAAAGATGAACGCAAGTGACTTGGTTAAATTGGCAATAGCAGGGTATTAGCCAAGTCACATATTTACTTTTTTTGTTTAATTTCTGACATATTATTAATAATTTAGGAAGTAATCACAATCGAACATCGTCTCTTTGTTTATTTTAGTTTATTTGGAAGAGAAAGATTTTGAGGAGAACGAAGGCGGAGAGAACTTGAGAGCCACACTTATATATATAGACTGTAGTGGTATAGAAATAGAAGTGAGAGAGAAAAAAAAATAAATGGTAAGGGGTTCACGAAAACAACGCCCCCTCTCCTTAGAAATACATGATTTCATCTTTATTTTGTTCCTTGTCTTTGGAACGTGTAGAGAGTGAGTCCTTTTTTTCCTTTTAATTTTAATAATCTTTGAAGGATCAACATAATAACACACTTATCTTCACAAGACTAAAAAGAGGGTTTGGTATTTTTTTTCTCCTCCTTTTCTCAACCTTCTAGTAATGTTAGAAATATTTTTTTTGTTTAATAAGAGTAAAAAAATCATTTAATCAAACAGATAAAAAATCCTTATATTTTTTTTAGTATAACTTAGGAACAAAAATATTTAGATGATGGAAAATTATAATTTAAAATGTGATATACTACATATAATATTCCATTATCCAACAAAAAAAACTTATAATATTCCACCTAAGCACCATTAAATACATTGCTATATTAATGAACATTTAAGTAAAGGCCCAAAATTTAAAAGAAAAAAAATCATTTAAGTGAGTTTATTATCATTCAAAAAGTTTAAAGAAGTATTATATATATGACACAAAATTAGGTACACGCTTAATTAAACAGAATATAACTGAGGTAGATGGGAAGGATACAAAGTAGATATAAGCGGTCCATATAAAATAGTTGTCATAATTTATACTTAACTGGTTTCATAAAGGAGTGATCCTCCATTTTGGTTGGCATAATAAAGTGCAACCTAAGAGAGAACACTTAATGAAATCCTATATTGAGGAACTGTAGATAATGATATTAAAGATGAGTGACTCCCTAACGGTCATTTTTGGATTAGCATATTTGACAAAGTCATCATTTCTTTTCCTAACTATGGGCTTTGAATAACAATGAAAGAAAAGTAACCATGCCGTATTGGAAAGTTTCTGTGAAGCTAGAACTCAGGATCAATTTGGTTTCTACTGGGCCAAGTTTTCAATGAAAAACTTCCTAAATTGATTTTAAGCCGCTTCTGGAGGGTCTAAGATTACATGCATTGGATCATAGGCTAACATTTTTGCATGCTTAGAGACAGATTTGAAAAAAAAAAAATAGATGCATGAATTTTGCAATTCTGTAAATGTGGGTTTGGTTAGATCAAATATTTAGGAGTGGAAGATGAGTTTCTTTTCATGTTGCACGTCACAAGAGAAGATAGACAAGAACCCATTGAAAAGGAGCAGTAAGAACTACCATCACGCAAAATCTCTGCCATCGTTAGCCAACATGTGTTTTAAATCTGGTATTTTTCCTAGCTCCAATGCTAATTTTCTCATTGTGTCGATTTTCAGGCTAACATTTTTTTATTTAATGTCTCACATCTAATGTTGTTTCTGCTACAAATTATTTTCCTCTAGCACAATCTTATTTATCTCAGCATGAGATCCTAAAATTGAAATCCATGAAAGGTTTGCACCATCACAATAGGCTTCATCAACTTTGTTAGTGTTGCATCAATTATTATGAAGCCACAACGATGTGAAATGCTGCAGTACATAAAAATCCTGTGCATCTCTTTAGGCTCCCTTCTTAGTTTAATACTTAGCTGTTCTTAGCTTCTTGATAACATGTTTAGAAGCAATTTGTGCCACCAAGTTCTTACAGATTATGTACCAATGAGGTCTTCACATTGACAACAGGATTCACACTCACATCCTTGTGATATATGAGTCTTATCCTTACCAATTAAGGTATCATAAACCTAAGGATCTCTTGCTCTCTACCTCAATAGTTGTGTCTCAATTGTCAATCTCTAGAGTTTTGACAATAGATTGCTAAGCTAAAGGTGCAAAGTGGTCTTATAGTGCCCTATATAGTGAGTAGATTTCAGGCTTCTCAGACATTTTTTTCTCTCAATGATGAATACCAATGCTTAAAACTTAAACAAATTTATCTTGTAGGTACCAGCAAAAGGAAGTACATAGAAGAAGAAATAGCAAAAATTGGGAAGGGGAATATTACCTCTCAGACTTTTTCTTATCACGAGCTATGTGTTGCAACTCGGAACTTTCACCCTGACTATATGATTGGTGAAGGAGGCTTTGGAAGGGTATACAAAGGACGCCTCAAAAACATAAATCAGGTATAACTTCAACTCACATCTATTTGATTATTATGCTAAGAATAAACTTCTAAATGCTGTGTTACTTTCATGCAGGTTGTTGCTGTGAAGAAACTTAATAGGAATGGATTCCAAGGAAACAGGGAATTTCTTGTAGAGGTTTTGATTTTGAGCCTCTTGCATCACCCTAACCTTGTCAATTTGGTAGGGTATTGCGCAGACGGTGAGCAAAGGATTTTGGTATACGAGTACATGGCGAATGGCTCTTTAGAAGATCACCTTCTTGGTAAGTAAATGTTTCTTACACCAATGCTTCAAATGCAATTCATCACGGATAAAAATGAGAGTGACATTCAAATTTGAGTATCAAACTTGAATAAATGCAATAAACTATGTGTAGTCTGTAGTGGCAGTGTGACCATATGAGCACATTGGATCATCATGGTTATTACTTATTAGTTACAACATAAATAAAACTTGGATACAGATGGTTTTAAGTAGATTATGTTTTATCTTTCCAATTGTGTGAGAAACCAAATATATCTGCAAGACTGGCACCATGGAAGTTCCCCTTTTCAAAACATTACCCTAGTGTTTTTTTTTTTTTTTTTTTTTTTGTGATAAGCATGTTAAATGTTATCTGACCAACAACAAAAGAAAAATGATTGTCAGAACTACCTCCGGACAGAAAGCCTTTGGATTGGCGTACAAGAATGAACATTGCAGCAGGTGCAGCAAAAGGACTTGAATATTTACATGAAGTCGCAAATCCGCCTGTGATATACCGTGATTTCAAAGCATCAAACATACTACTAGATGAAAACTTCAATCCAAAGCTCTCTGATTTTGGACTTGCAAAGCTTGGTCCAACTGGTGATAAAACTCATGTATCTACCAGGGTGATGGGAACTTATGGATATTGTGCCCCTGAGTATGCCTCAACAGGTCAATTGACTACAAAATCAGATATATATAGCTTTGGAGTAGTGTTTCTAGAGATTATCACAGGAAGAAGAGCAATTGATCAGTCAAGACCATCTGAAGAGCAAAACTTAGTCACTTGGGTATGTCATGAATCTTTTATTATGTGCCTAAAATCATATTTCTCTGGCATAAAATTTCTGGATTTATAATCTAATCCAAGGGTAAAATGTGTCACAAGTCCCTTAATTTTTGTCAGAGGTTTTAGTCCCTATATTTTAAAATAATAATTTTGATCATCCTTTGTATTTTATATAATTGGTGAATTTGGTCTCTGACTCATATCATATGTTTCCAAAGAGAGGTCATTATAAAAAAGTACAAGGATCAAAATCATGGTTTTTAAAATATAGATACTAACACTAATTTTGATCGAAAATTGAGGGACCTAAAATACATTTTATCCTTTAACCAATATGAAAACTAGTCCAAAAATTTACGCTTAGACCAATAATATGCACAAATGTTCAGCAATTGACATTCGTGTTTCTTCTTTTCAGGCACAACCCCTATTCAAAGACAGGAGGAAATTTACATCAATGGCTGATCCATTGCTGAAAGGGAACTACCCAACAAAGGGTCTACACCAAGCCCTAGCAGTTGCAGCAATGTGTATTCAGGAGGAAGCTGATACCAGACCTTTGATTAGTGACGTAGTTACAGCTCTTGATGTTTTAGCAAAGACGCATATACAAGTGGGAAGACAACAACGTTCAAAAGATTCTTTTTTAGAGCATGGGCAATGCAGTTGACAAAACGAACCTGAAAACAGTTGAGGATTACACAAAAGGACAATGAATGAAAAAGCAGCTGCTAATGAAGTTTGAAAATCATTCTATAAATTTCATCATGATGGCACTTGGTATCATAATGAAAATCAAAAGAATTACATATTTTTGTATGTTCAAGATTTATTGATTAGTAATATTAGATATTGATTATAGAATGAAAAGATTGTTACCAGATTCGTAATTGCCTACTCTTTGAGATTCTCTAATCTATGCTGTTACATGGGGCAATACACTTGTAATGTCTGAAAATTCACCCATTTCAGGATACAGTGTAATGAAGGGTTGAATGAAGATGGCGTACGGCTCTATGATTCTCTGATAATTATATAGATTGTATTTTGATAATTTAATATTAAAAAGGAAATTTCAGTAAATTTTAAGTTATTTTGTTTGTTTTATTTCTTATCCATCAAATAATATATAATATAAAATAATTATCTTGAAACTTGATCTGTGTTTTTTTATTTATTTATGAGAAGATGAAAGTTTATAACACTAAGGCATCTTTATTTATTGTTCATCTTATGTTATATCCATTAAAAGTAAGTGAAAAATAATTATTACAATAAAGTGGTACAATTAAAAAAAACATAAAATGAGTTTTATAAGTTTTCCTACATTCATATATTTTATGTTTTTTTATTTTAATTTTTTTAACATTGAGATAATGAAAAATATATTGAAAATATAACAATTTATTTTAACTTATCTTTTGATGAAATAATTTATACAATCAATTCTTTCAATTAAATTTAATTAAAAAATGAAAAAATAAACACTACATAAACAAAACAACATTGAAAATAAATAATATAGAGTACATAACAGTTTAGGAGTAGCTTACATAATTCGATATTTTTCTCAAATAATGTTATATAGTATCTTATAATCTTTTTTATTCGTCAACTCATATGTATTTATAAATTTATAAATAGGACCTTTTTTACAGCACGTCAAATCTTTTACTTTTCATACATTTTATCATTTTTTAGTTTTGGAACATTTTATTGATTCATTAAATGTATTATGTCCAAAAAAAAGTTTAGATAATACTTAATTTGACATTTTACCATCCAATTTTTTTGGCATGTTTTATTATCTTTTTGTGTATTTTACTGATTCATTAAATGTGAACAAAGTGTTGATGTGTCCCTAAAATATGAATTTTTTTTTTCAAAACAATGTTATTTTGTTAGAGACATTATGATAAAATGTGAAAAAAAAAGAATAGAAAAATGTGTGAAAACTGAAAACATGATAATAAAATGCTAAAAAAAATTGGGTGATAAAACAAAGAAAGATAGTTTGAGTGATAAATTATGTAATTAAGCTTCAAAAATAAAAAAATGTTATTTGTTAACAAAACAACATCGTTTCATTTTTTTATTACTTTTTTAAGGACACATTAGCATGTCATTCACATTTAAATGACATGTAAAATGCAAAAAAATTGAAAAGTATAATGGTAAAATGTATAAAAAAAATTAAATGGTTAGTGAAGATGTTACAATTAAATTTATTTTTTTAGAATCATGATTAAAAATCAATGGAGATGTGTAAAATGGGCTAACCTAACCCAATTCATCATCAATTTGCCCAAAAAATAGATCAAGTTGAGTTCAAATCTCATTCCAATTCTATCCTAGTGTGGGTTGCTAGTTGAATTGACCCATCAAAATTAAAAAAAAAATGATAGAAAAATATTATAAAAAGTAGATGATAATGTTACAATCATCCAAATGGTATCTTACAAAATTGACTTGAAATAATTGCTCTCAGATAAATTATATAAATACAATCAAATCCATTTCTTTTTCTTTTTAGCATTTCCATTTTGAGTTAATATATTTTATACATGATCGGCATCTACGGTTCTACATGAACAACATCGGTATCAACACGGTCAACATGACTAAAATATCTATGGTACTGAGAGTACACATGGTCAACATCTACACGACCGATATGACTAAAATCATCCATGGTACTGATAGTACACATGATCAATATTAACAAGATTAAAGTTGTCCATGGTATTCATAGTACACATGGTTGGCCTTTACATGATTAAATCTATCCATGATTTAATGTTCAGTTATCGAATTAACGAAAAACTTATAACTTAGGGAATTTGAAACAAGTTGTATTTCTTCCAATGGAAAATGCATGAAAGAATATTTCGATATGATCTTAACTTATATTTGTTGAATCTAGAAAACAAACAAAGTATTTATTAACTTAGTTAATTTATCATGTTTGTCCAAGCTTGGAAATCAATCGAATGATCATTTGAGAAATAATTTGTCTAGCTAGTAAGTTTCATATTCTCATGACAATTGATTGACTAAAAATAGATTGAATGATGTGATTTTAACTTAATTAATTTTACATTCCTTTTGAGGAATCATCAACCACAATACGAGTTAATACTTATGGTCTTAAATTAGCCAAATTTATATTCTATTCATGTTAGATTGACATATGTATGAGCAAACAATTGTTATCTTAACCTAACCAATTTTATATTTTATTTGAACTTACTATTTCAAGTTTTTTCATGCTTATGCATTCGAGGTTCAGGAGGATGTTTATCTCTCAGGTAGAATGCCAATTGACCTTATTGTTTCAAGCCTTTTTGTACTTATGCACTCAAGACTGTGAGTTTGTGTACTTCTTTGATTGAATGTCAATTGACCTTTCTATTTCATGTCTCTTTGTGTTTGTGCATTCAAGATTAAAGAGTTGTGTAACTTTCTAGTGGAATGTCAATCATTCTGACTTTAAAGTCTCTTTATGTTTAAACACTTGAAACTGTTAAGTTGTGTACCATTAGATTCTTATTAGATACCAATCTAAGATCCATTGACTTGAATGTTAAACAATAACCTATACTAAAGTTAACAAGGAAAATAAATATGACTTAAATATTAAATGATTCGACCCAAATATGATATTATATAGCCTTAATCATACCAAATTACACAGCGACCATCCTTATGTTATGCCTCAGCCCCCGAGCCTGGCATCCTAGCCTTCCAATCATAAGATTAGGTGGCAATTAAATATTATAACCCCTTATGTTTATTTACGGTTTTATTTTATACGTATTTTATATTAATGGCTAAGGTTTTTTCAAATACTTTGTCTCCTTATATATATATATATATATATATATATATATATTTAAGTAGCTGGTCCTAATCTGTTTAACTGTGGAGGGAGCAGGAGCACTAGGAGGTGATTTCTGCCTCAATGGAGGTCTCTGCTTTAAGGCCACACTGCCCTTTATGCCGCCGCTGCTTCTCAAGTCCCTTCTCTCTTTCTTCCCTTTTACCTTCTCAGCCTCTCCAACGGTTTACCCTTCTTCCTTTCTCTTTATTTCACTTCAAAGTTCATGTCTTTTGTTGCTTCTGACCTTGCCCATCTCTTTAATGTCTAAAAAATTTGCATCCTTTCCATCTGGGTATCCTACTTTTTGCTTAAGAAATTAATGTTTTTATGTTGCACAATAAAATATGCTGATTGTTGTTTCTTTTAGTCTTGACTTCAATAGGTCATTGTGCCTTGCTGTTCTTTACTGCTTTGAAAGGTTGAGACTAGTGTGACTATTTAAATTTTACTTGTATTGTAATTGCTATGGCAATTTGTTGATTATAAAACCTGAAATAGGTTATTAGGGGTGCTCCCCTGGGATTAACTTTTGTTAGTATTAATGTTGTGGGATTAGAGTGATGAAAATATGTATTTTCTTTTTGTACCACGCATGCCTAGATGGAGCTTTTTGTTAGCTAGTGCTTGGCTACATAAAATGCTGTTACATTTCATTTATTGGAACCTTTGTTTTGTGAATTGCAGAAGAAAAATGCAGTCATTCCAAATTTCGTACAATGGCCTTCGAAATAGCACTGTGCTTAGAAATTATGTACAATCTAGAGCAGATTTTTCTTGCCCTCTGAAGGGCACATCTGCAGGGTTAAATAAATACAATGGTGCGAGGTATGAGCGTAATTTTCTGTGCAAGAGTCCAGTTTGCATGTCATCTATGAAAATTTCAAATGCATCAACTAGCACGTTGGAGGAAATGACGGAGGAGGAAGAGCTGAACACTTTGCGTTCAGTGGGCATGGCTGCTTGCAACAATGAATTTTCCGCAACCACTTTAAGAAAAAAATTGTCCGGTGGTGATTGTAGAGGCTGGACTATGGCAAAAGATAAGTTAACTGAAAATAAAAAGGAAATGAATGGCTCAAAAAAATTTGAGAGGGAAAATGGCAGTTTTTGTGCATCTGATGGAATTGCTTCCATTGCTCAGAACCAGGCTGTTCCTAAGAATGGGGATAGCATTATTGTACTGCAGGATCCTGGTGCACATGTCCCATCTTCTGTTAACTATTCTGTATTAAACAATTCAAAGGTGTTAACGGATTCTGAAAAGGTGATTCACCCGTATAACGGATCTTCTTTGGGGATTGGTAAAGAGAAAGTCATTGTTGTCAATGGTGATCGTGGTTTGGATGGAACTGCAAAGGATTCAACTAAAGCAACACTTACTAAACAGGGATGTGGTACTGACCAATCAAAGCTCCGGGATAGGCTTTGTAGTATCTATGATGATATTCTGGTTGTTGATAATATTCGTCTTGCAGAGGAAGTTTCTAAGATGCTTACAACAAAGTACCGGCATCTTATTTATGCATGTGATACCGAGGTATAATTCTTTTTACTGTATTTACTTTTATTATGGTTACTCTCTATGACAAGAGTCTATATAGCTAGATTATCTCCTCTCTAGCTTCTGTGCACGTGTGTCTGTTTGTGTACTTTGAACATGAATTCAACTAATTTGTATTTGTGTAACATATATTATCTGCTGATTTTATTGTCTTCAAAGGTAGCCAAGATAGATGTCAAACAAGAAACTCCTGTAGATCATGGGGAGATAACATGCTTCAGCATTTATTGTGGTCCAGAAGCTGATTTTGGAGGTGGAAAGTCTTGTATCTGGGTAGATGTTCTTGATGGTGGAGGCAAAGAGATTTTAGAAAAATTTGCTGAATTTTTTAGTGACTCTTCCATCAAGAAGGTGATCTTTTCTTCTTCTTTCCCTTCTATGTTCTTAATCCTATTACTCACCAGTCACCTCAACATTCAGCACCTCTCAAGTCTTAATTCTATGCTTGCTACTGTATGAAAGATGCCTTACTAGTTAGGTTATATGACAATCAGCTACTATCTGTTCTGAAATTAACCTCGGGTAATCTAAAAGTTTACTGTCATATTATACAGATACATATCGATTTTTACTGTGTGTTCAGTGGTATATTCAATTTTGCAATAATATGCTAGGAATAGGTTGCAACTTGCAATCCTAGTGTTAAGTTAATGTGTACCTGATTTAGGATAGTTGGTGCATGGTTTTATTGTATAGAACAGCAAAGTTTTCGTCTAATGATAGAAGTGAAATAGCATGATTTGTTATTCTATTCTATTTTATTTTATTTGTGTAGTTGTTAGATATTCTTTTCTTGTAGCGATGGAAAATTAAATCTATCTTTTATAAAATCATATTGGCATTAAATTCCTGGGTTTGTCTATGCTCATGACCAGGGATTACAATCCATATTTGAAATAACCAAGTCACTGGTGCATTCTGTAGGTCTGGCATAATTATAGCTTTGACTGTCATGTTATAGAGAATTATGGATTCAAAGTTTCTGGATTTCATGCTGATACAATGCACATGGCACGATTATGGGATTCTTCAAGACATTTGGATGGGGGTTATTCTCTTGAAGGACTTACTGGTGACAGAAGGGTCATGTCTAGGGCTCAGCTGAACCATGAAAAGGATTTGATTGGTAAGGTGTCAATGAAAACTATATTTAGTAAGAAAAAATTGAAAAAGGATGGATCTGAGGGTAAAGCAAGTATCATTGCTCCTGTTGAAGAGTTACAGAGAGATGAGCGTATCCCTTGGATATGCTATTCTGCCTTAGATGCTAGCAGCACTTTGAAGCTGTATGAGAGCCTAAAGAGCCATCTTTCAGACATGCCCTGGAAATTTGATGGCGTGCCAGTTTATGGGAAAACCATGTATGATTTCTACAATGAATATTGGCGACCATTTGGTGAGCTTCTAGTCATGATGGAATCTGAGGGAATGCTAGTTGATCGAGCTTATCTTGAAAGCATAGAAAAGGTGGCCAAAGCAGAGCAAGAGGTAGCTGTTAATAGATTCCGCAAATGGGCCACTAGGTATTGTCCTGATGCCCAGTATATGAATGTGGGAAGTGATTCACAGTTGCGCCAGCTGCTTTTTGGTGGCATTGTGAACAGGTGCGCATTGTTTAAATCTTACTGTAGCATTTATTTCAATCTTAATAAATTAATTATTTGCTACTCAAAGCCTGAAATACTTATCATATTCATGAATGATGGTATTACTGCTGGTACCTACCTCGATATCTATGAACTTTTGTGTTTGCAAGAAAGTAGCTGAAGGATATAGATGGAGGTAAAACTTTCATTTTCACTTGTCACATTCTTCATTACAGAAAGGACTCCAGTCAGACACTTCCAACTGAACGAATATTCAAAATTCCCAATGTTGATAATGTGATTGAAGAAGGCAAGAAGGCACCAAAAAAATTTCGTGATATAAAGTTGACAAGCCTAGGTTATAACCTGGAGACTGAGATGTACACAGCAACTGGTTGGCCGTCAGTTAGTGGTGATGCTTTAAAGGCCCTGGCTGGAAGTATTTCCGCTGATTATGACTTCTTTGATGAGGATTGTAACTTTGATCTCGATGATGAAGATGAAAATCCTTCTCGAAGTCAAGTTGCACCTGTAAAAATTGATAAATCTGCATATGGGACAGCCTATGCAGCTTTTCCAACAGAGGAAGAAGGGAGAGATGCTTGCCATGCAATTGCTGCTTTATGTCAAGTCTGTTCAATCAACTCTTTGATCTCCAACTTCATCCTTCCCCTGCAGGTATTTTTTAATTGTTTGGTTTGCAATATTAACTTTCTTGAGCTTGCTTGGAATCTCTTTTATTTTGAAACTAGTATACAGACTTCCATACAATACATATTGTCCGTAATAAATTGATGATATTTTCTATTTTTTCCCTAAAAAGGATATTTTTAGACTTATAATTATTATATAAACATCAGTCGATGAGATGCTTGACAACTCATACCTTGATCTTTTAAAATACTCATTGGAGAAGGTCACTAAGTCCTCCCACTGCTTGGCTATGGCAACAAAAATTATTTCCTTATCTGAGTTTAAGCTAATTTTTTGGATGCTTATTGTGCCACACTGCCACCACTTATATTTTAGAACTTTTATTAAATATTTGTATTTTTACACTGAAGCTCTTTATATGTGCTCTATAATAGCTGCAGTTTCTCTTTCTCAGGGACATAATATATCAGGAAAAGATCTCCGTGTTCATTGTTCCTTAAATATCAACACAGAGACCGGACGCTTGTCAGCAAGAAGGCCAAATCTGCAGGTTATTCTAATTAGATTTATCAGAATTTTCTAATGATTTTGATTAGGAATTTTCATTTTAATAGTAGTCGTTGTGAACTTAGAAATTTTTTAAGCGCTATACATTTGAGATTTGACCATTAACCTTCATCTGTGTGCTTGCATGTTCACTAATTGGTGTCATACACTTCCGTTGATGCTAAACTCTTAGTAGATGGCTTTATCATGTTGCTTTTTTCTAAAATGTAGTTTCTCCTTTTAGCAGGGTTTCTTCCTATTAGATATATAAGTCCCTTTTGGACCTCCACTCTATCTTTTTGCTGCTGTTTTTCTTAACTAAATTTTGGCAAAAAATATCTGGATTATTTGTGTTTCAAACCTGAATTATTCTTGTGAGGTAGCGTGTTAAAAATATAAAATCCTTTTTAGGCCATCTATCAAATGTCTCAAGGTCAAGAGTCAGTTCTTGACATCTTTGCTCAAATGTACATTCTTTTGTATTCATTTATTCCTAGTTAAAAATATCTGATTAAAATTAATTTTTTTTGGACTAATCACAACCTTGCTAATTGCTATACACATTTATGTAATTATTTGATGTCTACTTGATCTTGATGCCTTTTCTGTTACTTTATTACAATTACTTGGAGCCTAAATTTGGACTGCACCATGCATCTCATTCATTTTCAATTTGTATTTTGACATTCACATATGGGTAATACATCTACTAGATTTAATCAGACTTTGAAACGATATAGAACCTAACACATACACTTCATGAATTAGAATCAACCTGCTCTGGAAAAGGACCGATACAAAATCCGTCAAGCATTCATTGCTGCACCTGGGAATTCTCTTATAGTTGCTGATTATGGACAGGTTAAGAGTCTATATTGTCTATCTAGCTGAACTATTTTTCAAGAAAATTTCATTCTGTTAACTGCCTTCTGTATTGTTACAGCTGGAACTTAGGATTCTGGCACACCTTGCGGACTGTAAGAGCATGTTGGAAGCTTTTGAAGCTGGTGGAGATTTCCATTCAAGGACTGCAATGAATATGTACCCACATATTCGTGAAGCAGTTGAGAAAAAGGAAGTGCTTCTGGAGTGGCATCCTCAGCCTGGTGAAGATAAACCCCCAGTTCCTCTTTTGAAGGTAACTGTCTGCTGGTAGTAGTAAGACGAAGCGTCTTTAGTTTGGTATTTCTTGTAGCTGATGACGTCAAATATAGTGAGCACCAGAGTGCTGGCAGTGCATGAGAGAGAACTAATCCTTGTTCTGATTGGACCCAGATCCATCAACTGCAAATACAATAAGTTTATTTTATTAAAAATCAGAACAAATAAAATAACTTATGAACTTTCCAATAGTATTAAAGGACAGCTACTACACATTAGAACACTGAGGGGGAAAACATAGTGCATTGCAGTGGTAGTAGAAGGATTACAGTTTATTTGTGACGGACTTCAAAATTATGAGTATTCATTTAGTTTTTGGATATATAATCAACATCAACATCAACAACACCTTTAACCCAAGTTAATTGGGGTCGGTGGTAGATGAACCCAATGATAAATCGAAAATAAGACAAATGAGAGAAAAAAAAGGCTAAAAACAGAATGGTGAGAGGAAGAAAGGAGAAAAGAGGAGGAGAAGGACTAAAAACAAGGAAACGACTGGAACATAGAGTTACTAATGGGTTTTTTTGGATATATAATGTGTTTAATAATGTTTATGTATATTAATAGAAGTAAATCAGAATACACCAGGCATTAATAAGCTTGTTTTAGCAGTTTAATGTTATTTGATGCCCTTCCCTCAAGATATATAAAAAAAGCCTGTTTTAGCAATTTACATATATAACTTATAACCATCCATTTCATAATTTGATTTTGGTGTTTATGTTTCCCTTCCATGTCAGGATGCCTTTGCTTCTGAAAGAAGAAAAGCTAAAATGCTTAACTTCTCAATTGCATATGGGAAGACTCCTGTGGGGCTTTCCAAGGATTGGAAGGTACCCTGAACTTTTACTTATTATGAGGGATTTACAAAGGTGACAAGTGCCCATGATTTATTATTTGATTGTTCACTCTCAGGTTTCTGTGAAAGAAGCTAAGAAAACAGTTGACCTTTGGTACAATGATAGAAAAGAGGTTTTACAATGGCAAGAGGAGCGTAAAAAGGAAGCTCGTGTGTTACATTGTGTTTACACATTGCTAGGGCGAGCTCGACGGTTCCCTTTGATGGCCCAAGCTAACACCTATCAGAAAGGTCACATTGAGCGAGCTGCTATTAATACTCCAGTGCAGGTCCTTAGCTCTTTCTAATAAACAAATCAATACTGTTTCTCCCTCCCTCATCTATCTAACTGTCTTTACACTCTCAAGTTAGTAAATAAAATATGTACTGAATTATTTATCTTGTGATTCTTGTCTAGTTTGGAACTTTTCCCTTTTAAGAACAATGAATGATGAAATCATATTTTCAAAGCCCACTTGTAAAATATCATATTCCAAAGTTTATATTGAAATGATACTCCAGATAGAGCTGTGAATAATAGAGTTTGATTGTACTAACCTTACAATAGCGCTATCTTGTATTAGTCTAGTTAGTACTTTTCCCTATCAGGAGTCTCCTTTCTTGAAATCCATTATTGGGTGAAATTATTTTTCCTTTACATATATTGTGCCTGTTAGAAATATAATATTAAGTCATTCAAGTGTCTTTACCTAACAACTCATAGCTTTTGGGATTGTTGGTTTATGACAATGCCCATAGAATTTGTAAATATATTCCATTAGTTTATAAATGTAAAGATAAATATAAATATATTTAATTCTGAAAATATGAGAATATTTACTATTTAATTAAATATACTGATAATGTCTGATTTATCTAAAATTAGCTTTTACACCATCATTACTTATAACTAATTATGATTCAATTGTTAGATTGACAAAAATTACATTTACTAGAAACTATTCATTGCTGTTCATGCATCATGCTACCTGTGAATGGGGAGATAGTAAATTTGTAAATAGGCCCTTATGCAGTGGTATGAGCTAATCTTAACCATTGGATTGGCTTGTGGTTACAGGATTTCTTAAAATAAATACATTACTTTGTCATTTAAAGCCCTATCATGCTTGTCTGAAATGTTGAAGATTCACTCTGACTCATAATAGCCCAATGCTTTCTGTTGAGATGCCATTACTACGTGGCCCATTCCCACATGCATACCTTTCTTTTTGGGTTTCTGATTTGTAGAATTCAACAGGGTAGTGCAGCTGATGTTGCCATGTGTGCTATGTTGCAAATTTCCAAGAATAAACGGTTGAAGGAGCTTGGTTGGAAGTTACTTCTACAGGTAATTTAGTGCCCCCTATATTTTCGTTTTTTTTTTTTTATAAAAAAAATTCTTGCTCACTTTAATTGTAGTCTGTGTGCAAATTACACCTGATCTCACTTGCCATTATTCTAGAATCTTGAATCAACAATCAATTCTATCATTCTTTCTCCTGAGTTGGGAGGGGGATTGCGGGAATAAGCATTAAGTAATATGCAAACAAGAGCTTGGCTGACTAATATACTCTATAAGCTTATTATATATTCATTAATTTATGCATCTGTCATCTTAAAGCATTTTCTATGGATTATTGGAGAAATTAAGTGATACCTATGTAGTCCGTCCTTTTTTTTCTTCTTTTCCTGGTAATTATTAATGACATTATCTTGGCTGTAGTTCTTTTTATCAACCAATGTAATTGCAGTTACATTACAACTTTGTTCCATTGGTGAATTATTCCACCACACAAGTAGTTCGTTTTGCCATCTTGAGGCGCTTTCCTTAATCTAAACCAATTAAACGATATTAGTAACCATATATAGTTACAATTTCTATCACCATTATTTTTTCTGATATTGAGGTTATTTCAAATCTGAATGTGTTCAGATATCTATTCCATACTTGCTACTTTTTGGCTAAGATTCTTGGATATGTCAAAGCAGGTTCATGATGAAGTCATATTGGAAGGACCAACGGAATCAGCTGAGGTTGCGAGGTCCATAGTTGTTGAGTGCATGTCCAAACCCTTTAACGGCAAGAATATTCTTAAAGTTGACCTTTCTGTTGATGCCAAGTGTGCTAAAAACTGGTACTCTGGGAAATAGGTAGTCCCTTATACAGCATGAAAACCCATGACAACTGTTTGGAGATGGTTCCCTTGGTGATTGCAATCAAAAGATACTGCTTCTCTAGTGCCTCTATTTTCAATGCAAACTTGATATGCCTAAAATATCATTATCTGAGGTTGTTGATATCTATAGAGGTTTTTGACATCCTAGGAAAATTTCCAGTGATATGTTTTGGTAAAATACCAAAGCATAACACGATTTGGTTTGAAGGAAGAAAAAGGCCAAGACTACTGGCCTCGGCATTTTACTTTTTAAGTTATCAGTTTTTTTTTGCTTCTATATTTTGAATGTATACCGGTTTTTCATGCCTTGCATCATGTACCGGTTTGTTGTTTTTGGTTGATGCAAACAATATCAATATTGTATATAAATTATTACAAAATGAATGTATCTGCATTTCTGTTGATCTGTTGCAAACATATACGCTTTGTAGAAACATCATGCAATGATAATTGGACGCTCAAATAGCACTTTGCATGCACAAATGATCCGTATAGCCAGTGACAAATTCCAGTAATATCAAGCAGAAATATGAATTCATGATACTCTGTAAAAATGAATAATTATGAATTATTATCTTATGAACGAGAGCAAAAATGGTATACAAGAATGGACCATGGACCTACTTTAACCGTTATGCATGCCTGGCAGGAGCAAATTTCCTTATTATTCTTTGATGGAAAGTTTGTCAATTGATCATATATAAAATCTATGTAGAGCAAATTACCTATTTTTAGAACACAAGTTTCTATTTCAGCATTATTTTGTGAATGAGTAAACTTTTACTTCCATTCCAGTATTTTTTTATTTACCTTTTACATATCGTAAGTGGGTTTTATTATTACTCATCATTCATTTTTATTTTTCACAAACTTTCACCTACCCATTTTTTCTTGAATTTAATAAAAAATAAATGCAATTTATTGAATTAAGAAAGTTAATACTAGTTAAAGGCATTCCAGTTTTCCACCCACTATTTTTGTGTTCTGGATTAGAAATTGTTTTCTTCTTACTGAATTATGAATATTTTTGGTGGGGAAAACTAATTTTGGCACACCTACCACAATGATGTGAATCAAATCAAAGCAGTGGATGTGCACTCCATAATAAGACGCGGAGAGTGTGTCAAAATTGCTGGTTGGATATGACGTTCTTGAGGTGCTTATGACACGTTGTATTAAGTATATTTATTGCTCGAGGAATTGTGTGGAGAGTTCAAAAGTAAATTTGAACTGCATAATTATATATATACTGAAAAATATATAATTTTAAAAAAACATAATTTATATGCTCTAGTTATTTATGATAAAATATAAGTTAATATTTTTTTTATATAAAAAGTTTTGTCACTACATGCATTTCCTTTATCCAAAATTCCAAATAGAAGTTTGGTTTTCGGTTAATTTCAGCGCAAAATATTATTTTGGGTCTGTTTCAAAGCTGCAATTTCCAAAAAGTAAGGACTGCGGAGCCTTGAGCTTGTTGTATAGGGCATGTGGTAGGATTTGGACCTTGAAATGGCGTGGCGTATGGAAACACACTATGTTTGGTTCCTAAAGAAAAGTGGAAATAGATAAATAAAATAAAATATATAATGATTTTTCAGTTATTTAGTAGAATAGAAAGTTAAAGGAAAAGAAAATTAACTTCTCTTCTCGTATTTAATTGAGTAGAAAATGAGAAACAAATATATATTTATAAAACAAAATAAATACCTTTAAAGAAAAATAATGAGAGCATAAATATGCTCTCAATAATACAAAAAAAAAATCAATTAGGTATAATTCTGTTCTAAAATTTTCTTATAGAATAAAATTACTATCATATAAAGTTTATTTATAAAAGTTTTATTAATATTTCCGTAAAAAATTATTCAATATGTGAAAATTATTTATAAAAAAAACATTGTAGTATTGTAGCAGTAAATAAAAAACACATTATACTGATTATAGTATTGTAGTACTACAATAGAGTGGAGCGTATACTTCGGAATGAGGGCAGGTAAGTATTCTTGGCCGGTTTGGAACCACGGGATCCTTCTTATAGCCAACTGTGCTGTGAACTCATCAGCCCCACTTTCTGACTTTTTTCCCTTTTCTCTTGGGATCTGAAACTGAGGTTTTGGATAAATTTTTTAGTAACTAATTATTAAAGTTATAAATTAGATCAATTTATACTACTATATCACAACTTTTAGGTGAATTATTTTTTTTATAAAAATAAAGTGCATAATTTCATTGTAACTTATACTAAAAAAATTAATTTATTTTACCAAATATTTTCTTTTCTTATAAATACTTATAGAAAAATGTATTCAAACATAACTTTAGTACAATTTCAATTACGATATGACGTCATTAATGCATCCATCTACATTTACTAACTTATTGTAACTAATTAATTTAGCAGTTTGTCTATTAACTCAAGTAAAAAAAGAAAGATAGTGCTAGAGAGTGGCGTTCCATTTGGAATTTCCACCCAGTATTTTATGTTGATGATTATGATTATGATTTGATTTGATTTCTCCATAATGAGTAGTGATTATTTGGTGGGAAAGTTATCTTTTCCACGACGATGATGTTTGTGAGTCAAATCAACGCAGCATTGGATGCGCACGCTACAAAATAAGACACAGACTGTGCCTCAAAGTTTGTAGGATTAGATATGATACGATGATTTTTTCTAGAACAGCAGCAGTTTCTCAAACTCGTTGCCTCTGAACTTTCACTTTCACTGAATTTCAGCACAAAAAGATTGCAAAAACGCTCCCTACCTCTGTTGGGTCTCTTTCAAATCTGCAATTTGCATACTTGTGGGGCCATAAGCTTGCTATGTGTACGATACCCAACTTGTTTTCCCCTTTATTTGATCTTACCTCTCTTTGTGGATCTAAAATGTTGTTTCTTTCTTCTGCAGTGTAGTGCAGTAATGAGTTGTTACTTGTTAGAATTAGATTGCCACACTTTGAAGTGAGGCAATTTGATTGATTTGGAAGTTAATGCCTTTTTGTTCAAACAAAATCATTGGTTTTCTCTTTGTGTGTGTATGCTTATTTAAGTTTCAAATTTGATGATTCTTGCCTTTGATTTAGCTTGTCTTTTGGTGAAGCTGGATTCCTTTTCCCCTTCTCTGGGTTCTGTTAATGATTTAGATTTGACTCTGCTTCATCGCAACCATTGTGATTTGGTAGTGAATTTTTGCTATGTGGGTTAGTTCTTTTTCTCTCCCCTTGTTTCCATGATAGATTATTATAGTTGCCATTCTCATCCTGAAGTTATGAAGTGTGGTTGTTGTTGTCTCATGGCATACAAAGAGAGAGTACATTGCAGTGTATGAGTACCTGTTTTGTTTTGAAATCTTGATGCACAGTCTATAATGTTTTTGAATTATTTCAGAATTGCTGTTCTGATGTTGATTAGATGCTGGAATGGAACTATGCTTTTGTTAGTGAATCTAGTAACTCCCCACCCATTCCTCTTTCTCTTGCATAATACCACACATCTCTTTATTTCTATGGTTAGGCTTTGTTTGGATAAATTTATCTATAAGTACTTATAGGAAAAGGATATAAGAAGGTAAAATAGATTGAGCTCCGTCCATTAATTAAAATTAATTTTTTGCCCTTTAACTTTTATAGAAGCTCTTTCATCTAATTTCTCGAAAAGTTAAGGTGTATAAGTTGATTTTATTTTAAGAAAGAAGCTCAATTCATTTACCTTCTTATTTTATTTTTCCGTTAGTACTTGTAGAGAAATTTATCCAAATTGGTCTTAATACTAGAACTGATAGAAGACAAACCAAACCAAATAATTTGTAAGAAATTTATGACTTTACATCTCAAATCACTGTAATTTGTAACTGTAACAGATCATTGAATAATTCTGCTAGGAACATTCATCTCAAAGACAGGAACAGTTGGATCTTGAATTGGAAGTGTTACTAATAGAAGCATGGCTAAGAGTCTGGAAGGTATAAAAGGGGGAGGAGGATCCATCAAGCTAGGCACCACTGGAACAATCAGTTCCTTAATGACAAGGGAATTGGATCACATCATCTCTTCTGCACCAAAGAAGCAGGTATCTTCAACAAGAAGTAAGACTCAAGCACTTCCCGTTTCAGTTCCCTGTGGCAGTACAAGTACAACCCAAAAAAGACTACAACAAAGAAAATCATCAGTTGAAGCCGGTAGCAGTGGAAGCAGTAAAAATAGAAACTGTAGAGTCCCTGGCAATGGCATGCCACAGAAAACAAAAACTAATAGCAGAAATACACAGAGAATACCTATGCTAGGTTCTGATAAATGTTCAGTGGTCAGAACTCCAGTGAGGGAGAAAAATGATAAAAAGATACCTAACATTGTTGAAATTGTGGACATAAAATGTGGGAATGCAGAAAAGGCTTGGGCTACACCCTTGGCAAGTCGTCTCAAGAAGCTTGGTTTTTCGAAGCTATCCGAGAGCATAATCTAGACCTGAAATTTTTTTCATGTCGGACTTCAGGTTCCTGTAACTGAAGGCTGAGGTACCATTTGGCCTACCATTGTCCGATACATCCACCATAGAACACATACTTGGTAAAAGCTTGCTGCTTCCTCGCTTTTTCTTTGTACTTTCTTCTACTACTGTAGATACAATTGTGGTTCTAGAACTTGTACTAATGGACGAACTCACCTCTGTGGTTGGGGACTTATTCCTTTGTGAATTGGAATCAATCCTGCTGAAGTACTCAATTTCTTGCATTATGAGTGATGCAATTGTGCCTCGGGTTCCTATTTTCACTGGGGGAAATTCAGCCTTATCTTTTGTGTCATTTGAGTCAAGGGTAGTGGATTTATGCATGCTTTTGTTGGTTGGGGTTGGGGAGAAAGCAAAATCTTTTGATTTAAGGGTGGCTTGTGGGTTTGTTCTAGAGGGGAAACTGCAGAGACTCTGAGGCATTTCTTTTGTTGCAAAAGATGTGGTTTCACAAGAATGCTTCACCTTATGTTCTATATTTGAAACTGAAATGCATGGCGTAGGTCTATGTAGATAGACGGGAGATTGGTTGATGACATAGTCACTGCATTCATGTGCTTGTAGTAATAACACTATAGTCCTAACTACTGTGCCACCTTTTTAAGTTTCATCATGTTCGTAATGCTACTAGCTAGGTCGTTATTTGAAACTCTTGTCAGTGTAGAGTGGATCTGATGGGATTCATGTGAAAGGTAAAAGTAGGACGATCACTTCCATTGACTTTTTTAAGTAAATTGGTGTTTTAGTTGGCAAGGAATAGTAGGCTAACTAAATCAGGAAAGCAACTATTTATTTGAGTGCTTTTCAGGTTAAGGAAATTGTGGATGATTTTGCTTCGGTTGGCTCTATCTATGTAGTAATTTGGCTTCATATGGGGTTCCGCAGGAGTGTGAGAAAGATGTAACATTATTTACGAAATCTATATTTACCAATGAGTTAAGTTGTTATTTTGAAATAAGCCAAAAACCATGCCATTAGGAAAACCAAGATGCATGATTCATGTATCTTAATTCCCTCCCACAAGGTATGGCACAAGTGGCTATTAGCCTAGACCCTTTAAGTATATGGTAGGGATTTGCTTTTTGATTATGCGAATAGAAAAGTATCCGGGATTAGAAGAATTACTCCTTCAATGCTATTCTACTCTTTTAGAATATTAGTCTCGTAATTTTAAACTATGAAAACACTATTGAGTCCAATTCCGAATCTAAAAAATATGTATCTTATTTCACTCGAAAATTGTTGATTTGTAACTATAGTTTTATGTTATCTGAATCTTCCTTTGGAATATTTAAATATTATCTGCGTTATGGAATGCATTTCTTCCCTTTATTCTATTTATCTGCATAAATTTATTGCCACCCTACTTTACTACCCAAAAGAGATAGAGCCGAGTCTGAGGAACTTGTGCCTTACTCTTCAGAAACCGCCAATCCTAACTGGACCATCGTCACGGCCTTTGCTTTGGTGACACTCACGGGTAGTTCATTCCACTTCTTGGACATAGATTCCATTCATAAGGTGGAAAAACAAAATCTTTATAACCAAATCTAAGGAGTGTCTCATCACGAAAAGGACCAAGTCCTTGCTATTTATCCATATAGTGTGCATTTTAAGAATATACCAGTTCATTCAAAATTATACCTATCTTTTTGTTGAGGAGATAAAACAACTATAAATAGGTGAGGCATAGGGTTGTTAAATCTGATAATATGAAAGTTAAAGCCTAGATTATTAATCAAGTTTGGTTTAAATTTTAAGTAATCCAAACAAATTTAATTTAGGTTGGGTCAAGTCATTCAACTACTAAAATAATTACTAAGGAAGTATGGAAAAATAAGAAAAAAGTTATAAGCATATTCTTTCATTCTATTGAAACATGATAAATCAAAATCAATAAAAACTTTTTTTAAAAAAATTCCTCTCAAGTTGGTAAAGTGTCGTGCAACTAAAATCTCCTCTTTCTAAATGTTGTCATAAGCCAAGCAAAATGCCTTCGTTTGCATCATCTCGTTGTAACTTTTAAGATAATTAACGTAAAAGTTAGAAGTGGTGTTATTTAGTATCCAGTATGAATTCATAAAAATTTAAAGTTTAACAATCTAAGCGTTGCATAAAAATTCAGGTAGGCATGTGAAAGAGTGAAAATTGTCTCCAATAAATTCACGCCATTTAAGATTTCATGTAGACTCGTATACATATCTTTCAGCAATTTATTTAGATTATAAAGCAATATTATAATTTTAATAAAGGAAATAACTTTTTTGTGATGAACAAAATCTAGAATCATGATCAAAAAAGATAACAAATTTATTTTCAGGCCAAGGATTTAAACTCAGATTTTAATTTTTAGTAAAATTCCACTAGATAATAGGCACGGAGATTAAAACCTTAGTCAAATATCATAACATAGCATCTTTCCCTTTTCATTTTTATCATTAAATTGCAGAATTCTTTCATGTTAAACTTGTGGGATCATGGGATGGTTAACATATTTCATGCTAATAACTTGTATCGAGTCTGTCACATCCTGCCACACCGTAGTGATTTGCATACTAACCAGAGCAAACATTCATGTAAAAATAAAACACCATATACAGGATTTCACCAGATACAGGTAGTTTATACATTACATATTACACACAGACACAGGCTGCTATCAAGAATAGCTAGCTATTTGTTACAAGAGTACATGTATTAAAAGAAAACAGTTACTGCTTAAAATAAAGCTCAACAAGCTTCTTCAAAGTGTCAAATACACTTGTGAAAGGATTAAGCTCAATAGGGGAGTTCAGTCCTAGATCAGGAAATTGGTTTGTAAGTGCCTGTTGCATTCCAGACATGGACATCATAGCTGCCAACTGACTATTGGACATTACTTCACAATCCTGAGGTGTATCTTTAATTTTGCTTGGATCATATCCATAGTTTGCAAGGTAAGACTTGTACTTCTCTATAAATTCAGGTCCAGGGTTAGGTGTCCTTGAGTATATCTGTGATATTGATCACAGGGGAATCAACACTATAAGCAAAAACAAATCAAATACTTCCATGCTAGGTAATAGCTATTAATTAAAAATCGTATGATGCAGTATTGTTTCTTTTATTTAACATTTGAATGAAGTTCAATAACTGCAGAGTTAGAGTGCTTGCTTAACACATGATCAAGATTCAGGAGTATTTAAGCTACATTTTATAGTTCGTTAAATACCTGAATAAAACTTTGATCCTTAGCTCCTGAAACAAGAGAAAAATTGTCATAATCTGTAGCGATCACATCATATGGTTCCTTGGGAATGAATGGCAGTGTAGGAAAGCGGAGATAGCATTTTTCTTTGATCATTTCCTGCTTCTCTAACTGTGTCTCAGTTTTCTCCAAATTTTCTTCTGAAAGACATTGAACCCTTCCTCTAATTCCAGTTATAAATCCATTAGGGCCTCCATGAACACAAAAAGTATCAACTTGGATAGATGGTGCTTCCCTATCAAATGTATATAGACCCTGAAATATCATTAGTATACCCAAATCAATATCAAGAAGCTTGTCGATGCCAAATAAGGTAAATGATAAATCTTATCTCCAAGATATACTAACTGCTATACTACTGAATGACAAAATTTTCCGCACATGCCTAATAAATGAACAGCCTTAGGATTCTGTCTGTGCCTCCAAATTCAACAATTTATTATAAAGAATATGAAGTTGATTAGGGAAATATGTTGGAAGAGCATAAATATAATGGGCTCTTTTGTATACCAAATGTTCTCCTGTATATTTACGGCTATATTTATTTTAGCATTTACCTGAGTGCAATGACAATCTTCTTGGCCTTGTCCTGCAAATCCACGTTTAAGTGAAGCAACTTCGAACCATCTTCCTGAATATCTTACTGGGTCAAAATCCTTGGCTGTCATTCCTCTCATCATCATTAGATTTGAACCTTTTTCATTCTCAAATGGTGAAGTAACTGCATTCTCACTGGCACTGGCAAGTTGGCATATATTATTTGGTGCACGAGATAGATCTGCTGCAATAGTCTGTTAATGAAATAAATGAGCACACATTAGATAAGCTTATTCATCATAGGAATATACATCTATATTCTAGATTTTTAATCAATGAATAATATTCTCTATTTGCTGTATTTCCAAAACCATAACAACATCCATCCTTTGTAAGAACTCCAATATGGGAAAGATGCAAGGGTGATACAAAATATTTGTACGAGTAAAGAGATCCACATAAGAAAGTAAGGGCACCAGATAATGCAAACTACAATTATTAATATTTAATAGCAATGACTTTTGCTTTGGCCAATGTCCATGTAATTATGGAGTCATAGAAAAGGATTACAAACCACCATAGCTAAAGTCTCATACACTACCAATCTACCATCACGTAAGGTTTTAAAAAATGACTTGTGACCACGATTTTGGCCACAACATCAAGGTTTTTAGAGTCACTAAGACTGAATCGTGATTGCAATTGTGGCCGCATCAGCTGCATTTGTCCACAATTTCCTGCAACATCAAGGATCGTGACAAAACTACAATTGTGACCACAATTTAAAACCTTGCTATCATGTATTTGGGAAAAAAAGAATATTGTGAGAACGTTAAATAAGTCCTCCTAATGGGTATTGGAGATATTACATCCTGAAATTGCATGATTAACTGAAATGTCAATAGTAAAACTTTTGGATTGTGGAATACAATACAAACCTGATTTGCTGGAGAAATAAATATCAAGGAAGCAGCAAGCCCAGATAAGACATGCTTTGTCAGAACCTTACTTGGGACTTCCAACGAGCACTTCACCAATGTCCTTCCTGACACTGTCCTGCATTGTCTGTAAACAAAATGCCATCCAATTTGAGCAAAAGAAAAACAGAAAGATAAATTACAAAAAATATTATTCACACAATCCCAGATTGAGCATCAAGTTTTAGCAAAAGAGTTTATATTTAACAGTATCTACTAATGAAGAGACAAAAAATGCACTTAGAATCCCAATGAAAGAGGAGGACCACAATGAGGAAAAAAAAGGAGTCTGGAATCTAATTCACTAAAAGTTGGTTGTTACACGACAAAATTCTGGGAGTATTAAAAAGGAAATTCATTCAGGAATGCTATGTATATGAATATGGAAAAGCTACATTACATAAACTGAAATTTGAAGTACACCAAAAATAAAAAACTGAGAATTGAATGAAGAAGCAAAAATAAAAAAAGTCTGCAAGAAAAATGAGAAAAAAGTCATTGTTAAAAAGGCTTGAAATTATGAGTAAATTTTAAAAGAAAAATCTAAGGGGGCATTCCAGAATGGAAAAACAAATAAAGGGACATGAACATAAGTTAAGCAACAAAATTACAACATTAATTATTGCTAAAGATGAAAACGGTGAGAAAAGAGTTGGATTTGTTACCTCGGATAAGAAGAGTAAGGTGGAGGAGGTGATGCTCGTAGAAGAACCTCTACCATGTCTTTGCCTTTTCACTTGTCTACTACAGTTGCCCATTCTCAAATTTCTATTCTGCTTGGTTTCTATGACAAAAAGATCCTCTTGAAACATCATCGTCCAAGGTCCCATGAATCAAACTGGGCCTGTCTCACGGATCACATTTTTTTTGTTTGGATTTTATGTTCAAGGCCCAATCTATGAGCTATCTGTACAATCACTTTAACTAACAATATTATTCAGTTGAAGGCTTAAAGCTAACTAATAGTTGATGATGAACTATCAATTGATCCTAACACCTTTCTTCTGACCACCAAATTATAATAAACATGAGTGTTAGAACACCATACTATCTAACACACTTTTTCTCATACATATTTTTATTGTTTAATTAAAAACTTTCTTTAAATAAAGTGAAACCGAAGCAATTTTGTGATTCCTACAAATTTCAACTAATAATAAAATTTTCTGTTAGAAAGAGTGTAATAAAAAGGTAAAATACATTGAATTTCTTTATAATCTAAGATCAACTTATTCACCATAACTTTTATAGAAATTAAATGAAAAAAAAACTTCTATAAATTAAGTGCAAAATAAAACCTTAATATTTACACATTAGTAAATGTGTGTAAGGAGTGATCAACTTATTCATCATTACTTTATCTTTGTCTTCTTCTTATAATTTATAAGTACTTATTTGTTTATCCAAATAAAACCTTAATATTTACGCATTAGTAAATGTGTGTAAGGAGTGATGAACAATTAACATCTTTTATTTGTTTATTTAAATTAGAAAAGAAGTCAGAAAGCATTTTCTCAGCTAGTTAAAATATGAGAACAATTTTGTTTAAGATTTTTCTTGATTTATAAGAAACTAACGATAACAAAAACGTAGGTTTATTTGTGTCATGTGTTTGCTCATGTTTGTATGGACGCCAGGCTTGTATAGGACATTAGGATTAGTGATTGAATTCTAATTTAAGAGAAGTGTTTTTTTTTTCCAATTCCTAATTACGTTGTTCATTTTGGGTTTATAAGGAAATAATAGGCAGGAATCTCAAACCGTCTTTATTTATTGGTGGTGACGAGACCAAAGCCCAAAAACTAGTGGGAGAATTAATGGCTAACCCAAATTTAGAGAAAACATGTGAATGAATTGAAAAGTTCTGGGAAAAATTGGTAAGATTTTATCATTTTAATTAGGTTATAGACAACCTTTAAATTAAATAAATAAAAAATGAGGTTTTGCTTTATTCTGTTTTCCATAAAGTTTTTTTTTAAGGTTCTATTTTCCATAAAGTTACTCTCATGCATGAATTCGATAAAGTGTATTATTCCCTTTCCACATTAATCTTATTTAAGCTTTCATTAACAACCAAATATCACTCAGTGAGTTTGGCAAACTATTTTAGTTATCTAGTAACTTATTTAATTACCTTATGAATTTATTTGGCTAAAGTAATGTTTTTGATAAATAAATTAATCTTATTTACTTATAACGTTTTATTTTTCGCTTTCTACTTAAAATAACGTAACTTGTAGCATATAATTTAACATGGAGTTTTAGCCCTATATTCCGCCAAAAAAAATATAATTTAAAAAATACTTTTATTATTATCAATAATATTTTAATAAAAATTATCATATATAGCCTCCTTTGATACTATATTACTTATTTTATTTTCTATAATATCAATTCAATTTATTTTTAGTTTGTAATAAAATATTTGATCTGTAAATAAAAAATAATAAGAGTTTAAATTAAATTCAAACTAAAAAAAACATATATTTTATAACTTTCAATTAATTTATCAACTATTTTTGTTAAATATAACTAATTACCAAATTAGATAAAGCCCTACTTATTAATAATTTTTCTCAAAACATATTGTGGACTACTAATGGAAGAAAAAGTCTCTTAAACTTTCAAGCTCAAAAATCCCTTTTGGACGATAGTTTTTCAGATATTGACACTCAATCGAGTTTATTTGTCATTAAAAAAAAGTTGTGAGTTTTTCTTTTCTTCCACGATAATTATAAAACATATTTATTACAAGACATGATAAATTATATTGAATAAGTAGAGGAGATATTCTTTATTGGATTGGTGGTTCAGACCGGGACCCGGTAGCATAATCAATCCGGTTCTACTATTGGATCAGTTATGCAGTTGATCCGGTTCAAAATCAACCAAAATTAGTCGTTGGACCGACTCGACCCCGCCGAGTTCACTTTTTTTTGGAGGGGGGATTTTTTTATTAAAAAAATTAAATTATTATTAATCATTATTTTGAATTTTGGAATATGAATGATGTTTTTTTACTTAAATAATGTTAGTTACATACTTATATATAATAAATACATATATAATTTTAAATTTTTAATATATATCAAGTTAATTACTGACTTACCAATTAGACCACTGATCCATTAATCTACTATATTTACTAAGTCAATCACCGACCAATTTTAATATCACTACTTTTAGGAGATTGTATAAGAAATAAAGTCTTGTCATGCACATGCTAGTTTTTAGCCCACTGTATTTTATAAAAAAGAAAATAAATGTAGAAAGTAGAAACAACCAATACTTGCTATTTCTTTTATTATATATCCACGAGTATATATACTATTTAAAAACAAGGGTCTGTGTATGAGTTTGGTATCTTCCTATATACCTTTATTGTATATGGAAAGATTCTAAAATGACTACACCTTATTCGATTATGATTTTAAAAAATTATTTTAATATAAAAAAGTTTTGTAAATTTTAAATATTATTTAGGAATATTATGATTTATTATATTTATTTTTAAGATTTTTATAATAATTTAAATTTTAATTAATTTATATTATAAGAATTTAATGGATTTGAAAAGACTTTATAGATTTATAAAATTTGAAAAAATTAAATGAATTTTTGAAAATATATTTAAAATTATAAGAGCTAATAAAATAATAATAAGAAATAATGAAATTTGGATAAAAATAACTAAAACTAATATATTTTTTTAATCTTTTAATATTTATATTGATTCTAACTTTATTTCTTCCTAGATTAATTTTTCTTGCAATAACATCTTTTTATTCTCATTTTTGGTTTTGGATAATGGAATTAAAGTTATACTTTGATTTTTTAATTTTTAAACTACTACAATTATTTAATAATAAATCAAATGACATGTTTAAATGAGATGCAATAATAAACATATATAAGAAGGTAGTAGATAGAGTGAAAAATTGGTAGGAAGGTTAATAAGTTATGTAAATGATGAAACTAAGGGTGTGAGTCTTGAAAACATTGCATTGAGCATGTGATTTGATATAGTTGGTATTTGAAAAATATAATTAGTCTTAGCATATAAGTCAAACATTAATTTAATTTAGAAAACAAAAAAAGATACATAGAAGAGAAGTATATTTAATATTTTTATTCTAAAATAATAGGATAAATATATAAAACACACATATAACAATAGAAAAAGAAAGAAAAAAATCTAGAAAAATCTCAATTATTTGAATAAAATCATTTGATAGATGTTTTACACTAAAAGTTCTATGAAATCTATCGAAATCCTTTTTAAAAAATAATCAATCTAATTTTGTATATTTTTAATACCAAAAAACTTTTTATAAATTATAAAAAAATCATAGTTAAATACCATCATATTTTGTTGTCTTATTTAAAAAATCTGAAAATTTTCAATTAAATACCACAAAATTTATTTATATTATTTAAAAATCCCAATTAAATATTATAAGACACACACATATATATAATTCTTTAAAATCCTAATTCAATTCAACCCTCATATAGTTGTTTTGCAGGTAGACTCTTCGCTTTCTTGTTAGCATTTGAGCACATTGTACTCTGGATTTTGGCACCTTGGTGCTTTTATTAATGTATATTTGCTTATTAAAAAAAACCATTTAAAAACAAGCTTAATTTGAAAAGAAAAAAAATTGTTTGAAAATTCAATAAATTACATTTTTGTGGTTCTATAGTTGATTATTTGAGTACTTATATTAAAATTTTTTTTTATTAAGTGTGTCTTTTGATATTCTTATCTACAAATGAAGTGTGCACTGTGCAAGATTTCCAATTTATATAAAGATGATATGCAAACCCACCGAAAGTATTTCACGTACTACACGCATTATTGAATTTTAGCTAGGAAGACAAACATCCCAACTTTGCAAAAGCCACTTTGAAACTTTACCAAACTTCCACGATCAAATAAACACAAAAATCAATTTACAAAGGACCCCATCTCTCAATTACACCGATTACACGTCTTGAAATTAAGCATAATTCCAAGTCGTGTGCTTTTCACTTTCTTTCTGTTTGTCAACACGTGTGTTGGTATTCTAGGCATCAACATCTAACGCAAACTATAGTAAACCTAATTGTAGTTAGTTGATCCAGAGTTCAATTTAGTAAATCATTAGTAAACTTAATTATCAACGATAGTGTTCGTAGTTACGTGTAAGTTAGCGGATTATTAGTAAATAAAAAATTAGCGGTGGTTACATATATACTAATATCAGTTTGGTGAGAACCTTTTCTTTCATTTCATTACATTATCCGAACCCCATGATCTGTGTAACTAACAAAATAAAATCTTATTATAAAACATATAAAATATATCACAGATAGATAGGTTGGTGGGTTTAATTAATCAATAAAACTTTAGCTAGATACCTTGCTATGGAGTCTAGACTTTTATAGATGGACCACCTTAAAAAAGGGTAGCATCCCTAGTTAAAGTGTAAGGTCAGTCATGGATATAGGTTCATTTAGGGGAACATTTGGAATTTACCAAGATTCCACAATAAATTAAATAGGTTTTAGATCTGATGCGGTGTTTATCTTTCAGGAAAAGCGAGAGGAGAAAGTGAAATTGATTTCCACAAACTTATATCGGACCAAGGTTTGCTATCTAGTGCCGAAATGAAATCAATATAAACTTCCTAGAACGATACCATAGACGCATTTAAATACTTAAAATAAATTTTCAATTTCAATAAAGTGCAAAAACTTACACGTGGCAGTTTCAATTCTCCTCTCGTTGAACTAGAGTGGCATTTTAATATTTTCCTTTTCTTTTTGACATTATTTTATTTTATTATTCATATTTCTCTTTGGTATAACCAAAAGACAGAAATCTATGAAGGCAAAAATCACGGTTGCTAACTAACACTCGTTTTGTTAAGAGTGAAATGAGTGGAAAACTGAGAAGTGAATAGAAATAGAGTGAAAGATAAAAGATAAGATTCTTTGGTTGACATGAAATAATAAGAAAAAAATATATCCAAACCAGTGTTGAAATAGCCAAAAAACGAAGTCAGCAGAATCTTCTTATTTTTACCTACAATAATCCCGATAATATTTATGTATGTCCCATTGCCTCTATGATCTATTATTTGTGCTGCTATAATCATTATATGCACACTAAAATTTTTAATGTATGCCCAGCTAATCTATTTTGTAATCCATTATGTCTTGCAAATTGTATCTACAACTATTTAATATTCACATGTAAGAATTTGTATATAAGAATAAAATAGTATTTTTATATTTAATCTATTTGTCTCTTTTCTTTCTTTTTTGGTATTCCTTTTTCTTCTCTTTCTATTCAATTAAACAATCTGATAATATTTTTGTTTTCAATTTTCTTGGTATTTCTCCTAGACAAAACAATAAAAAAATTCTATCCTATTTTTATTTACTCCATTTATTTTTCTTTTTTACTGGAATTCACTCCATTTCTTACTTCGCTAACAGAGTGTAATTAATTTCTTAAAAAAAAGACAGAGTGTAACTAAGTGATGCTATCTAAAAATCTATAAAATATAAATTTGAGAGAATATTAGCTGCAGGTAATATTTTAAAAGAGAAACATGGCAATTGGGAGATCCATAGTATGTCCACATCTGATGTGTAGTTTGTTATTTTATTTTAGTTATATAATATATTTGAAATTTGAATAATACATTTTAGTGTGAGGGAAAAGATAGGAAGGTTTCAAGCTTTTCCTTTATCAAATAGTTTTCACTTTTATGCTCTCAGTGATCAGTAGATTCAGATCTACCAATCAGAGCAGCATTCTGTAACTTGTCACTGATGATACCAACAAATTGATGGTCTACTGTACCCACTTCCACTGTAACAGTATCCTGAAATATAATTAGCGGTTCTGTGCCTCCACTGCATTTCCTAGGGTGAAAATTAGTTAAAATAGTATACATCTAGAATCTAATCAACTGGTCTATTATTCACTTTTTAAATTAGTTAGAAATCAATTAAATCATATAATGTAAGCATTTTATTTCATTTTATTAATTTTGCAATTATCATTTGTAATTGACTTTAGCAAAACTAATTCAAAAGCGCGTTTAACTTCAAATAAATTGGACGTGTCTAACATGCTAAATATTTGTGTGTTTTTTAACATGCTAATTATAAATGTTTGCTTATTTTGGTTAATAGTATTTTATTAAATATTAGACTTGTTTAACATGCTAAATATTAAATGTTTACTTATTTTAGTAGATAGTTTATTAAATATTAGACATGTTTAAGTTTACTACTATTATTAAATAACAGTATATATTTTCATAATTTCATACTAAAATATATAATTAAAAATTAAAAAATATAATATATAATTCTTTTATAAAAAAATAATACTCTTTCAAATTATTTTTTAATTTATATTTGTTGGTACATTTATAATTTATAATTTTAATATCAAATCAAATAATTAGAATATTGTGTTTTTATGTATTAAATACTAATGGGGTGGAATATTCTTTATATTTAGCCTATAAAATATTTCAATTCAAAGTTCAAACAATAGATATAATTATATTTTTATCTTTAAAAATGATAAATATGATTAGAATGATAAGTATGAACCTCTGAACCTCTGATTTAGAAATTCTTAAAAAGTGCAGTATCTTTATTATTTATTGTTTTGAGAAGAAGTCACCATTCACCAACGGTTCAATCCTTAATACATTCTCATCATGACTTCAATTCAATTTCAAACTAATACTAGAATGCTAATAATAATCAGCAAGAGATATCAAAATAAAATGATTTCCTTCTTTTTCAGTCATGAATGTTATTATTTTAAAGCACAGAACTTTAAACAAGAAATTACGCCACGTGGTCACATCATGCGCCCTTCTCCACAGCAGATAACTCCTCATCACACTCGGTTTTTCAATTCCTATCCTATCCCTAACACCACACCCCATAAGATGCCGAATGCATCATATATGACCATTGACAAATATACATATGCTCTCTCATACCACACCCCATAACATTCTTGTTCGATTTCTTATACAGCCATGAACCTTTTGACATCTAATAGTGTTAATGAAATATTTTTTCTTACTTTTTATATAAATATAAATTATTTGTTTAAATAATACAACATGTTATGATGGGTTAATAGTGTTTTGATTTTCCGTTTCTTCACCCCCAAACGTACGTTGATTTCAAAGTTTTCTTTCACATATTTTGTGCTTAAGTGTCTAAGAATTGGTGCTGCCAACAAATCAAACCGATGTAAACAAAATGAACACAAAAAACAAGTGTCTTAATCCGATGACAAAATTATTAATATTTCTCAAACTTAATTTTCTTAAACAATTTTCAAACATGTTCTATGTGTTTTGTTGCAATTTGCTCTGATCACCCCAGGGTGGTAATGCTAATTTACCAAAGTATCCATCCCTATGCAGATACCAAGAAGGCGGCAATACGGAGAGTTTGGGAAACCGAAATGAAAAATACCGGTCAACTGTCCCCTATATTAAACGGTGGGACCGAGAAACCAAACTAATAGAACAAAGGCACCGCAACAACAAAGAAGAAGATTAGGTACTAACTATCTATCTATTATGTGAACGTATTCAGCAACAACAAAAAAAACCATGCTCGATGGCGAAGAAGATCATTCACGACACCACTAGGAAGATGTCGCAGCTGTGCCGGAAAATCGTTAAGGTCGAGGTCCGTTGGGGCGTCCTCAAAAGGGTATCTTTCGTTGGACACTTTTTCCGCTTCATTTGGAACAGACTTCTTGTTTGCTCCGTCGCCGGAAGGCCATCTCAGTACCGGAAACTACCCCTCCGGGACCCCTCTTCTACGCCGCCGTCCGACGCTGACGACGTCTTCTCCTCCGCTGCAACCACCACTGGTGGCTATGACTCTGATTCCGATTTGGTGAACCTCAAGATCAGCTTGTTGGGTGATTGCCATATTGGAAAAACTACTTTTGTGGTCAGCATGTTTCTAACTTTACCATTTTTTAAAAAAGAATTTAACAAAGTGTGTACTAGAAAATTTTAAACTTTTACATCATTATCATCTTGATTTGCAAATAAATAGAAATCTTTAGCTTGTAGTTAGGCTTCGATTGCAGGTCTATGCATATAAGAGAATATTTGTCTCCAGAGATTAATACTTGACTCTCAACGAGAATACTCTCAGCACTCATTTTTTTCTATAAAATTCTCAAGCTTATTTATCATGAGAATTAACAAATTTACTATGAAAGTTTGTGATTAGATTCTCCCTGCATATGTTATTTATTTCTTTTGAAATTGGTCGAGTGTAGTAGTCTTTTATTTTAAAGGGTCTAACTAGCTTGGGTTATGTGGATTCCTATTTTCAGATCAAGTATGTGGGGAATGAGCAAGAAAAGAGGAGCTTACAGATGGAAGGATTAAATCTAATGGACAAAACTTTGTCTGTTCAAGGAGCTCGTATTTCGTTTAGAATATGGGATGTTGCAGGTACTTTTCTTAAACTTTACCTTTCTTACAATTTTCTGTGCGCTTTTACATTTGCTTTTTTGTTTTTATTCTTTTTAGTTTTCTGGGTTTGTTTTTTATGAGTTAATTGATATATTGATGATGAAGTATTATATTATGTGGCGTGTGTAGGTGATAAAAGGTCCCTGGATCAAATTCCCATGGCTTGTAAAGATTCGGTTGCGATTTTGATTATGTTCGATCTCACCAGTCGTTGTACACTAAATAGGTAGCTGAGAGATATTATTATCTGTGTGTCATGAGTTCGATGGAGGGTTAACGATGATTTTTTTTTTTTGTACTTTGCTATGTTCGTGCAGTGTTGTTGGATGGCATAGTGAAGCAAGAAAGTGGAATCAGGTACCATAAAAAATAATTTTGCAGGGCTTATATAGTACTATTACTTGAATTGATTTTATTTCACAAAGTGACGCCACTGTTAAATTACAGTGTAGTTTCCAAAGGCTTTTGGCATGGAAACTCTTGAAAATAAACGAGAGAAATTTTGAAGTGGTAGTGCAAATGGATTGAGTAACCACATTATGATAATAATGAGACTTTATTAACTATTATGACAGGAAAGTGACATTAATTTCTCATTAACATTAGACAGAGAAAGGAACTGAGTATTTACTTGTTGCGATATCCTGTTTTAGGTTGATAATATGCTTTGAAGATTTTGACATATTTTTTTATGAAATTTCTGATAACATTTTGTTCAATTTGCAGACCGCAATTCCTATTCTAATAGGGACCAAGTTTGATGATTTTGTTAGACTTCCCCCAGATGTGCAATGGACAATTGTAACACAGGTAAGTATAATAATTATTAATTGCTGCAAATTAGGTTTGGTAACTTAAATTTATCTTAAGCATAGTACATGCATGGGGCTGCTCTACTTGTCTTGGTCATTTTCATCTATTGACTCATCCTTGATTGACTCGGGAACAAAGAATAACTCTTCTAATAAATAGGAGTCATATTTGGAACCTCAGCATATGTCATTTATGAAAGTTCTATGTTTCCGCGTTTAGCATTAACTTTGGGGCCTACATGTTGATTAAAGTCGGGTCAGTGATGTGTTCACAGTTCTCATTACTTTCTTTTTTTTTGGCAGAAATTCACGGTTATAACTTTAAATAAAGTTAATAGTACTACTTTTTTTTTATCACATTACTTTGCTTTTCAAAATTCAATTAACTTGGTACGGCACATAAATACAGGCAAGGGCATATGCAAGGGCGATGAAGGCAACCCTTTTCTTTTCAAGTGCAACCCACAACATAAATGTCAACAAAATTTTCAAGTTTATCATGGCCAAGCTCTTTAACTTACCATGGAGAGTGGAACGAAATTTGAGAGTTGGAGAACCCATAATTGACTTCTAAATTGTTCTTTACACTGATTCGTATGTATATAGAAGGACAAAAGAGAATAAAAAATAGAATGAGATAGAAAGAAAACAAGTCAACTTTTTCATATTGGTTGGGACCTATCACCATTCACCACCTAGGTACCTAATTTCCACGTCTCAATAGGCCATTTTGACTATACATCTTTATAGATAGTGAGAACCTGAGACGTTATGTCTCGGTTTTTCTGTCGCTGGTAGGCTTACCCCTGTTGTGGCTGATGTCAAAGCCCACAGAGGTCTTGATAATTTTCTATGTTGCCCTTATAAAGGAGAAATTCTATTTCTATATAATTTTTGTATGATATATTTTTTATTCATCTAATGTCATAAATATACTCTCTTAACACATTTTCTTTTTATTATTATTCAAGATTTATTAGAAATTGTAGTTTACGTGTGAGAATGATAAAAAAATTTAATATATTTTTATTATTATTTAAAGTCAAATATTTATTTTAAGTTTTATACTCAAGGCTACCGTGCTGGTAAACCTGTTCTGGCAATTCAAACAGCGCCTCATCATAATCACCATAATAGATGATATTATTTTCATTCTAGTTTGGATCAGCAAAGTCAAGTTCCAACTCCTTCACCCCACGTTCTGTGGCAAAACTAACGCATTGATCAATGATATCAGAATCATGATTTCTCCATCACAGTTCCTTTGTAGTTGTCAATCCAAAAGTGAATGAATTCAACAAAAGCCCTTCTCCGGATTTCTCTTGTTTAAGCAGGCTGATCTGGTTGAACAAAAAAGAGTTCATTGAACTCTATTTTTTTGTCAACTTGCATGCTTTCAACCATTTGCTTGAAATGATAGAAGCTCTCACAGATTCCTTGAAGGGAAGGAGTGAAACAATGGTTATAAGCAATTGGATTGACAATGAACTCGTGCTGTCAGAGATTGCCATGACTCTAGCTATATGATATGGTGAAAATGCATAAAATTTTAATATGGGATTTTTTTCTTCATTTGTGCTTTTCGTTTTGTAGATTGCATATATATATTAATTTCCTCAAGTCCCAGAATGGTTTCCATTGCTTTTTGTTTACAGTCAATGGTTTCCATGGTTAGAAATAAATTTTAAGAAACATATAAATATATATTTGCAATCAATTACTTTACATTTGTCGTTTGTATTTCAATTTTGTAATGCATTCACTCAATCCAGCTTACGTTAACAGTTTTTTTTATGTTGCATTATTTGAATGATCAGTTTTTATATAAAATATGTCTTTTGTGTGTGTATTAATTGAAGAAAGAGAGAGTGTGAGAGCAAATAAACGAACAAAGAGAAACTAAGAAATGTAAACTAGTGTAGGATAATTAACATTTTAATATCAATTAATTAGTTTTACATGCATTAACTATTTAATTTTTAAATATTGATTGGTTGTGTAAAAGTTGTCATCCAAATAAAAATTAATCTTTCCATTTCAAAATAAATGTCATTCTAATTTTTTTACACATGCAAAACAAGACCAAGAAAGTTAATAAATAGATAAAAAATAATAATTTTATAAGACAAATGTTTAAGAGTTTCCTAAGATTAAGGAGTTAAAAGAGGAAAGTTAATATTAATTTGGAAAGTAAAAATCCCACTTATTTTAGGATATTTTTAATTTTTAAATATGACACTTATTTTGAAATGGAATGAATATATGAAATTATGTTTGGTCCAACAATTATTGATTTAAAAGTTATTTTTATGTTAAAAGTTTAAATAAGAATTTCAAAAATAAAGAAAAAAAATATTGACTTGAATATGTTTTTTATATTTATAATATTAGTTTATTTGTATTTTACTATCTAAATTTCTCTTTTTATTTATTTTACTATCTAAAATATTTTTATGTTTAACTTTAATGCCTATCATTTGTCAGAATTCATTAAGTGATATTCAATAATATAATATTAATTAAAAATTAATAGTAACTAAAAAAGATAAAATACTTTAAAAATTCTATATTATTTTTAATAATACTATTTTATATGTTGAAAATAATTTATTTAAATTAAATTTAAGAATTTAATAATATTCAATAAATATATAATTACAATTTAGAACTTTGATATTTAACCACAAATTGAAATTTTTAGAAATATTATGAAATCTAAATTAAATCAATAACTTATGTGTATCACTTGTGTGACTAAATAATATTTTTAATTTCATAATTGTGATAAATGAGAGATTAATTAAAATTGTAATTAAGATATGTTAACGTGTCTTTTTGATAACATGTCAATTATCACATTAATAATATGCTCTTATCTAATGTTACATGATAAAAAATGATTAAATAGTTAAAAAAATATGACAAAATAATTATTTGTGATATTTGAAAGATTCAATTCAGGCATTGTACCTTGAGAGTCCAAAATCACTGAATTAAGACAAACTCCAAAAATAAAATGAAGCCTAAAAATGTCTAAGACTTGATATTTTTATTATATTTAAATTTTAAAAAAAAATTAAGTCATAGATGGGAAGTACCACTTGAGCCTTTAGATTGTATGTATGAATATATTCACGCTTGATATTAAAATGCATATAAATACTAAATTTTAGCCTTAAATAAGAATGAAAAATCTTAAGCTGAAACACGCGTCAATTAAAAGCTATTGTAATTGAATTTTTTAAATAACAATTATCATATGCATTTAATGAAGTCTGCGAAATCTATAAAAACAATATACGTTTATATAATATATAGACAAATGTCTTGTATTAGTAAGTGACGTTTGCAAACTAAAAATGCATAACAACAAAGACCGGGATTAGAACTAAAACATATAACATGTGGTAAGTATTTTTTTTTGTGAATAAAAAGTTGAAGGTTCTATAAAATAATATTAATCATAGAGTACTTTTTCAGGACATTATTCATATTTGATACAACTCTTTCAAAACTATTTATTAAAAGATTGATATCTCTAAGTTTCTTGAAGTCCTTGGACATGTCAACAGAAGTTCTGTCATTTGACGGCAATCAGGGTCCACAGTCTTACCAGAATCATCCTTCAACATGTTTATGATAATCTTTTTCAAGACAAATCCACGAAAGATCAAATATTTGAGCAAGAGATGTTCATTCACAGTTCCTCTAAAGCCATTAATCTCCACCACTTCAAGACTTGAACTCAAGCATTCGCATACATCCAAATATTCAATCCAGAAACGTGTGCTGTTAAAATCAAACGGTGGTTCATAATCCTGCAACATATACAACAACAAAAATTAGCCTCCTTTTTTGTTAATAGAAAATAACCACAAATATATATAGATGTTTTAATTAAAAGAAAATTCAAAACTCATCACACACATATGTATATAGGAAAAACAAATTCAATTTACGCAATTGATACTCACAAACAGGTCATTTATTGAACCTAGTTCAATGGTGAGATGCTCTAAGATAGGACAACTGTTAAGGAAGAATGAGATTCCAATAAATTCATTATGATGCAAGGCCATCTTCATGATCAAATGTCGTACATTCATGTCAAGTTCCATACGTAGCTGTTCAGGACCAGTAGGAATTACCTGAAAATATCACACACAATACGTTAATTAAAACAATTTAAACAAGATTCTTTAATTAATCCATATTTCAGTTCATCCAAATTAACAGAAATGGAGCAAGTCAAAAGAGTGAAAGTTATCATGGACTAAGGGTTGTTATACCCTTATAGATAATTATAAAACTAGTACTAATGTATGATAACAATTGACAAATTAATTCTGAGACAGAAAAGGTGATAAGGAATTGATACCTGAAGCACAAAACTACACACTGTCAAAACTCTAGCAGTACAAACATCTTTCACCAGATTGTAGATAGGATAGCCGAATTCTTCAAATGAATATTCTAGAGAGAAGTCAAGATCTACCTCTTCCATTGCGAGTGAATCAATTTCTATGAGGCCAAAGTTCATCCACCCGCAATACTTGAAAATTTTAAGATTTGGTGCATTCACTCTGAAATAATCAAAATCAAAACGGCACTGGTCCAGGACGAGCTTTGTTAGACTCATGTGTTCTTCTTCACCTAGGTCAAACGTGTCTGAGTTCCAACACCTTTTAAAACTCAAACACTCAAGCTTTTTACAGTTGAAAAGCAAAGCTTTTATAGCAGTAAGCCTCACTTCCATCCAACCCAAAGAAACTTCTTTGAGTGCATGAAAGTTAAGCACTTTAGTCTCAATAAAACTGCATGAATACAACTTTAAAGACTCAAGGCTTATGTGCTCATAAACCCGTGATGGCAATTCAAACAATGCCTCGTCATAATCGTAAAAACAATCATCATCGTTCTCATTCTGATTCGTATCAACAAAGTCAAGATCCAACTCTTTCACCCCACGTTGTGTAGCAAAAGCAACGGATTCATCAATGATCTCGCCAACATTTGCAGGCATTGATAAACTTAAAGAGAACTTGTCTATAATAGTTCCTTCGTGGTTTTCAATCCAAGATTTTATGAACTCAAGAAAGGCCCTTCTCTGGGATTCTCTTGTTTCATTTGATTGATCGGGTTTAACGAAAAAGAGTTCATTGAACTCTACGTTTGGAGTGGACTTGCATATGTTCAACCATTTCTTAGAGAGGATAGAAGTTCTCACAACTTCCTTGAAGGGAAGGAGTGAAACGATGGTTAAAACCATTTCGATGGGTAACAAACTGAAGCAGTCAGAGCTCACTGCCATGGCTAGCTAGTTATTTGATAGGGTGAATGATAATGAAGACAATGAGTGCAGCTTTATGGACAAACTTTCTGATTTGTTTCGTGAGAACAAAATATTGTTTCTGAGCCATATATATTGACTTTTGTAATGATTTTTCTTCTTCTCGTCTTTTACTTTCCTGGTTTGTAGATTGACTAGATTCAATGTATATATTATATTTTAGGAAGGGAAAAAACTTATTATAATAATAATAATAATAATAATAATAATAATAATAATAATATTATTATTATTATTATTATTATTATTATTATTGGGTGTGATTTTGAATGAAAGTTTGAATACCTAAAACATAAGAATAATATTTTAAGATTAATTATGTGTACATGCATTTTTAATTGTTTAGTTTCTAATTATTTATGTATTGATAGTGTAAAGTTTTTAATGTTATCATCCAATTAAAAATCATTCTAAATATGAGTTTTTAGTGTTAATTACAAAAATCAATAATTTTATCATATTGAAAATGAATATTTTTCTCACAACATAATTTATCAAAAATAAAAAAATTATGAAATACTTGATCAAAAATCGATAGTGTTGATTTATTTTCATTTTATGTTAGTATTGAATAATTAGTAATTCTGATCATATTGATTATGATTAATTTCAATAAAAGTAATCATTAAATACTTTCATTTATGTTGATTATTAAATATTAATAAATCATTAATTACAATATAAATTTTGTGTGTGTAAGTCAGTTAATGGCTTTCATTGTTAGAAACAAATTTACTACACATATAAGTAAATTTGTAATCAATTACTATACAATTGTTGTCTATATTCTAATTTTTAAAATGAATTTAACTTGTATTAATTTTTACTTGTTATATTAAGTAAATTATAAATACTTGAATACTAAAATCAGTGGAAGAAAGAGATAGAGAAAAATAATAAAGACTGGAGAGAAATTAATGAATGAGATTAATTATGAGATATTGAAAAAAAAAATGAAATGTAAGAAAAGTCAATACACATAAAGACGGATGTCCGTCAATACGTTTTTCAATTAAGTACTAACGCCAGAATTACTATGGTTAATTACCAACGGTCATGTTGTAGGAAATTAGCTAATTTTTTTTTTCAGAAGGACTTTTTTTTTTCGCTGAATGAGAAGGACGTAGTAATCATACCATTCTGTCATAAAAGAAAATGATCTTTTAAAAAATATTACTTTCATTTTATGTTAGTATTGAAGAATTAATTATTTAATTCCAATCATATTAATATTAATTATAATTAATTTCAATAACATTAATTATTAAATAATTTCATTTATGATAATTATTTAATATTTGTAAATCATTAAATATGAAATAAATATTTATAATATAAATTCACTCTGTCTCTATATAATTTCTTCACAAAGTCAATTGGCTTCCATTGTTAGAAACAAATTTTAGTAAACATATAAATAAATTTGTAACCAATTACTATACAATTGTTGTCTGTATTCTATTTTTTTTAAATGAATTTAAATTGTATCAATTTTTACATGTTATCTTAAGTAATTTATGAATACTTGTATACTAAAACTAATGGAAGAAAGAGAGTTAGAATAAAATAAAATAGAGAGAAAATAATAAATGGGATTAATGATATGATAGATAAATGAAGAGAAATATAAGAAGAGAAATAAAAATAAAAGAAAATTGGGTACATAAAGATAATAAGAATCTCGTTATTATTGAAAAAAAAATATTTTTAGTCTTTATATTTTTATCAATTTATATTTTTAGTTTTTAAACTTTCACATCCTCTAATTTAATTTCTAATTTTTTGTATTAAAAAAACTTGTTTTTAGTTTTTATTCACGATTTTTTTACCAAGAGTATTAACTTGTATTCCAATTATGTTAACTTATGTCCAACGTCATAAATAAGGTGTTCTTTTTTTTTAATAATTAAAATGATGTGAAATATTGATTTTTTTAAAAGAAATTATTAAGATCTCTCCCTCAATTACATTAGACCCTAACTTTCAAAAGTTACATATACATGTATAGGAGATGTAGTTTAAAATCCACAACTGATTTTAATACCCGAGATGAAAAAGGAATGTATGTGTGGAAAAAATTTGTTGTTATTGAAAATGAGAATTGACAATTATATATAATGAGAGAATATTTTGGAGATGAAAAATTGGAGAGATGTGATTTTTTTTTATAACCACTTAATACAATGGTGTGTTGAGTTAGCAGTGTTACGTATTCTTTCTAATGATGATACTTTATGTGCCACTTTAATTTATATAAAAATATTTTTCTTATGGTGTCACCTCTTGGTACTTAACCAAGAATCCCTGTAATGGAAACATTTATTCCCTAAAACAAATAATATCCTCACCTATTGCAAATTTAACATGCAAGTCCAAAAGATACTCCCTTTGAAAGTCCATAAATCATGTACCCTCACCTATTACAAATTTAACATGCAAGTCCAAAAGATACTTTCTCCTAAAACAAACAATACCCTCGTCTATTACAAATTTACCACGTTGGACATAAATTAAATTAACACCGTTAGTAAAATTTTTGTGAAAAATGATTAAAAACAAGTTTTTTTTAAGTTTAGGGACTAATTTAGATTATATATAAATTTAAAGATTAAAAACAAGATTCAATGATAATATAGAGACTAAAAATATATTTTTCCTTTTTTTTTAAATTAATAACACCTTAATTTCTATGGCTAATTACCAACGGTCAAGTTGTGGGTAATTAAATGGTTTTTCCGGAAGGACGATAGTTACATACCATTCTGTCATAAAAGAAAATTATATTTAAAAAAATGTTAGTATTGAATAATTAATTATTTCAATCATATTAGTTGTATTATATTAAATACAACTAATTTCAATAACATTAATTATTAAATACTAAATAACTAATTACAATATAAATTATATATATATATATATATATATATATATATATTGATTTTCTCAAAGTCAATTGATGTTGCTATTGTTATAAACAAATTTTAGTAAACATATAAATAAATTTGTAATCAATTATTGTACAGTTGTTTGCATAGTTTTAAAAACTAAATCGGTGACTGATTGGTCAAGATACTGGGTCACTAGGTTAATGGTCGAATCGATAGGTCACTGGTTTGCATAGTTTTAAAAATTGAACTGATGACTGACCCGGTTAAGGCAATGGATCACTGGGTTAGTAGTCGAACCGGTGGTTACTGATTGATCCACATGACCTGATCTGTAAAAAAAAAATTTAAAATTTTTATAACATAAACTAAATAAGTTTAAATATAAGAAACAAAATTATCAATACAAAATTATAGAATGTTAATTCCAATCCAATAACCCATTTTTAGTCAAGGAAACTATAATAATATTATGATCTTATCTCTATATCATATACATACTTGTACTCAAGTTACTTTTATTCTATATTAACATTATTAACAATTTATAAGTATTTTAAAAATAAATTATATATGTCTAAAAAAGAAAGAAAAATTAATTCTACATACATCACTTATTTATTATTGACAAGCTTAAAAAGTATTCATTTAATTTAAAATTCAAATTTCACACACTTTTGTTAAAAAAAATCATTTAAAACCCCCTAAAAGCCTCAGTATGTGCAAACTCACCCACCCCTCCCCCCACCACCAAATTGTCACATGTGAGCAGGCCCCCCCCACCCCACAAAATCGTGACAGT
>CM023942.1:23579009-23601721 GCA_013407115.1 Glycine latifolia | reverse complement strand
CCCCCCCCTCGAGCACGACATGAGTGCTTAGAGGGAGAAGCTGAAGCGACGGATGAAGACCTGAAGAAGACAGTTTTTTTTCAAATAGCGATACAGTCCGATTTGTTGAGTTAGCCGTTGGATCATGGATCCGCCTGGGTTGCACTGGGTCGAAAGTATGACTGATCCAATAGTAGACTCGATCCGGTCCAATCACCACGTCACAGTCCCACCAGCCGGGTCGGTCCAATTTTTAAAACATTGGTTATTTGTATTATAATTTTTCAAATGAATTTAAACAGTATTATATATATTTATATACTAAAACCAGTGGAAGAGAGAGAAATAAAATAGAAAAAAAAATAAAGAGGGATAAATGATGTGATGGAGAAATATAGAGAGATACCTAAAGAAAACAAAGATGAAAGAAAATTTTCGTATGATAATAATAATTTTATCATTTGTTGGTGTAGGTGTATTTTTTTTTAACTGTCAAAGGATGTATTTATTTATTATTAGATATCTTTATTTATTTTTAATCTGTGGTTTAGATTTTTTGCAACCAATTGATGTGTTGGCATATTTGTAATTAACTAATTTTTAGATTGGCCCTTTTGTTGTCAAAAGGATTCCAGAAAAGGGTTGTAGTTGGAAATGATGGAGTCATGGACGATATTGGTTGCTTGTAGAGGAAGAGACACTCCACATTGTCTCCCACCCTAGGGCTGCTGATGGATTGGATTTATTAAAATTCAATCCATATTCAAATCATATCCATTGCTCATGGATTGGATTTATTTAAAATTCAATCCATATTCATTTAAACGGGTATGGATTAAAAAAATCCAATCCATATTCAAAACAGGTTTGAATATTTATAAAACCGATTTTAAACCAGATTTAACCCATTCTAAAACTAGTTATAAAACCGGCTTATTATTTAAAACCAGTTTTGAAAATCATAAATCCATAATTGTGGAGAACATACTCATTGTAGCAAAAACAAAAAGAAATGAAAAACATCTATAATTGTGGGCAGTGACTTTATAAGTGGGAGACATCAAGTCTGCATGAGAAATCCAATTAGAGTCTGAGTTGTTGTGAGCAATCTTCATGCCACTAAAAAATCTATGTTGCTCAATTTGAGACACAACAAAAACCAAAGCTACATACAAAGAATCACCCACCCCAAAGTAATGATTTTCATAAATTGCCTGATGGTGTTAGGTGTCGTGAGCAATCTCAAAAAAGTATGCTTCTTAGATATAAATGCATTAGATTATGTTTCTTAGTTAATTCTCAAAAAAATTGACCCAAATCCAATTATTATTAGATGGCAGAGAGAGAGAGAGAGAGATATTTACACGTGCATGAATTAAGTATGCAGAAGTATAATCACTGAACAAGGGGCAGTTAACTGCGCCTCCATCTGCTAATCAAAGGCTAATTTAAAGAAAGAATGCCCAGAAATATGTAATGAAGCTCCAGCCAGCATCTTCACTAGTGTTAGCAAGCATCAATAAATTGTAATGTGAATCATAACGAGCATTAAACAAATAACCATAATAATATTATCATTAAGGGGGGCAAAAAACTAATAATCTCTAATGATAATGTTCCTCAGCAGTCTCATCATTATTAATTATTATATACAATTAGGCAGAAAGCCGGATCATCCAAGTCTTTACCATAATCCAGCAACCACATTCCAAAATTAACTTCCTTATCGGTCGCCCTGTATGACCACATGTAAAGAAGTTTGTGGATAATTCTCAACTTCTCAACCCTACTGATTTGCCTGCAAAAATGGGAAGAATCAGAGATTATGTATACCTGCAACTAAAATTGTTATTTTCATAAGAAAACCATATCATAAGCAATCCACATAGTCAGTATTATAGTCTGTTTCTTACTTTCTTACCAGTTACCATCAATCTTTTTCTTAATCTTTCAAGGATCTCCACAAGTACAACAAACTATATTTAAAAAGATACTTAAAAATACACGTTCCCATCAGAAGCCTCATTGCAAAGGTGTGAACAAGTGGATTGGTGCAGTCAACTTTTTGAAGCTTTGATATGCTAATTCAAGTTAAAATAGACTTAGAAAAAAGGAATAAAAAGTACGGTGGGTTCAAACCAATAGAAGTTAGGTGGCAATTCAAAGTGAAGCTACTAGATAAATATCAAATCACCTAATTTAGAATAGCTCCATCCGATGGGAAGGATAGACACACTAAGGCAAATTGACACTCAACTCTAACCTATGACTAGAAATCTCAAATTTTGCCTTCTTGTATACTTAACAAAATCAAATTGTTCCATCAAACATCTTATGAAGTAGAATCCTAAGACTGTTTGCACACTAGTAGTAGACAATGTAGTTTCCTCCACCTTGAAATTAGTCTACCTAATCACCCAATATCTCATAACACAATCTGTGTCACCCCTGAAGTTAGCCTCCAAAACCACCCTAATACAAATACAACCTTTGCAAAGGATCCTTCAAGGCTCCAACCAATAACAGGTAAGAGTGTGAGCATGTCTATGTTTCATTTTAGATTTTTAGTGCATGATATGGCCAAGGAGCATAGTACATATGAAATATCACTGAAGAACATTCTCATCTAGATAATACCTGTGAATACAAGAAGGTTCCAAAGATGGCAATAGCAGCTCCTAGAGCATTAATAGGCTGAACTGGTGTGTGGAATATAATGATTGAAGAAACTATAACAGATATACGTTTCATGGTGTTTCCAATGCTAAATGTCAAGGGTGAGATCTCATCCAGAGACATGTATGACACTTGGTTGTACAGATGATAAAATAAGCTCTGAGCTGCCACCCACCTGTTGTGCACAAGTAGCAGCCATATGTTTAATTATAAGACAAAGAAACGCAGAAGTTTTTCAGAACCACAAGTGAAAGGACAAGAAAATCAGATTACTCAATAAAAACAAAAGAACTCAGGTCAATTTCCTGTTTGAAAATACAAACACATAAATCAGGTTTCCCACCAACTTCGCGTTCAGCAGCAAATGCGTATGTGAAGTGTATCAGGTGAGAACTCTTAATTATTGTGAGAAATGAAAACATTGAATTGCAGCTATTAAAATTAACTGTTAAAATTGCATATTTAATTACAAATCCCACAAGATCTTTAATTAAAAAGGGAAAATCACACGAGATTTATAATAAAATAAACAATTTGAACTGTCAATTTAAAATCAAAATGGTTATAATTAAATGTTGGCATTTCTCAAACCAAGATTAAAAAACCAAAACCATGTGACTATTTTTTAAGTAGTCATGCTACTTTTAAGTAGGTTTTAATGTTGATCATCTATGTCTAGTTATACGGAAAATATTTGTTCTACTTTCTAATAACTACATAGCAACTAATAATTTGCCCGACATCAAATAAATTTGAATTTCTGAAAAGGACAGAAAAGATGTGGACAATTGTTGTCGGAAAAAGAATATTATGAATTTATGACAATTTCAAGATATCACCTTTATGGAAACATAGCATGCATAACATCAGATAGAGTGGACATTTTGTAATTACCATATAACTTGGGGTCCAATTTGAGAGAGTGCTGTTTGCCATCCAGCTGCCCACATCTGTGGCCCCTCCACAGCAATCGCAAATGGTGTGAGAATTACAAGGGACAACATGGATAAACAAGCGTAGTAATTCATTCCACTAATATTCTTTCCCTTCATGCCCTTTTTCGAATAGATATTACGGAGTACGAATGCCAAATTCGATATCATAGCCCCCATAAAACCTGAAAAATATAATAAAATGGTTATGAAATCAAAATTAGGAGGTGTAAAGGACTCCTATGCAGAAAAAATGAAAAGTTATGTACATTCCTTCATAACCTCTGCCAACGGCATAAGCACCGAAGTATATAATAGTAAATTATCCATTCTGTTGGGGGTTCAACACAAGCAATAACACATAATAATTAAAATAGAGATATAAATAGAAGTCTAGTAATAATCACTTTGCTTGTGGAGGAAGGGGAAGGGGATTGTGATATTGCCTTAATGAATAACTTGCCATTAAATTATCTTCTCTCAGGTCAAATCTTTAAGTTCAAGTCAGATTATCTTCTCTTATCTCTACAACAAAATACAAAATAGAACAGAATAAGATAACAAATCATTTTTTCGTTAGAAAAGCAACTTCTTTACCAATCATGTTGAAATTGAGCTCAGTCATAGCTGCAAGTCCACATCCACCAATGATTGGAATCAAAGACAGGTAGACTGGCGTCGGGAATTTCTCGCCCAGTAGTCTGGAAACCATTACACTGAAAGCAGGCTCAGCACTCTTAATAATATGGGTGAATGATACGGCAACTTTTGACATGCTAACAGTTGCCGCTACATGTCCTATTGTATGCAAAACAGCAACCTGCAGGGAAAAAACAGCAAACACTAAGGTCCCTATGCATATCAAGATGTTAATAAATGAACAAATAGGAGGAAAAGCCAAAACTATTCAAGGTCTTGATTAAATTGCGGTCACAGATGCAGTCTAGGTTTCATCAGGATCCTTGATATTGCGACAAATTGCAGCCACAAAGGCCCCCAAAAGCCTTGACATTGCATCCAAAATCACGGTCACAAACAATTTTCTAAAACCTTTCCAAAACTTAAATTTCCATCGTTAAAAAATATCTCTCTTGTAAAGCTCCTGCCAATTCATCAACATAGTTTAAATGAATTAAATTTTCTCTTTTTTTCTTTTGCATGAAATTGTCAAGCTTCTCTGAAGTCAAACCACACACACACACACATATATATACCAAGACATGGGACAAAAAAAATCTTTTCCCCAGAACAAGTACAAGTCAGTTGTAACAAATGAACAAACAAAAAAAGCATGCTTTCACATTCTCCTGAGGAAAGAAACAAAAAGTGAGTGACTTACAGGGAACAAATCCTTCCAAAACTGAAGATCAGTCTTAGGAGGCTCAACTATCTTGGTGGCCCAACAGAACAACATTATGAGAGAGCCACATGCAAGGGAGAGAGTTGAGGTAAGCCAAGGGTATGGAAATGCATTCAGAACCTTCTTATTATAAATATTGAACACCACATTCAGAACCCACCATGTTGCAAAGTATATCCCAATCTTCACCTTCTTAGCAGCCTCTGATGGAGCCCCTCCAACCTCTGATCTATCAGCCTCATAAGCCTCACATGTCACGAAATCACCACGCTCACGCCTCACCAGAGACCCAACAAAATCTCCAAAACCAACGCGAGAAAGGTGCAGTGGCTTTTGCACTGACACCAATGATCTCAGAGAGTTTTTTTCACTTGGGAGGGAAGAACGTGAAACAATGGAACATGACTGAACTGGGGTTGAAGATGAACCCGTTTTACGCAGGAAAATATCAGAAACTCTTATGGATATGGCGGATTGTTTCACGGTGCAAATCATGGTGTGTGATCACTGATGAAACGATGAAAAATATTAATAGTAATAAAAATCTAAACTTTCTGACGATAACCTTGATGGGTTGCTAAAAATAATTGATATGAGAATCAAAAAACGAGAGAAGAAAGTAGGAATCCCGTGCGTTATGTGTCAGTGTCAGAGTCGTGATATGAACTCTCAGTCTCACGGACTGGGCACTATATTTTAATGTGATTTGAGAATGTCGCTGTGATTTGGCTGAGATCCTCATAGGTTTAGTTTAGTGCAAATCAAAGTTACTGCGGCAGAATTCGAAAAACTTACTAGGTTGTTATCTTAATTTAGAAAAGATCAAGCATAAAAATAGAAAAGATATGGAAAACTTTTTAAGGATCGACGACTAGGAATCTGTTTTGGGAATTGGTGGGGGTGAAAGATAGGAAAAACATGGGCTTGTTGAAGCGGTACAGGGAGAATAGCAGTTACAGGCTTTTCCATCAAAAGGGTGAAACAGTAAATTCACTAGTACTTTTTTTTTGGGTAAAGGATGAAATATTCAATACTTATTTATTATACCACATTTTAAAATATTTTATATTTATATTCCTTAATTGAAACATCAATGATATATGGACTTTAGCAATAAAAAAATTATATATGGACTTTCTATAATATATATATATATATATATATATATATATATATTATCGATTATATCTAAAAATGATTTTTTTTTTTCTTTTATGGTATCAAATAACATACAATGTTTGTAAAATGAGTGAATCTTGAGAACCATAATTTGGAAATTATGTTTTTTTGGGAATAAAAAATTATTTGATTGATTATTATGAATTATAGTTGTGAAAATCGACCCGGTTGAGGTAGTGGGTCAGTGGTCCAACTGTTGGGTCATTAATTAGCCCGGTATATATTAAAAATTTAAAATTATATATGTATCTATTATATATAAGTATATAACTAATATTATTTAAGTAAAAAAAACTCATTTATACTCCAAAATCCAAAATAATAATTGATAATAATATAAAATTTTAAATAAAAAATTTCAAAAAAAAGTTAAAAAAAAAAAATCGAATCGGACCGAACCGATTGGACCGACCGGGTTTGACCGGATCGATTGCACAAGCGATCCAACTACAAAATCGGACCCGTTAACCAACCAGGTCCCGGTCCAACCGGTCCGACCGACCGGGTCGGACAGGATTTTATAACTATGTTATGAACATTTAAATAAATTTTTAAAGAATAAAAAAATTACATAATATTTTTATCACATTAAATAATTTAATAGGAGTAATATAATATTTTTACTATAATAAAAAAAAATTAAACTTGGGAAAATATGATTCTTCCTCTCCTCCACATAAATGTTTTTGTGCGAATATAAGTTAAAAATAATTTCCAGGACAAATATGTTTCTTAGAAATGCATATCAAATATCAAAGTTAAATTAAAATTATTGAAAAAATGATTTTTTTTCCCTATCAAACACCCCTTTAATGTATCCTCTTATATATTTTTAATATGGAGAAAACGATCTAACAAGTTATAACTAAATATGTATATCTTATCTTCAAAGTTCAAAATTCAAATATTATCTTTTTCTTCTTCTCTATAGATTTTACCATTATGTTGATCTATCTTCTCCAAACTTTTTATCTCTATATATTTTCAAATTTTCCTTATATTTTTTTTTCAAACTTAAAATGATGAATAACAATTTTAATTAAAATTTTTGAGTATTATTCATTAAATTAGTTTTAATATAAAGAATCAATTTGATGTTTATACACTAAAATTAGTGACTATATTACTTTTATTTTTACTTTTAAATGTAAAAAAAATTATATATTCCATAACATTGTAAATATAGTTTGAAATGGTTGACAAAAATTCATATGATGACTATGATAATATTTTATCTTGTTTTGTTCAGTTATTTGGAGTACTTAATCGACATTAAGAATAACACATGAGATTTTATATTTTAATCCCTACACCTAAAAATCATCTTTTTAGTCCTTATATAATATGTTTTGGATTCCTTTTGATTCTTGTGTTCAAAATGACAATGATTCTTGTGTTCAAAATGACAATGACTAAGATAAATGTTATGTAATGTCAAAGACCAAAATCCAAAAAGTGTTTATATAAAAACTAAAATGAATGATTTTTTAAGTACAAGGACTAAAACTAAAATGTAAAGTTTATACCAGAATAGTGACCAAATAAGTAATTTTCACAAAATCTATGATGTATTAAAAAGTAATTCAAATTGAATTGAATTTTTTTAGAAAGGTAAAATATAATTTAATACCTTTAAAAGGTATTTGTAAATATAAATAAATGATAATTGTAATGAATAATTTCCTAAAAAATAAAATAATAAAAAATGGTTGTTTAAAATAAAATGTAAAAAAATAAGTTGAGTAGTTTTAATTTTAAAGACCATTTTCTATTTATCTTCATTCAAATTTAGTCTATAAAGGAAAACTTGCTACAGTGCTATTCAATTTGTATAAAAATATCATTTATTAATAGAAGAAACATAAACAAGTAAAAATATATCTTTCTTTATTTAATAACATAATTAACCTGTAATCAATATTTTTCTCTAATCACAATTTCTTAATGTATACTAGCGTAAATGACAAGACTCCTTTATTTTTTTTTTCAAAATAAATTTTGGGCTCTGGGCCTTGGCCTGGTTTAATTGGATTTTGCATTATGTATAAAAGAGAGTCGGGCGGGTTAATCTAAACGGGTATATGGAGTGAGCGATGTTTTCCCTCCTCTAAGGTCCCAATTTTTTCTTAAACCCTAGAACACACACTCTCTCTCACAGAAGAAGAAGCTGCTGCAGAAGAGAATTTCCAAAATGTCGATGTCGAAGAGTTCCAAGATGCTTCAGTACATCAACTACCGTATGCGTGTCACCATTCAGGATGGTCGCCAGCTCGTCGGAAAATTCATGGCCTTCGACCGCCACATGAACCTCGTCCTCGGCGACTGCGAGGAGTTCCGCAAGCTTCCTCCGGCCAAGGGCAAGAAGCCAGCCGAAGCTTCCGACCGCGAGGACCGCCGCACGCTTGGCCTCGTCCTCCTCCGCGGCGAGGAGGTCATCTCCATGACCGTCGAGGGCCCTCCTCCGCCGGAAGAGTCCCGCTCCAAGGCCGTCGGCGCCGCCGCTCTCTCGGGCCCCGGCATCGGACGTGCTGCCGGTAGAGGTATCCCGCCCGCCCCCGTCGTCCAGGCCCAGCCCGGACTCGCCGGCCCTGTCCGCGGCGTCGGCGGCCCCGCCCCCGGCATGATGCAACCTCAGATCTCGCGCCCGCCGCAGCTCAACGCACCACCAGTGTCTTATCCCGGCGGTGGACCGCCTGTGATGAGGCCTCCGGGGCAGATGCCGGGGCAATTCGCTCCTCCTCCTATGGCGAGGGGTCCGCCACCGCCTATGCCTCCTGGGCAATTTGCCCCACCGAGACCTGGTGGCCCTCCGCCACAGTTCCAAGTTCCACCGCCGCAGTTTGGACAGAGACCCATGGGGCCTCCGCCTCCTGGACAGATGGTGAGAGGACCTCCGGCTCCCCCTCGTCCCGGGATGCCGGCTCCTCCACCGCCTCGCCCGGGCATGCCACCGCCACCTGGCAGCGGAGTTCCTGTGTTTGGTCCACCTCGACCTGGCATGCCCCCTCCGCCAAACCCTCCAAATCAACAGCAACAGTAATGGGAAAATTGATTGGTAGGTTTGTATTTGTTGTTTTGTTCAGTACTCTATGTGTTTGAGTGTGTTATCAGAATTGAGTGACTCAGTGAGCGAGTGTTTGGGTGTGCCTTTGTAAAATTGATTTTGAAGCGATTTATGTTTGGATGATTTTACTATGATAGCTAGTTTGATTATGGCCATGGACATCTCAACTCTCAACTCTCAAGACCAAATATTTGTATCTTTTCTAAAACCTTGTTTGACAAGAGGGAAAATCAGTTCCAATAAATCAGTTCTGTATATCTTGCACTCCTCCTTTTTGTGCGTACAGATAGTGGTGTCTAGAAGGAAAATTGAAGGTTCCTAAGAATTTCATGAAATTAGGATAAGATGAGATCGTACATTTTACAAGAAAAACTAGTTTGCTATCATAAATCTTTCTTTATTTTTATTGGTAAGGGTGTTGGAGCCAGAGGCTATTAGTAATACCAACACAATTTTATGTTTGGAAGTGAAGCAAAATTTAACATCAATACCTTTTAGTCAAGTTTCTAGACTCATTAAGATGCCTATCAATAATGTCATGATTGTGACTTTCGATAGTAAAAGGATAGTATGTTGTTTGCCATAACGATTTTTGAATTTAATTGTTGGATATACTGTCTTAAGAGAAGATATATATGGATATTTTATATGTGTGTATACACATACACACATACATTTCCAGCCTTTTGAGCCATTCCGTCATCTTTATTTGTGGCCAGATAGGTGCCAAGCTAACTTTCTTTGTATTTTGTTGTTATTCCTGTTGGGAAAAGGGAAATCATCAAAAGTTACCCTACATACTAGTATCAGCTATTTACACACTCTAAACCAAGGAAATTAAATGTTTACTGATTCAAATGGTGGTGAGGCAAATGTGTAATTCTGTCTGTTCCCTTTACCTTTGTAAATGAGCATGCTTTAGCATAGTTGTCAATGCCGAATAGTATTGCTATCCTGTGCTCACAAAGTGGAGCAGCTGGAGCATTTTAGAAAAGTTGAATAGCTTTGCAGTTAGTGTTATCAATGGTGGATTGCTGAAATCCTAATTTCTGCCATAGAAACATGCCATTGCGCCCTATGGTGCCACCATTGTGGGCTTCCCTTCACATATTGTTGCCTATGGCAGTTGGCAATAAACCCGCCATGGTGGCCTTGGCGCTGCCAAACACCCACCCTTTTCTGGGAGCATATCCAGTATTTCTCAGCATTTTCTGGCCAGTTGTGACAGTTGGCCATCCCCAACATATGCAGCCTCTGCTCTCCATAGTTTATGATCTTCCCTGAGAATTCTGTGGCCATTTTCTGCAGACCTGTCACTTTCTAGCCAAATGTGACCTTTGCTGCCTTGCTTTGTTCTGTCCATATGTTGTGAAAATGGATGTCCCAGGTGTAGATTTTCAGGCTCTTTGACTTGTGAATTTATGAATGTCTACCGAATGCTACCCACTATGTCTTTTGGCGAGAAATTACATGACTCAGGCTTGATTCCCTCATGAACTAGTGAATTTATGCACGTCCTAATCAATTTTTCTAAAAAAAACAATGTAACTCAACATGTTTTCTTGACTTGTTTGATAACCATTCCTATCATGTCCAAATTATTTTTCACTGAATCATTGTATCCTCTACTAGTGACATCTTAATTAATGCTAACTTTTCTTTGACTTGCTATAACCCATCATACACTTCTGCTGGCATTTATTATCCTTTAATAGTGCTTATTTGTGCCAGAACCATATCAGAAACCAAACCTGACTGGTCTCCTTATTTGTTCTTCATTTACCTTTATATAAATGTAATGATAATGGTTTGGACCTGTTTATTTTAGTGTTCACCTTGTTATGCGGCAGTTGGCTGGGATTCGGCTCAAGCTCAAGTGTTGAGCTTGACTATGATACCGATTTGTCTCAGTAAAGCAAGAGTGGCGTTATTTTGTTGTCTTCTTTTATGTGTGATAAAAATGGGGAAGAAAAAGAAAGAACTAAGCAACAAGATGCAAGTAAATAACTTGGTATAGACATAGTGCTACTGCTTATGAGTATTGTTAGTTGATTATTCTAGTCATAGGTTTGTGACTTGTGTTATGACGTGCATCATTTGTATACGGACTGAATAGAGAACTTGAAATTATTGTGGCAGGTTTCTTACTGGTAATCTGAAGATATGGACTCTGGGCTTCTTGCACGCAATTCAATATCCAGCTTGTACGTTGGACCTGATTGTTGCTTGTACAACCTTGAAGAATCACTCTCTTCTTAGGGATTGTTTTTCTGATGTCTTGATGAGAATGTGTAATGTTAGAAGAACAACTTTATGTTTTGGAGGGAATTATTCTACTAGAACCTGAGCATTAGACATAAGTCGGCTATGTAGATTTTCAGGGAAAAAAATGCCGGATTGCATAGACAGCGTACTGATTTGAGTGTAGGACAAGACCCCTTTATATCATTTGGGTTAATATTACATGATTATGACTTTGCTAATGTTTCTGGATCATTTTCTTTAAATTATCTGCAGTTGACATTTATCTAATTGCGGAATTTATTTTTTAAGAGAAATTACGAAATTTATTAATTAGATTTAATACTTATTTGTGAATGGATAACTTTATTTTTTTTATATACTGGAAAAAATAATTGATTAGTTTGTTTTTCAAATTCACTTAGTTATTGATAAATTAGTATTTTAGTCTGAACTGATAGGATAAATATTTGCAATAATAATAAATAATTTAGTATAGTCAAAATGTTCGACACACGTTGAATCACATACTTTTTATCATTTAAAGGTTAAAATACTTATATAATATTACAAATAACAAACTATATACTTGTAACTTTGTTACAAAAATTAAATATAAATGACTGAATATTGTTAATTCTGAATAAAAGTATCATGTTTATGTTTTCCTATATTTTTATTTTTATATATGAATATGTTACTTTTATGATAAAGTATTAAAAGTTATCGTATAATTACCTATTAACTTTCATTTTACTTTGTATTATCATTTAATTTTTTTGTAAAAATATTTCATATAAGTTTTTAAATTAAAAATAAAAACACAAAAATTTATGATAAAGAAAGATAGTTTATGAAGGAGTTATTGAAGGAAAATAAAGATCGAACAAATAAATCACAACTTTTTTTGATCCACCAAAACCTTAAGTAAATTTCTAACTAGATATCCACACATAAAATATACCCCTAAATTTTCGGTATTCGTGGCGATTCCTGGGTTAAGAATTTTTAACAAAAACTATGAGGGTTAAATATACATAATTTAGGAAGACTTAAATTACCAACTAAATTATGAACCTAGACATTAGTACTACTTTTTAAGTGATAGATAATAGATTTATATATTTTTTAAGACACTTTTATAGTTTTATTTTTTGAAATAATGACAATTTTATTTATGCATATTGTTTTATTATATTTAATTGGATCTAATAACAATGTAAAACTTTATTATGTTGTCAATAAATGATAGACCGTCATATAATCGAAAACGGTTTATTTGTGTGATTTCCTTGTGTTGCCAATTAATTACAGATTATTATATCATATTATTAAAAATTATTGATTTAGATAATTATAATTTTCAAATCAATAAATTATACTTTTTGATTTGTTTTACTGCACTTTTTTATAGTAATAAATAAATCATACTTAAAATGCCATTTAAATAATTATTAATACAATTTCTTTTACAACAAAATTAATTAAAATATATTTTTATTTTTTATTTATAAATGGTGTTCCACCAAGCCATTTATAATTAAGCACATCGTGATCGGGAAAACAAAACCCTTTCCGATCCCAATCGCTTTCTCAGTTTCTCTCCGTCTTCAAATCTAGGGTTCCTGTAATTGTAGTTGCCGTCACCACCGCGAGCGCCACCACCAGAATAGTTGCCGCCAATTTCTGGTCCGTTCTCTCTCTCTCTCTCTCTCCTCGTTGGTAATGATTTGAATGAAAGACCGAGAAGGATAGAAGTGTGTTCCGAATAATCGAGATGTAATCAAACTAGAATAGGATACTGAGCCAAAGATGTTGGTTGCAACAGAGAATGCTTGAAAAACCATTGAATTAGTATTCGCATCCTGTTGAGAATCAAAGTAATTGAGCTTAGTGTTGTTTTGTCATTGGGTTCCTATGGGAATCTTTGCCAATTGATGATGAGCTTTGACTCTGAAGGATTTCAATTAACATGTGAGGGAAAAAGTAAAGTTGTTTATTGTATACCAATCAAACTTCATTCATTAGTTATTTAATGTGGATGCTTGCTCCAAAGTACTCTGCTTCCTTGTTTTCTAATGCTTTAAGAATTTTAGCTTTTAATCCAATGCTGTTTTTTTGTTGTGTTCTTTTTTTCCTTTTTAACGTAATTTCAGCGGTAAGGAAACAGTGGGTAGGATTACTGATTGCTGATAACGTTTTGTTTGATCTGAAATGTTAAGTCCAGATTCGTGATGGGGAAAAATGAGTTTCTCACCCCTAAAGCAATTGCCAATCGAATCAAAGCAAAAGGATTGCAGAAGCTTCGGTGGTATTGCCAGATGTGTCAGAAGCAGTGCCGAGATGAGAATGGATTTAAATGCCATTGCATGAGTGAAGGGCACCAGCGTCAAATGCAGATTTTTGGACAAAACCCACACCGGGTAGTTGAGGGCTATTCCGAAGAGTTTGAGAGTACTTTTTTGGAGCACATGAAGCGCAGTCACCGATTCAGCCGTGTGGCAGCCACTGTAGTTTATAACGAATACATAAATGACAGACACCACATTCATATGAACTCTACTCAGTGGGCTACGCTTACTGAGTTTGTTAAGTACTTGGGTCGAACTGGCAAATGTAAGGTTGAGGAAACACCCAAGGGATGGTTCATTACATACATAGACAGAGATTCAGAAACCCTTTTCAAGGAGAGGATGAAGAATAAGAGAATCAAGGCAGATATGGTAGATGAAGAAAAGCAAGAGAAGGAGATCAGGAGACAGATTGAAAAGGCTGAGCAAATGATGCAGCTGCCTACTTCTGAGACTGATCAGCCTTCACAGGTTGAGCCTCCAAGGGAACTAAATATGGAAGATGGAATCAAGGTAGGATTTTCTCTTGGGTCAACATCGGCTAAACCTGTGATCAAGGAAAAACATGAGGCGTCAAGGGTTGTGTTTGATGAGGGTGATGAAGAGAAATATATTGGAAGGAATCCTGGAAACAGTTTGAAGAGGAAAGAAAGTGGTGGTGGAAAATCAGCTTTGGATGAAATGATGAGGGAAGAAGAGAAGAAAAAGGAAAAAATTAATCGGAAGGATTATTGGTTGCATGAGGGAATTGTTGTCAAGGTTATGAGTAACGTCTTGGCAGAGAAGGGGTACTACAAGCAAAAGGGTGTTGTGCGTAAGGTGATTGACAAGTATGTTGGGGAAATAGAAATGCTTGAAAGCAAGCACGTGCTCAAAGTTGATCAGGCCGAGCTTGAAACTGTGATTCCACAAGTTGGGGGGGCGTGTAAAAATAGTCAATGGTGCATATCGAGGATCAATTGCTAAGCTGTTGGGGGTGGATACAGATAATTTTTGTGCTAAGGTGCAGATTGAGAAAGGAGCCTATGATGGCAGAGTACTTAAATCTGTAGAATATGAGGACATTTGTAAAGTAGCCTAGTGTCTGTTTTATTACATGAATTGTAGTGTTCGTTCTTATGTATCTTTCTCTAGCGTGTCATCCTTGTAGCACAAATCATGATATCAGTATCTTATATTGGATACAATTCTTTTCTTGGTAATTTATATTTCTGACTATAATTGGGCCCCAAACGTGCAGAAAAAGATGGTATCATGTTGCAGGTGCAATTAGACTACAATTTTATTTTGTAATTCTGTTTCGAGTAAAGTTGAATTCTAATTCTTGCTCTTTGTTTTCTGTTACTTTGAATGAAGTCTCTCCTCCCTTGTGTGCAACTGTACAAGTTTTGGGACAAAATTACTTCAATTGATGAAAATTATACCACACCAAACCCAACATACAAGCCAAAACCCCCTGCATCCCACAGCATATAAAAGTCAACCCCATATCTAGTGCGATAGAGATGATGACATCGCGTTCCATAATTATCATTCCACCAAAGTGTAAGTCCTATTTCAATGGAACACCAAGTTGGCATAAACCATATGTTGAGTCAGAGATTATGACATCCATATTATTAGTGCACACAAATTGGCATAAACCATGCAGCAGCCAAAGTTCTGCTATTAGTCACATCATCAATTTCCTATGCAACGGAACATTAAAAATGGATCACCACCTTACACCTTGAATCACCATGTCTTGGCTATGAAGATAATCAACATGAGTAGCCACGGGGAGCTTCCTCAAAGAATCAAGCTAGCTAAGAATTTTGATTCATTTGCTTTTCTATCTTTTTGTTGAGCAAGAGCAGGGGCATTGGGGCAAGAGTAGTTCAGAGAACCTACATTGGGGATTATGCAAATCTTTCAGCATCTGCTAAAAAAATACTTTTAACAGTTATCAAGAAAACTAGAAAACTCTTCTAAACAATCACAACTCAAATCTAAATTTGTGCGGAAGTTTTTATTAACTAATTTGATAAAGTTGCAATATCAGTGTCGCACTTTTCGTTTATTGGTAAGTTAAACTGTTTCACTTGACACTTGCTAAAAATTACACTTCAAAAACAATCTGTTACAAGCATCACGTCGCAGGTTTTAATAATTTGTATTGATGACAAAGCTGCAATCATTATTTCCATTTCTTAGCGTCTGTTTATGTAGTTTGCTTCTATTCTGCATTTTGACTTAATGGTCTCAGCTGATTCTTTCTTAATGCTAACAACAAATGTTGGGCTTCTACAGTTTTCTCTTGAGTGGTTAAATTTGATTGAATTTGGAAGCATAGTTATTTATACCATAAAACAAGCCAAGTTCCAGTCTTTACTCCCCTAGAGGCTAGAACATAAAGGCTTTGATCTTGGAAATGAAAATATTGGTTATGAATTTCTTTCTATTTTTCTATTATTAGTAACTACTACTACTTAGACTGGTTAGTGTTTGGTTGTTTTAGAATTTTGATAGAATTGATTTTGGATTTTTAAACATAATTCAGATGTATATCTAAATTAACTTTGAGAGACTAAGTTATCCACTAATAATGTAAAATAATTTTATACCATGATTCTATCACAAATATTATGATAAGTTTGTTGCCCTTTTATCATAATTATTTTACAAATCATACCACTATTGATCTTGTGCATAGCCATTAAACTGATTATCTTTAGTTACATATAGATTTGGATTTTGGAGTGATAATCAAATAAACACTTACTCTATGTAAACAGTATACTTAGTGATACTCATATTCTGTGTAATGCATATAGGTTTATAGAATTTCACAGCCTCGATGTCTTTCTACTCTGCTTTATTTATTGTCTTAGTTACTCTTTACTTTGGCCGTTCATTCAGAAAACAACTGTTCAGAATTCAAACTGCAGCAATGCTATATATAGTAAAAATTGTTTCTGCACGAATGAGACAACCAGGTGGGAGATATTTTATCGTTTTTAAATAAAATAAAGGAAAATAATAATTATGGAGGATAAAATATGATCTTAATGAAGAAAGAGTATGATTGTATTTTGTTTTAAAAAGTAAAAAAAAATATAACCAACTAATTTTATTTATTATTTATTTTTAAAAAATATGATAAACTATGTAATTATATTTAACGTCCATAATTTTTTTAATAAAAACAAAAAGAGATTAAACATACACTATATGAAATGATAAAAATAAAATTCTTAACTAATAAATTGATATTTAATTTATAACGTACTTATTAAGTTGATACGCAATGAAAAAAATCATTTGTTATTTATATATTTTATTATTATAAGATTTTAAAAATAAACATTAACTAAAATAATTCGAATCAAGGATATCCTACGGTCTCAAACTGATATTTTGGGTCCTGGACGAGTCTAGGCGGCATGGCATCTGGCTGACATTATCTTCAGTTCACTATGATATTTAGATTCAATGGGCCCTACTTATGTTCTTTTCTTAAAAAATCTTTCATTCAGTAGTGACTCCTTCTGCTTATATTCTTGATCCTCTGATGCTGGTGCCATCCTGCATTATCTTTTTAGCTCAAATAATTCTGTGAAGCATTTTTATTGGTAGAAATGGAGAGTGAGTCGGTGAAACGCAGAATTCACATGATTGCCGCTCACTTTGCACCCAATGATGATATTTCAACTACCCACGTTCTGCCTATGGTACTAATAATTATGCTCTTTTATTTATTTACATTAACACTCCTGTTAATATGGCTGGTTCACGGTTCACTAGATAGTGATTGAAAATAAAGGAATTCATTTTGAATTCACTGATGTTTTTTCTCAGCACATGGGAATTATTTGGGAGTTGGATATTGCTAAGTGGGGAAAGAGGGTATTGAAGTTATGTTCCTCATCTCTGTTGGGATTCAGAACTAAGACTGAATCTTCATTTGTTGTAATCTTAGGAGAATCAAACTCTCATGATAATTAATATTCCTAAAGCTTCGGTTTTTGACGGTGTCGAAATGTCTTGTGATTTGTGATTTACGTAGCTGATTTCATCTAGTAGAATAAGACTTTATTATTCTTCGTATTTTACAGGAGAATCAAACTGCATATAATTTGAGTATTGTAAAGTGGACAAATACTTTTCCTTTATACTTTATATTTTCCGTTATATATATATATATATATATATATATATATATTTACATTGGTTTTGAATACAAGAAGTATGACCTTTCATCAAATAATTGATGTCATTGTGCAACTTGTTTTGAATACATAGTGAAATATCACCTATTCAGTGTCTGGTTTTCTGTAGTTAGACCTCACTAATATTGCATATTTGCATTTATGAGAAGTAGCTGTAATTTGTATAGATGTTACTATTATAATCATGGTCATGTGTTTATTGATCTTGTAGTTCAACTTTGGAAATTTAATTGTTTAAATTGACATTTTCTTTTATGATTGGCTTAATAATAGCTTGAACACTATCAAATCAATGCATTTTTGTGGGCTACAAGCAACTTTATTTTTTATTTTTTAAAACCTAAGTGTTTCCTTCCTCTTTGTCCCTTTTTGATACTTATTGTTTCCTTATTTCAGAATTTCTACATGTTACCTTCTATATATATGCTTATAGTGGAGAACTAATTTTGTTTTATAGCTTTTGTTTTACAATGTCTAATAAAATAATCTGTACGTATAATCCTTTTTTTTCCTTGAATATTTGTTTGTAATTCATTTTGTTTATCAATTTTCCTACCCCAATAAGAACTGTAGTGGCAGTCTGAACTCTGTGCTCCGGAGATGTGATAATAAGGTGTATTTTGCTCGCCAAGCATCTGCTGCTCTTGGTTATTTTATGAGGCCGACTTCAATTGAAGAGGTACTTAAAGTGTTCTTATTTTTGAAATACTTCACTATGTTCTATTTATTTGTCATTTTTTTTGGTAAATGATTCATTTCTCACTGGCTTACTTAATACAATGATTTTCAGGGTGGCTCAACTGGCTTTATTGCTCCCAAAACCCATCCTGGTGCTGCTGCATCTGAAGGTCCTTCTAATGCAAGAGCGCCATGTTTTGCTAAACCTGCAAGGGCAGAATCAGTCTTCACAAATTCAGTGGTCCAACCAATGGCTCAGGAGCAGGGCTGTGATTTTAGTACACTTGATCCTCCTACATTTGCTAGACCAAGCAGACAGATTAGAGGAGATGAGTTACATTCTGAAAAGAAAACATGCTATTCTGAAATTGGTGGTTAGCACTTTGAACTCGGAATTATTTTTGAAGTTATAATAGCTAATTAGCTATAACAAGCAAAAGTATATAATTTTGAGTTTGATTTATATGCACTGTCAGTGTAATTTTTTTTACACCATCAATCAATAAAAAATATTGTTGATATGAATTTTAAGGTAATGTATTATAAAAGCCAATATGTATGATGGTTTGTGATTGGATGACAATGTCAAAACCAGCACATAGACTATTTACTCTCTAATTTTTATGACCTTGGTTTTTGCAGGAATTGAGTGGTCTCCTAGGATGGATGTTGCAGAATCAGAAGACAAATATGTTATCATGGTGGAAGTTCCAGGTGTCAGTATCGGCGACATAAGAGTGGAGGTTGATGATCTAAAGTAAGAAGAATCTCTCTAATATCTAATATACACCCTCATATTTACTCTTTGCAATTTGTGCTATTAAGCATTTAGTTCTCCCTAATCAATAGCATAGGGAGTGGCGAAGGAAAAGATAAGGCAACATAAAATATTGTTGGGTACTACTTTTGTCGATCCGAGTCATTATTGTGTTTGAGTTGTTCTTTCATTTGTGTACTGGGGGAGGGTCTTGTCTATTAATAGAAACTTTATACATTATTACTGCATTGTAATATAAAGCATAAATTCTGGAAGTGAAACGCTAAATGTAAATTTTAATGTTGGACATTCATGGTTATAGATCTTTTGTAGTATATCTGATAAAAGAGCCAATATGTGTACTGTGACAGGTTGTATGTTAAAGGTAGACGCTCTACTAGTTCCTGGAAAGTTGCAGGTTGTCCAAATGCTTCATTTTCTTCGTATCATCGAAGAGAAATACTATATGGACCATATGAGGTGGTCTGGCCACTTCCTGCTGGTGTGAACAAGGACAGAATATCTGCTGAATTTTTGTAAGTTATATCTCAGTGTTATGCACCTGTCTCTTGATTATAGCCTCATAGTTTAACTCAATTCACAAAATAGATGTTTTTTTGGTTAAAAACCTCTTCTAATTTGGTCTATTGCATTAATATCTTGGAGTCATGTATATGTTTCTTGATTATAACCTCATATTGTTTGGTCCTTTGCATTATTTTATTTTCTAGTAATTTTGGTTTCTGGCTCAATCACAGGACTCTCAAATGATTAAATTACTAACAAAGTTCAATATTAATATTCTTTCAAATTGGAAGTAGTAATAAAATACCTAGGTAACTAACATACATTAGGAAGATTTTTGAAGATTTTGGCTACAAGCTATCACACTGCTAAGCCAACAATCCAGGTTAGGTAATACTGAATGGTGATCTCTTTTACTAACACAGAATGGTGAGTCAAATTGTAACCTTGAAGTTCAATTGAGTTAACTGAGAAACTTATTGGATATTTAATGTTCTGTTAGGCTAAAATGGCTGATTCACTATTGCTGAAACTAGCTACTGTAATGATGATGGTCATCACATTTATACTGTTTTGGTACTTAGATCCATGCCCATGTTAATGCCTTGTTTTGCAGCTAGAGTACTGCCATGATGATTCATAAAATTTTCAACTCAATGTAAAAGCTATATAATTTATCACATCTACTCAAGGGGAACTCCTTCCCCATCCTTCCCCCTCTATTCTGCTCTGCTGAAAACTGCGAAGGTTTCCCCATATAGCTTAAAATAAGTGAAATTTTTTTGTTTTGGTTTACTGAATTTGTATGTGACTTCATGTCATTTTATTTTAAAAATATGCATGCATGGGGTTGAAAGTGACTTGAATAATTTCCGGGACTATTATGTGATGTGTGTGGTTTTGCACAAGTTCAAAGATATGTGCTGTACCTTTATATACGTTTGAAGCTGATAAGTTGTTTTTTCTTTCTCCATTTTCAGGGATGGATTTCTACAAATTATAGTTCCTAAAGTTTGAGAATGACTGAGCAATATTGATTTGTAGCACATATATGTATACGTATACCCATACCCCGTGCATATAGATTATAGATGGAGAAGAAATGGGCATTGTTCTGCATGAGCCATGTCATGCTCTATATATATTTTTAATGTAATGAACAGATGATGGGTTAATTTTGATCTCATATACAACTTAATTGTTGTGCAGAAAATTTCCTGATGCATCGTGAGATGTTTTTTATTCTACGTTCCACTTTTGCAATCTAAGTTATTAAGTCAATTGAACAAAAAAATAATAATACTTCCTCTATCCTTAAATATAGTATATAAGATGTTTGTAAAAAAAATAGTATATAAGATGTTTTTCAAGAAATTTATTGTTTCTTTTCGTAAGTCCGTTTCCTAATTATCTCTTTATTTTTATTTTTTTTAAAGTATCCTTAATTAACAAATTTTTTAGTCACAAAAAAATAAATGCTGAAATTTAATGAGATAAAGTGATAAACTCTTTCTCTCACTTATTTGCAAACTAAATATATAGAGGATGCCATAAATTATTAGTACTGTCTTCTCCTTGAAATGTGACGCGATTAAATGGCATTGGGAGGAGTTTCGGAGTCTAAAATAAATAAATAAAGAAGTCTATATATTATTAAAAAAGAACAGAAACAAGTTTCAATACTATCTCACCAAAAATAGAAATGGAAATATTCATCATCCCACCTATCATTTTTCTTTTCTTTTTAATCAATCATTTAAAGTGATTTACCTATAAGAATCCTTAGAATAAGAAAATGAAGAATGAGATGTAGAGTATTTTTCTGAAGAGGTTTGTTTCACAGATATTTTTTTTAGTTCTGAAAATATTACTTTTAAAAATAAAATATAGGAATATTACTATTGGATATGTTATAAAAATGTTTTTGGTTAAATATTAAAAATGGTTGGAAATATTTTTTTTATGTTCAAAAATAATTAAAACATGTGTTTATCTGACATTTTTCCTAAGAATATATATAATAATTATTAAAATATCTTGTAGCACATTTGGTGTATATGAAAACTGCCTTGTAGCACACTTCACATTGGTGTATATGAAAACTGCCTGGTAGCACAGTTGACAAATGTCGTTGATTAGAGCAAAATGAGATTTTAGTAAATATAGAGAGCCTAACAAACACTCTTGTTATTCCAACAAATTTAGAGATATTGAAATTCTGATAAGGAAACATCTTTCTGAAATACTTGTCAAGTAACATAAGTATACAAAATAAAATTAAATATAACATAAATCATAAGATATTCTACTAATTATAAAATCAACATTAAATAATATAAGAACAATAAATACACTATTATTTAAGCTGTTGAAATTGTCTATTAAAAGCGGACCATTGGAGGAAAAAAAAATTTATTGTGAGTAATATACATGAAATTGGTGCTGGAAAGAAATTTGTGGGAATGAAAAAAATTGTAGCATGTATATTTGGGTTAATGGTAACGATGACAGCAGTTCCACCAAAATTGCAGCTATTTGGAACAGGAGTCTTTTGATAATACTTATTGAAGGCATAAGAAGCATGGTCCCTGATGGAATTTGGGTTGTAACAGCTTCCACCAGGTTGAATTGCTGAGCAATCAGCACCACCAAAGCCACAAGCATAGTCCAATGCAACTTGTAGAGTAGTCTGTGAGGCAGTTGGACTTGCAATACACCAGCTTGCACCTGAGAACATTGGGGAATTCACAGTGGTTGGAGTG
>CM023942.1:23503635-23578999 GCA_013407115.1 Glycine latifolia | reverse complement strand
CTAAATGGGATTGTGGAGGCTGGAGAGACTGTGTCTGGGTTGGAATTAGGATTCAGGAATGGAGATGTAGAAATGGTGGGAGTGGTGGGAACTAAGTTTGGAATGGTGGTGATGGGAGTGGTAATATCCCTTTGGACTGTAGAAATTGAGGCAGTGAATTCTTTTATCCTTTGATCATGTCCTAGTAGTACATTCACATGTCCAGGTACTTCCTTTTGTGTCCTAATTGAACCTGTGACAACTGAATTACTTTGCTCTGTACTAAATGGGATTGTGGAGGCTGGAGAGACTGTGTCTGGGTTGGAATTAGGATTCAGGAATGGAGATGTTGAAATGGTGGGATTGGTGGGAACGGTAACAAAACCAACAATTATTTTTATATAAGGAGTAAAACCCATAAAACAAATATGTTATTCCATTGAGAAACATATTTAAGTCATTTAATTTAATAATATAAAAAGAAAGTTTCTCATATTGTGTCCTCCCTCCCTCGTTTTCTAACTGCTATTATAACTATTGGATAGAGCACACTTGGGAGGTGGGACCCACTTAAGCCATTTCGTGTGCAATCTGCATTATGTAACCTCCAAATGTAGGAAGATTCTTTGTTTCTATGCATTTCAAGTGCCATCTCCCTCTCTTCCATTCTCTGTTTCTCTCTTTTGTCTCACCTAGGCCTGTATTCAATTCCTCTAGTATATCAATTTTATGCACAAGTCAAAGCACCAATAAAATTTGCAATAATCAATCTTTTCATCACCATTTTGGCAAATATCAATTCAACCATTATACCACACACAGTTACTAATAAAATTCCAAACACAATAAATTAGAAAGGAAGGAACATTTACACCTTCCTTAATCATTGTCATATACATTGAATTGAAGCTCCACCAACCTCTTCTGCCACCTTTTTCCACACTCTCATGGGAATATTAATTGTGCTGCTTATTTTACTTTTCATTCATATACACGAGAATGGTCATCACAAAGAGGCAAGAGGAAATATTAATGCAAAGAGGGGCTGTGATTTGTTTCAAGGTAACTGGGTTATTGATGATTCATACCCTCTTTATAATTCCTCAGAATGTCCCTTTATTATCAAGGAATTTGATTGCCAAAAGAATGGTCGTCCTGATAAACTCTATGTCAAGTATAGATGGCAGCCTAAAGGCTGCAACTTACCAAGGTACACATCTTTTACTTTATTTCCTATCTTTAAGTTCATGTCTCACATCATAGTACCAATTTTGATCATTCCTCACCCAATCAGATTTTCTGGTGATCCCCTTCCCTCCTTTCGTTTTACACCCAAAATTAGATTTTCGACCATTTGGCATGTGTTACAATTTACTTTAATCTATTCCATCATTTCCATGTCTAATGACTATTACTTTGAAACTGCTCAATATTGTTTGTCAATCAAAATTATGAATATTAGATAGGTGAAACTTCAATTCTGATCATATTGTTGAACTGTATTTTTGTTTGAGAAGAAATAACCATATTTAGTTCTATTTATTATTTTCGAAGGACTCCACAGTAAATACTTGATCTCTCAAATTAGAATTTTGGGACACAATTTGGGAAGAGTACCAATCATCCCGCCAATCAATTAGTGCTTCTTTATGGGCCAAAGACCTTGTGACGTAATGATGTTTTCGGTAAAATTAGAAAATAAGAACACAGAACAAGTGACGAGCTAAAAGATTAACATTAGTTTTGGATTTCTTCTATATTATTGGACGTTTTTAATTTGGACTTGAATATGATGACATCTGATGTAGATTTTACATTTCCTTAGGTCCACTTGTGACTAATTAATTAATAGAAAACCACATGTTAGAGGAACGCGAGTTACTTGCTTTCTATGCCACTTAAAAGGGCTAACTACCAATCATAAAGACACCGTAGAATGTATATATAAATTGTATAATTATATAACTTATATGGTATTTTTTACAATATTTTTTCTATTTTGCTCATAACATCACTTACCTAATCCCACACTTTTCTCTCTTTTTATCATATGAAAAATTATATATTCTACAAATATGATTTTTCTTTATTTTTTGGAATATATATACACATACATATACCCCTCTTGTCCTAGACTTAGAAACAGAGACTGCCAGACTGAGGCGGGGAGCAGTGCCCGTTGAGATACATGCTCGTTGAGTTGTTGGCGGTGAACATTTGGATTGCTCTTTACCTACTATTAATTAATCATATTAAGAAAAGACTAAATATAATGGATATGATTTTTCTAAGGTGAGATTTAAAGTAAACGTGTGTGTGTATATACATATAGTAAAATGATTTTTTGTTTGTTAAAAATCAATGTTGAATATATTTTAGTTTACTTTTAAAAGTGTTTTCCCAACGATGATATATAATACCTTGATCAACCTTTGATTACCAGAAGACGATCATGTTCCCTTTTGCTAAAATTAAAGTTGTCAATCACCAAACGGTTGGCTTCGATCGGTTGTCAGGCTTTATATATACACATTTCAACTAACATAAAAAATTAAATGCATAACTCCACGTGGACTTGGTCACTAAATTGAGAGGATGCTGTTGTTATGTTGCTTTCACTTGTTCTGTCCTAAATGCACATGTCACATTGATTAGATCACAATTACAAAATGGTGTTTAAATGATCGTTAATTATTGGTCATGTAATTAATTTTAAATGGACCCACTTCTTGGACTCGAATGAACTTGGGTGGTGTACAGATTCAATGGTGAAGACTTCTTAAGGAGACTTAGAGGGAAGAATATCTTGTTTGTGGGGGACTCCTTGAGTTTGAATCAATGGCAATCACTCACTTGCATGCTTCACACGGCTGTGCCACTTGTCAAATACACCTCAGTCAGGACTGGAGCTCTATCCACCTTCACTTTCCCGGTTAGATCATTGTCACATTTTACCCTTTTTTCTCTTATTAATTCCTCCTCCTCTCTTCTACTATTTAGAATATAGATAATCATTGCCTACATTTTTACCAGAAACTTACTATTTGAATTTTTTTTCATGTTAATTAGTAATATGATAATGTCACATTACAAAAAAAGACATGAATTAAAATGAAATTAATAGAACCTATATATAGATAAATAATTAATTTTATGTCTTGCTTTTTCATAACATGATACTGTCGTGTTAATTACTAAGATGAGAGGATTTATACCCAGTACCCACATTTCCATTCACCCCAACAACTTTCTCTATATTAAAATAAAATTGGGTTGCATAGATAGTTTTGGAATTAAAAAGGAGGTTTGCATTCTAACACTGATAGCTTATATGCTATAACCCAAGCATATAATAAATTAATAAATAATAATTCCTCCCAGCAGTTTGACTCGTAATTTAATATTAGATTAGATTCCCATATGTGCAGACAAAAAATGTGACTAAAAATGTGCAGAAAAAGAATAATGTGATGCTTCCAATTTTAAAAGCTAATCTCAATTTTAACAATTGCCCTGACAAAAATAGCGAACATAAAATATCATATTTATTGAAAATACTCCAATACAATTAGAGGGGATCGAGAAAGGCTACACTGACTCAGCATACGCTTATATTATATGGCATAATTGATAATTGTATCCTGATTGAAATACATAATTATTAAAGAACTTAGTGTTTATCTGTTCGATCATTTTAATCAATTTCTAATCATTATATATACATTGGCCAACAACGACCTAGTGGTTAGCCATGCATGTTCTATGAGGTTGAGTTATATGATTGGTATGCTTTACATATCAGTCGCTGATCTAGTTTGACTGAGGACAGTCTAGTACAATGGTCTTCTAGGTCAATTTCCTAACCATATATTTCTATAGAGAAGGGAGAAATAATGATATTCAGTGTTGTTTTTTAAACAATTTCTCACATCAATTTTAAGGACATGGAGAGACATAAGAGAAGATAAAGAAGTGTGTGATAAGATAAGTGACGTGATAGTAAGATCTAAAAATAGTGTTAAAAGAAATTATTTTAGAAATAATATTATTCATTTCTATAACATGATCGAATGTTAAATCTCTGTAAAAAAAAATGAATGTTAAAGCTAGTATTTGAGATTTTTAAACTGATGTTAACAACCATATATATAACTGCCCACAGTATCGTAATTTTTTTAATTTCTACGATTTCAATGCAACATCAGTTATAGCTCCATCAGTCACTGTTTTTTTCAAATTTTTTGTTCTAGAACCACTTGGATTTGAATATCACATATTAGACATTAATTTGATTAATTTAGGTCAAGTTGGATATATATGACTATTACGAACAATAAAGCTATCCTTCTAGCTTTTCACTGGACATATTGTTCGAAAAAATATGACTACAAACATATATAATTTGCTCTTCTGCATAGAATCTCAAACATTTTTTAAATATAATATTAGTGGATTAATTTCAAACTCTTGGCAGTTCTCTGTCAAATATCACATGATTCATATTTGCATGCGACATAATATGCAGAGCTATGATGTCAAGGTAATGTTTTCCCGTAACGCATTTTTGGTGGATATTGCAAGTGAAAGTATCGGTAGAGTCCTGAAATTAGATTCAATAGAAGCTGGAAAAATATGGAAAGGAAATGACATACTGATATTCGACTCTTGGCATTGGTGGCTGCACATAGGAAGAAAACAACCGTACGTAAATTCCCCACTAAACTAGCTAGAGACATTATCCTATATTATATTCACATGGAAGCTTAACATTTTGAACATCATGCATTAATGCTTGGCACTCAAGTCTTCTCTTAAATTTTCGTATACTTCAACTTTGCAGATGGGATTTCATTCAAGTAGGAAATCGTACACTCAAGGACATGAATCGTTTGGTTGCATACGAGAGAGGCTTGAAAACATGGGCCAAATGGGTTGAAGACAATGTTGACCCTAACAAAACAAGGGTATTCTTTCAAGGAGTTTCTCCGGATCATCTCAAGTATGTATCTATCCCATAATATGTACCCATAAATGGACCATAATGAGACTAAAATTAACAAAATTATTTATAAACCATTTTCCGATAAACTATAGTTACAAAAGTGATACGATTTCTAATTGGCTCAAAAAGAGACTATTCTACACTCTACCTAATATTTATCATAAAAGTTACAAGAAAAACTTATAAATAAATTTCATTTTTCTTCATTGATATCTCAATAGGTTCAAACCTTAGATCATATAATAACCCTAATAAATAACAATATGTGTCACCATCTAATATTTTAGAAAATTAAAATAAAACCAAATAATATAAAAAAAGATAGATATCTAAATCACCTACTTTATAAAAGTTCTCTATTTGGCTCTCATAAGCCCATCCTATCAATTTATTAAAGAATAAACATTTTTAAACTATCATTCAATTATATATAATTATGTATGGTAAGTTTCTTGTTTGAGATGGTATAATAAATTTCTTAACTTCTATAATAATTATCTTAAAGTCTTATTCAACATGATTTTTATTGATTGAGTGTAAAATTTGTTGCGCGACTTACAATACATAATTTAAAAAAAAAAAAACACTTTTGACAACCTAGTAGCTAACTTAAGTTTGTTCCTGCTTTTTATGTTTGTAGCCTTGTTTCCTTTCTTCATTATAAAAAAGAATAATCTCATACAGAAGTAAAAATAAAAAATAAAGAAGAAATTAATGTCCAAAGTTTGGAGATCTGCAATTCACTGTCATGCTTTCTCTCAATTAATTAATTAATCCAGTGGAGCAAAATGGGGGCAGCCAAGGGCGAGATTCTGTGAGGAGCAAAAGGTGCCTGTATTTGGATTCAAGTATCTAGGGGATCCAGACCCAGCTGAGTTAGTGTTACAGAAAGTGTTAGGAGCAATGTCAAAGCGTGTGAATTTGCTCAATATTACTACCTTGTCACAAATGAGGAAAGATGGTCACCCATCTGTTTATGGATATGGTGGACATAGGGACATGGATTGCAGCCACTGGTGTCTCCCTGGTGTTCCTGACACTTGGAATTTGCTTTTATATGCAACTCTCATTCAAAATTAAGGTGTATATGGCTGGTAATTCTTATAAATAATGATGATCATGAGTTTGTAATTATAACCAACTCTCATTCAAATTAAATTCATATATTCATTAATTTTCATTGTTATTACGGAAAAATCTCATAGAATTATATAATATTTCTTAAAGCAATAAAACAAATTGAACTCAACCTGTATAGCTCCATCAGTTTAAGGTGTCTCATCATAAATTGTTAATTTTAGTGTTAATAATATATGTAGGCATGTAACATTTTATAACTGATAATTGAAGACAATATTCGTAAAGTAGTTAATTTATTTTATTTTATTTTCTTTGAATAATATTTAATATTCTATAAAATCTTGAAATTTGACATGCAACTAGAGTGAGTTCACAGGACTATTCAATACTTCTCCAAGTCATGCCAACACTAGCTAGCAAATTCAAATTCCATTATTATTTTGACCGTCACAAAATCATATATTAACTTCATGATCAAAGTTGTCATCATAAAATCATAATTGCTTAGAATTAACTCATAAGGTGTGGCACAAAGCATATATATATGATAAGAGTTTGATACTTGGTCATCCGAATAGAGTAACACTTGTGGATAAAATAGTTATCTCTTAATTGACACACTATTTTTGATAGCAAATAGGCTGAAGATGAAAAACAGTAAGACTGAAGACACTAGTGAGGCCCACTCTGGAAGGCCCAAGAGAATTACTAAACATCCTCAGTATCTAGAAGACCTCATATGAGATGTAGTAGATAATTGCATATGCTAGAAATATTCTCTGTGAGAATTAGTACAACTGCCTAGGATTATTCTTTTGGTATTACAATTCTGTTATGCAAAGAGCCAAAGAATTTTGTTATCACTTTTTTTATTTAAATACCCATCATGAATAAGAAAAAGACAGAATGTTAAGTTCATTAAATTTCTAGTATATATAGAAGGCCCCCTTGGCCTTGAATACAAGGAAAAGTTATCATACCTCTAACAATTGGTCCAACCTGCCTCCTCCATGAATTGCCATGAATGAACACAACACCCATAAGACCACCACAGATCATTTGGAAGATGCCGTCGCCCAACTTACCCTCCACCATGATTCCCTTGCCGACAAACACATTGACCTTACCAATAAAGTCGACATCATCCTGGACCACCTCAACCACCTCACTACCAACCCCATACCACATCCCCACAATCCCTTTCAACACCCTCGACCCCACGTCAAACTCGATGTTCCCTGTTTTGACGGCCATGACCCCATGGGATAGATTTTTAAAATCTCCCAATTTTTCGATTACCAAGGGACCCCAGACGAAGAGCGAATCACAATAGCCTCGTTTTACATGGACGGTCCTGCTCTCAGCTGGTACCAATGGATGTTTCGCAACAGGTTTATCACTTCTTGGGCAGGTCTCCTCTAGGCCCTAGAGTTACGTTTTGCTCCATCATTCTACGATGACCCTAAGGGTGCGTTATTTATCTCAATGATCCTCCGTGAACGAATACTTGACTGAATTCGAAAGACTTGCTAATCGAATTGTCGACTTAGCCCCCCAATTTCTTCTCAGTTGCTTCATTTTCGGCCTTTCACCGGAGATCTGTCGTGAAGTACAGGCATTGCAACCTCTTTCTCTGCTTCAAGCCACCGCCCTTGCCAAGTTATAAGAAGACAAAATCAATGAACAACGCCGCACTTATAAACCTGTTCCCAACCCTAACCTCATTCAATTACCGTCCCTGTCCACCCCTATTTCAACCCCAACCATAAAACCCAAACCAACCTTCATCCAACGAACGCCTGATGAAATGGTTTTTCGCCATGAGAAAGGCCTCTGTTACAACTACGACGACAAGTGGAGCCCCAATCACCGTTGCAAAGGTCGTATTCATCTCCTGGTCACTGAACCCGATGACCCTGAAACACCACCCCCTCTTCCACCGCCTGAGACCTTGATTTACGATTCCGACAACAGTATCACCGAACTCCCTTCACAACCCACACCTCACATCAGTTTAAATGCTCTTTCCGGCCTCCCTACCCCAGAAACCTTTTGGGTTTATGGATACATACACCATGCCTGCCTTACCATTCTAATTGACAGTGGCAGTACCCACAATTTCATCCAACCTCGCGTTAGTAATTTCCTCAAACTCCTGACAGAAGACACCCCTCCACTTTGCATCATGGTCGGCAATGGCTCCGTCATGGACTGCCATCAAATTTGCCCCAACACCAGTTTGATGATCAACAACACACGTTTTTGGTAACCCTACACTTCCTTCCCATTAGCAGAGCTGACGTCTTTTTAGGAGTTGAATGGCTCAAACAATTAGGGCCCGTTACTACTGATTACGCCTCCTTCCGATGAGTTTCACCCACATGGACCAGCCCCTTCAACTTCTCGCGGATGTCACCACTGGACCTGAAGACATTTCAGCCCCACAGGTTAAGCTCCTTCTCTAGACCCACTTGACATCTGCCATGTATCACTTATCCATCATACCCATCCCAGACACACTCGCACCCCCTGCTGTTCTCATTCATCCTATTCCGGCCATCGAAGAACTTCTCACCAAATTCACCTTAATTTTCCAAACACCAACCCCCCTCCCCCCCCCCCCCCCCCCGCGCCAGATAGTCCATTATATCAACCTCCAACCCACATCCAGCCCTGTCAATGTCCGTCCATACCAATACCCCCATTTCCAAAAGTCCGAGATTGAAAAACAGATCTCCGAATTGCTTAAATCCAAAATGATTCGCATCAGTCGTAGCCCTTTTTCTTCCCCGATTTTACTCGTAAAAAAAAGAAGATGGAAGTTGGCACATGTGCGTTGACTACTGAGCTCTGAACTCCATCATCATTAAAGACCGCTTTCCAATGCCCACAATTGACGAACTTTTGGACGACCTGGGCAATGCTTCCTGGTTCTCTAAACTCAATATTCGCCATGGTTTCCATCAGATTTTAATGGCTCTTGAAGACATTGCGAAAACAGAATTCCAGACCCATCAAGGCCACTACGAGTATCAGGTTATGTCGTTCGGCCTCTACAACGCCCCATCTACATTTCAGGCCACAATGAATGATCTCCTTCATCCCTTTTTGCGCAAATTCACTGTCGTCTTCTTCGACGACATCCTTGTTTACAGTGACACATTATCTTCTCATCTTCATCAACTAGAACTCGTCTTCAACTCATTATTACAAGGGAAATTCTATCTCAAAGGGCTAAATGCTTACTGGCCCAGGGAAATTCTATCTCAAAGTGGAATTTGCAAATGAATATCTTATCTATGTATTTTCTTGATCAAAAGGGTTTTTGGTACGAGTTTTATTTGTGGGTCTTTTGGCAAGGAAACATGAGTCATTTTCCTATTTTGGGTGGGATAGAGAGCAGGATTCTTTTAGATATGCTTTGTAAGGGGATTTCATAGGAAAAATTCTTGGACATGTTGTCGGGGCTACATTTTTATGCTGTATGTTTTTATTCCCATCAAAGATTGCTGGCTATCTCGTCTCTCCTGAACCTGTGATCGCGCCACAGTCAACCACAGTGGTGGAGAAGCTTCCGTCGTAAAGAGTTAGGAAGGGAAGGGTATTTACTTGGAAAAGAAAAATAAAGAGGGAGTGTTTTAGCAATGAAGGAAAGTGAATTTTTATATTTTTACATTTTTAGAGACGATAACAATTATTTATTTTTTAAAAAAATTGTAAGAAAAAGTGGAAATAATATAGTATTTTTCAAAGAAAATAAATTCTGATCTTAAATAAAAGGGAGTTGAAAATAACATGGGCCATGAGAGTTCTGAAGTACCTTATTGGGCCTCGACTTATATAATCCTAACACATTGTAAACGACATTCTCATAGCTTCGTCTGCAAAGGAACTACTATAACTTCACAATCACGTATATTTACATCCTCTATAAAGTATAAACGACAATCTTATAACCATTGTCATGCTTAAACGAGAAAGTGGACGGATGAGGAGTTTTTTTTTCTCCATTTTTTTTATTGATGAGCTCCATCCATTATTTAAAACCAATATGTTAGCCTAGATTAGTCAAACAATAATCATCATACTCAATAAGTTGAATCATGCCTGCCAAAACCATTAAAAACGAATTGACTCCCTTATCCTATATTTTATATAACAATACCTATTTAGAAAAAACAAAATCTAAAAATTAGTACCGGTGATAATAGTTTTTTTTTTTTTTTGTAGAGGACTAGCGATAATAGTTGTTACATAATAATTGCACAAAAATATATAAGTACTGGTGAAAAAAGTTTTTACACTAATAATGCATGACCATAAACCATTTTTTATATTATTTTCACCATTTCAATTGACTTTTAATCTTATATTCTGTTATTTTTTAAAATATATATTAAATATAAATGAGAACTCGTTTTTTTTTCTTTCATTCTAATTCTATATAGCGGTACCTCGTAGTTTTATGCACCGGTATAACAGATATATATATATATATATGTTGAAAATTAACTTAATGCCACAGCCCAGCCATTCATTATTGGTCATGACTGGCTTCCTGTAACAAGCAAATATACTCCATAAGATAATTAATGCTAAATACCAGTACGACTTCTAGAAATGATAAATTAATGACGACGAAGCAATAATAATTCATTTTAATTAGTCTTGTAAAAACACAATTTTGAAATAGCGCGTACCCAATGAATGCAGAAGAAAGGTTGAATAATCAGGGTGAAAAGAAGAAGCATGGTACTAGTATAGTAGAGTCCAAAATGGAATGCTAGAAAGTTAAGCTAGCTAGCTGGCATAGCAGTGTGGTGGTGGCAGTCAACCTCACGCCTACGCAATTAATTATGCATACTGCATGCACACTCTCAGTCTCCATCACAAACACACTTTATTTAGATTACTGCATGTACGTATGAATATGAAATATCATTGTCCAATTCAAGAATTAATGCAGCCAAGTTCAGAACCTTAGTAGATTAGAGCTGGCCATGATTTTTTTTAAAAATCGAATCAAATCACTCTATTAAAATGATTTATTTTTAACAAAACTGTTTTCATCATAAAGTAGCTAGTTTAACTTTTTCTAAATGATTTGTTTTTTTTAATAATTTGGTTGAGTTTAGTTTATGTTTTTTTTTTACTCATGTATGATTAAGTTTTTTATTTTATTTTTAAAGAACGATGAACTCAGATTCAAGGCTGGCTGTGAAGTTGTTGTCGAGTGGGTGCTGTGATTAATTTGCACCCTGCTTGTTCAAACATTATTCAAGTTGTTCATGCTTATTCGGGACACATGATTTGGAATCACATATTGCGAGAAGCAAACCAAATTGTTGACAGATTAGCTAAGCATGTTTTAGGTATTGATATTAATTTTCATGTTTATGTTTTTATTTGATTGTTTTAGAATTAAGAGCTGATGTAGCTGATCAGACTTGTTTTCCTAGAGGCTTTTAGCCTTCTTAATATTATTCATGCACCCCAATTTTTTGAAACAACTAATTACTGCTCCATTCATATAAATAAGACTCAATTACTTAATTTAGTAAGATTAAAAATAATTAATTAATTTAGTTGATAAATTTATTTTAATTTATAATTTATTTTAAAATTATCTTTGTCATTAATATTTTTCTCTCTAAAAATAATTAATGTAAAAAATATTATAAATTGAATCTTATAAACAAATATCATTTTAAATTCAGATCTTATAAAAAGAAAAAGAGAGAGTAAACTGAATTATTTTATAAAAATAGTTTGGGTTGAAACTAGATCATTTTTATAAAGTGAGTCAGTTGAATTCTTCTCAAAATTGAATAGCCATTTTGGAATGGTCGAGTTATAATTGATTTTCTTTTGCACAATCCTATCAACCGTATGGCAAGACCCCATTGAGCATTAAACATTCAGTACCCTCTTTCTTTTGTATTTTATTCCTTAAATTAAAAACGCGTTCTATATGTTTTCTGCCCCCCCCCCCCCCCCCACACCATGTAGCTTTCATATAGCCATATGTGTCCCCACACGCTATTTCTCTTTCCTTTCCTCCTTCTTAATTCCAATAATGCAAGACGACACAAAAATTTTACTTTCGTATTCCTTCGTCCGAATCATTATCCTTCTGGTGACCCCGAATCACACGTAGGACACTGGAAAAGAAAGACTGTGGATTCTGAATATTTTTGTAGCTATAAGGTTCGATAAGTCCATGCTCGTGATTTCGTCAATTCAGAAACAAACAAAAGAATTCCAAAAATTAAGCTATATGTATGTTGAAAAATTAGTTGCTAATCAAGGTTTAATTTGGTGTTTTCATTACCATAAGATCAAGAGCTTTGGCAACCTGTGGAACAATAATAGATTAATTAAAAGAGTTATTTGTCTTACTTTTGAAACAAATTAAGATTTAAAATTAGTTTTATAAAAAAATACTTATATTTAACTTTAAAACAAGCCAATATATATTAATATTAAAAGTCTAAAGAGTCGGTTGTGACAACCCTTCGAACATTGAGAGATAAGGATCGAATCAAATGCAGCAAATTAACGAAGTTGGTCTTCAACTCCTTTTCATACTTATAAAAGGGTAACATTTCATGATTTCAAGCTTCAAACCCTGGTCAACCACTACTAGTACTAGTTATTATGACGCTGTGTTTAAACTTTTTCCTTATACTATTGCAATAGTAAAAAGAAAAAAGAAAATAAAAATATCAAAGCCATCTTAAATTTTACCTTTCAGCAGATATAAATTATTTTTCAGGTAGACTTTTATACGTACGTGTGGGATGTGAGGGTTGGCTAAGATTAATTAAATAATTTTTTTTATAATAAGTAGTTTTTTCTTTTAATTTATAATTTTAACCATATATAATAAGATTTAATTATTAATACTCAGTTTTCTCACATTTAGACATAAAAAAATCATTTAATCCACATGCGTACCCCATCACAGTTATTTTAACGATGTCCTTTGTTATTACAATCTGTATTTAAACATTCTTTGATGTTCCCCAGTAAAAAAACATTCTTTAATGTTTAAAACTAAAAGAATTATAATAAAACTATATTTATCTTTATAAATACTTTTGCACTGATCAAATAATTATTTAAAAAATTAAAAATTAATACCGCATGATGTTTATTGTTTAAGTAATTAATAATCTCCTCAGGAGTCTCAACCCAGCAATATGGTAAAGCTAGGTTGGGAAAATGCCAATACTTGGTATTGTTCTATCAGGTCAAATTAACTGCGCAATATTTTCTTAATTGTAGATAATTTTCATTTGTTTGTATAGACCCCCAAATTAAGAGTATCGCTCCTTAATAAAATAAAAAAAATTAAAAGTCAATTTAACTTAATTACTGGAAAAATTGATTTACTTCAAATTATAAAATATTGGTTTAACTTAAATTCAATTTAATACTATATTTCAACCGAATTAAACTTAGAAAATGAAGTTTTTGATGATTAATACAAATATTGTTTTACCTCGCAGTTGAACAAAATCAAACCAAACCACTGCTTAACACAATTGGACTCCCCTCCCACTGAGCCGAAATATGTTTGGAGAATGGACTTTGACCACTTCCAAATGGCTGAATTACGGTTGCAATGGCGTGCGTGCCAAGTTAAGAAATTCTTGCACAAAATGAACATTATTTCATTACCTCAAAATAAAGATACTATGTGATTGCATGAAAAAGAACAATGCATAAAGAAAGTAACATTCTTTTAATCAAATTTTATAATATAGAGATACATAACTAGAGTGTAAAAAAAAGAGGTAAATAACTACATTTTAGAACAAAAAAATTTTGGGGATTTGGATTTTTTAATTATAATTGTAAACCTTAATGGGTTTAAGATAAATATATACAGTTAATTATTTATTGCATTTATTAAACTCAACATTTAATAATAGTATTGAATTGAACTTTGTTATATTTAATATAAATACACAGATATATACAGGATGATCAGTTATCGAATACAGCACTAGTATAAGTATTCATTACCCGTTTATTACATTTAATAAAATATTAAATATACAATTAAGTCAAGAATCAATTAATACATACGTCACAGTAAAAAAAAGTTAATACATACGTCTTTATGTATATAGACATAAGTATAACAAAGATACGTGCATCATGCTATTCATGCATAAATGCAAACCTGTTTAGTGCGTTTAATAATTCCAAATTAAATTAACAGATCCAATGATTCTAATTTTGAATTCTGATTGTCAATTCTACATAGATCAATACCGTGCTTTTCTTTCAATTGAAGAAAAACGTTGGAAGCAATGCAATACGAGACGCGCAGTTGATTTTTTTTTCCAGTAAATATTAATTATTATAATGAGAAAAAAGTTATACATTAATAATATAAATTTTTTTACACAGTGATCTAATTATAACTCATTATGTATAATAAATTTGTTGACTTTTCAAATAATTATTTTTAAATAATACAAAAGATGATTTGTGATTGAATGAGAATGTAAAATTGATTTTGTTAAATTAAAATTGGACTCATGACTCTTTTTTTTTCCGTTCTTTCTCATTTTATCATAAAGTTAACCTTATAGCTCCTAAAACTTTATAGAGTTGTGAAAATTGGAAAAAGAAAAAATGTTATCTATTCTCATCATTCCAAGCTGTGTTGTTCATTTCTTATTATAAATTTGAAAATTATAACCAAGGAGTCTAATTAGTGATATAAACTATGGGTGAGTTTGTTTAAATTTTAAAAAATAATTTTAAAATAAGTATTTTTTATAAGCAAATAAAATTCATTTATTAAAATAAGTAGAAAACTATTTTTATACACAATTTAGATAAATACACTAAAAATATAAAGTTATTTATTTCAACAAATAAGTTTTAACAAATTGATCATATGTTTGAAAAAATTAGTTAAAAAACTAACGGGTAACAATTGAAAGTTAAAAATTATAAGTGTTGTGAAATAACTAAAAATATAAAATAATAAAAGAAAATCATGATTATTTAAAAAGATAATAAAAAATTGATAAATATGTTAAAGATAAAAATAAAAAAAATATAAATATACAAGTAGTTAGAAGTTAGTATTTTAAAAATGTTACTTTCAAGTAACATTTTTATAAATGCTACAAATTAACTTTAAAAAAATTATTAAAAAACATTGTTTGCCAGTAGTTAAATAAGCTTCTAAACCAGTAAAAAAACTACAAACTAACTAAAATATATTGTAGACATAATATATGAATTATTGTAAATTTTTAATATTTTGATTCCTAATGATGTTTTTTTTACAATTTTTGTGAATGATTTAAATATGATTCTTATCCACACAACTCAAAAGTGAATAACAAAAAACAATAACTTTTAGTTGCTTTTGTTTTGTTGCATCTTAAGGTAAATCTCATATGTTAATCCAACGAAACACTTAATATGTAAGTAAATTGTAGAAAAAAATATTATTAAAATTTTAATACTTAATTATACAATTTTTTTAAAAAAATTTTATACTGCTAGAAACTTGATTTAGTTTTAAATATTCTTAATCTAAATTTTGGAGTTTTTCTTTCTTCTTTTTGAACCCAGGCAAGGCAAGCGATATGGCCACAACGCAACCAATCCCAATTCTATAATTAATGTTTGAATACATTTCCCACATCCAACTTTGGGCTTTTCCTTCACATCTTAAACGCACATTTCCCACGCGCTAGGATTGCAAACCCCGTTCTTGCAAGTTTTTTTCGGTTTATGCTTAAAGTAATAAAATGGTGTAAGATGGTTTGTGCTTAAAGTAATAAAATTGATTAAGCTGGTTTATCCTTAAAGTAATAAATTGGGCAGGGTGTAAATTAGTACTGTTGTGAAATCTAATCCGGTCGAAATAATGAGTAAGTGAATCAGTTGTTCAATTAATGGACTAATAATTGGTCTGATTTGATCCAATATATATTAAAAATTCAAAATTATATATGTATCTATTATATATAAATATATAACTAATATTATTTGAGTAAGAAAGATTTATTTATACTCCAAAATCCAAATTTAAAAAAATGTTTTTTTTTTAAATCAGTCAGGTCGGACCTATCCAATCAAGCCCGATGACCAATCCGACCAAGTTCAACCAGGTCAACCCAAGTTAATTGCATATCCAATCCAAAAATAAAACTAATCTGATTAGATCACTAGATTCCAATTTGATCGGACAATCCGGACCAAATTTGATAAATCTGGTACTACATGTTCACTATTAGCATAAACTCACCATAAATAATTACTACTATTTAAGTCTAAACCACAAACAATTTAATTTATTCATTCAACTACTTCTACATCAAGAGATCTTTTTTAGGATGGTTGCTAACCCCGCGTTTGAAGGATCAGAATTAACTCTAGATCCTTTACATAACAAAAAAACACAATGCACAATATATAAATACAATTAACCATATAAATACTCATATTGGGTTTGGCATAGTATTTTTGTCACATGCTCCCAACCAGAGTACAGTAGCTACCAACATCTCCATTTATGCAACCCACTGGTCTATCCTCATCTGATAGCATAGCATATAATAGTCTCTGACTCACTCCCTATCATTTTCTTCCTGTTTGAACAACCAAAAAGAGTTCCACTCTCCGAAAAGTGAAAACACTTTCATGGAGACTAACTTAGATTATTCCAAGATGCTCTTTTTACTCCTCCTTGGTTCCACTTCATTGATTTTTTTCCTCCCACAATTGGCTTCTGCTGCCACTCCCAAGCTCAACAATCAAGAGGGTAAAACTCATTCCTTCATTCATTGTTGTATCAGATTAGTTCATACTTTTCCATGTTTTGGATTAGAACATGGAGTTGCAAAAATGAGGCAGAGTCAATAGTGGTCTTGTCTCACTCAATTCTTTTGTTTGGATCTATGGACAGCAAAAACAATCATGGATTGGTCGTTTCATTTCATCATAGCTTCTAATTCTATGTATATGCATCTGTGTTAAGATTCATTAGAATGTTGTTTGTTTTTTCTCTTATTGATGAAGTTGAATTGTGTGCAGTGAAGGCATTGAAGGAGATAGGGAGCAAGATTGGGAAGAAAGACTGGGACTTTGGGGTGGATCCTTGCAGTGGAAAAGGAAATTGGAATGTGTCTGATGCTAGGAAAGGCTTTGAGAGTTCTGTCATATGTGATTGTTCCTTCAATCACAATTCTTCTTGCCATGTCGTAAGCATGTAATGTTCTCGTTCTCTCTTTTGTTTCAATCAAGTTTTTGGTCCAATCCTTAAAGATTCTTTTTGTTTTCGAGAACTCAGATTATGGAAGATAATCACATGTAACCACATGAGCACTTAGAAAAATGAAGATGATTTTCTTCAAGTTTTGATTAATTAATTAATCTTCACGGCCATATTGCTTCAACTATTTTTTATTCATTTTTTCCTACCATCAATCCTGAAATTACCATCAAACCTTCACGTGCAGTTACACATTCTTCTTTATGAAAAAGAAAATGTCCAGTCATATATTTCCAAGAACTTTTTTAATTGATGAAGCAAAAAGGAAGAAAAGGGTAATGGGTGTTTTTCTACTAGTTTTCTTTTTACCTAGAATATTTCCAAAGATTTATATATATCCAACCTTCTTAAAAAAGTTGACTATATATCTCGAATCTTAATCATGCATATTTGTGGTTGTGGCTTGTCAAAGTAACGCGTAGGAGTAAATGAGAAGAGGAAAATGTTTCTTGGACTATATTTTTAAAATAAATATTGTATACCAGAAAAATAATAAAAAAATAAGTAAATGACAAAAATAATTCTATACTTATCTAGTATAATGTTGATTTTATTATGTTTTAAGTACCAGAACTCATTAACATACAAGAAAAGTTTGAAATGCCGAACACGGGTCTTGATCGACACTCAACCGACCCGATGCAATTTGCATTGTTGACTTTGAACAGGATGTGCTGTCTTTATCTTCTTTTTTTTCAATATTTCCTGAAAATTTTTAATTTTCATCTGTTGGGCTATACGTTCACGTTTTTGCTTCAAATTATTTGGTTTTCTGTTACATAAAACTGTGTCTAGTAAAAAAGTAATATGTTGATTTTTTAAATAGGAAGTGTTGATTAATTTTTGTTCAAAGAATGGGTAAGGGTTTACTGAACACTAGATCAACTGTTGATCGTTACCACAGAAGGGGTACTGATCACTGCTCACTAGTCTCACAGACAGATTAATGACCAAAAATATATATTATTTTTCCTTGGTAACACGATTAGTTTTTACAAAAAAGATCATTTCATATTTCAAGAGGTGTACATTTTTTTAAATAAGCAAATTTAAAGAGATCGATGTACATACCTTAGGGTTTAAGAGAGAGATAATAATAAGAATAATAAATGATAGATTTAACAGTGATGCAATAGAAAGAAAAAAAATAAGAAAAAAGTGTAAGTTTAATTTTATTTTTTTTACAATAGTTATATTGAAATTAGAACATTTAACTTTATGCATCCTATCCAACCCCATATACTATCCAACCCCATTAGGCTAGTGGGTTTGAGAGGGGTGCAAGGTGGGTATACAATTTGTGGTTAGACACCTTGATTTCATATAAACAAAACACGTTTGGATTTCAACAAAAAGAAAGTAATTAAATTAAGAGTTTAATTTTGATAATTTTCAAGTAATTAGAAAACACTTTAAATATGATTTCAAAAATAACGAGTACAAAACTCAACATTTTGGCAAACATAGCAATCCATGATTTCTTGACAGTGTAAAATACTTTAATACTTCCAATACAGTCTAATTAAATTCTTGAATTAATTATAAATTCTACCTTGGTTAAAAAAAATTAGATTTCTGTTTGTGAGGACTTCCTAACTTTTGTACACAATAGTGTATTTGTTAACCACCATATAAATTCTGAATTTCTGCTTTTATTTTCATATTCTAAATGAACAGATCCTTGAAGGCTCAGAATCTGTCTGGTAGTCTCTCACCAGAGTTTTCCAAGCTTCATCATCTCCAAGAATTGTAAGATAATCAAATCTCAGTTTTGAAGCCATGACATTTTTTGTTGCTCTGCTTGATGTTCCCTGTGGAAGGTGAAGTCCACTAACTTTGTCTTGCACTTTCAAACAGAGACCTTAGTCGTAACATCATCACAGGTGCTATACCTCCACAATTGGGTACTATGCGCTTGGTTGAGCTGTAAGAACTTTCTGCTTTTTCTGCATTGTCTCTTCAATTTCTTTCTTCTTTTTAAGTAAACAAATTGAGATCAGTGACACTAAAGATTCTTGTTAATCGAATATGCAGCTCTTTTATGGGAAACAAATTGTCAGGGCCATTCCCCAAAGTTCTCACCAATATCACAACCCTCAGAAACTTGTATGTTGAAATCATTTCCTTATTTTCAAATGCATTGTTAGTTTACTCAATTACTTAGCTAGTTAGCTTAGTGATAAATTGAATGTATTTTTAAAGAAGAATAGAAACAAAGTGAAAAGTATATTCGGAATATCTAAAGGTAGCTTTTGCCTCTTGCCAACATATTTGCTTTTACCTAAAGGAAGCTTGGCATAGGTGATCCAGGATTGCTGGTTTAGTATAATTTCCAATTTATTTCTGCAGCTTTGTTTAAATTAAATATTTTATGAATGTTACAGGAGTATTGAAGGAAATCAATTTTCTGGCCACATTCCAACGGAGATTGGGAAGCTGACCAATTTAGAAAAGCTGTAATTCTTTTGATCTTCTTTGTGTGCTTATTGGAAATTTGGAATCTCAATATCTGCTTCACTTTTCCCCCTAACATATTATTCTGTAGTGTTTTAACATGAGTAAATCATGTTTGTTTAGCATTCTGTCATCCAATGGATTCACAGGAGCATTGCCACCCTCGCTTTCCAAGTTAACCAAGTTGATTGATTTGTAAGTTCTTATTAACTTCACATCTTCTAGCACATGGTTACAATCTGACAGATAAAGATGCACAAACATGAGCCCTTTGATTGTATTTAATATTAGGTAGTGAGGTGTTAATGCAAGCCACTGCATGTTTCTTAATTCATATAAGGAGCTACAAAACTAAAAGAATATATAGTTTGCTTGTCACTTATGTTTTTTTTTTGTTGTTACATTTGAATTTTGACATTTCTTTGCATAGTGATTAACCTTTGGGAAACATATTTTAGGAGGATAAGTGATAATAATTTCTTTGGGAAGATTCCTGATTTCATTAGCAATTGGACATTGATTGAAAAGCTGTAAGTCTCCTACCTTGTTCTTTCTTGTTGTATTTGTTGTAAAGACTACTTTATCATGCTAACTTTTTTTCTTTTGGGGTTACAGGCATATGCACGGTTGCTCTCTTGAGGGTCCCATACCTTCTAGCATTTCTGCCTTGACAAGATTAAGTGATTTGTATGTTTTTAATTCTTTTTTTTTATTATTTATGTTTTGATCAAGATGAATATGTTAAGTGATTGTTTTATTTTTTCTTTGATACTTAGGAGGATAACTGACCTAAAAGGTAGTAAAAGCTCAGCTTTCCCACCACTAAATCACTTGAAATCCATGAAGACACTGTAAGTTCAATGACTTAAACGCTTCTTTCTCTTAAAAGTCTTTATTAAAATGACTTATATTTTATTTGGACATCATAATGCAGGGTATTGAGAAAATGCATGATTAAAGGAGAAATCCCAGCATATATTGGGAGAATGGAAAAACTGAAAATCTTGTAAGTTGTTGAACAAGTAACTTACAACAGTTTTGACAACATGATATATATTACTTTGAGGATCATGTTCCACTTGAGAAGATCTCAGAGAATCAATTCAAGTTGTCTAAGCCATCCTTACATATAAATTATAATGTTGACACTGCGCTCATAATAATATTCTATAATTTATCTAGATCTGAAATATAATTTTTTCCAGGTAAAAAGTTTTGTAGGTCAATTATGGTAAAATACATTTTTTTATAATAAAAAAATATATTAACCCTTTCCTTACATAAAACAAGTTCATTTATTTTATCTTCGTTGCTGTAGAGATTTGAGTTACAATGGCTTGAGTGGAGAGATACCTGAATCTTTTGCCCAACTTGACAAAGTAGACTTCATGTACGTGGATTGGTTGAATCAAATATGTTATTGGTACATCTCATTTTTAATTTTGACGAAAAAAATGTGTTAAATAATGCAGGTATCTTACTGGGAACAAATTATCGGGGATTATACCTGGCTGGGTCCTTGCAAATAACAAAAACATGTACGTTAAATTCTTGAATTGTTATGTTTCAATTTTCAGTGTTTCATCTTAATATTTTCTTCAGTAGCTACAGTGAATACGACACCAAGAAATATACACACACAAACATGTGTGTGTAGTGAATAAGGCACCAAGAAATCTCTCTCTCTCTCTCGGTGTAGATTGATATGTTTTAGAGCATTTAGAATTGAACAAGTCAAGTCTTATATTAAATTCCAACATGAAACAAATATTTCAACAAATCCATTTAGAAAATGAACAAAAATATAGTTAGATGGCTTATACTCTCTAGGAACTTCAATTTGTTGATGTCTGCATAAAGATAATATACGATGCACAACTAAAATTAAATAAACACTCCTTTAGCAACATGAGATTAACATCTTTTATAATATATTGTGGTGCACAGTGATATCTCTGACAATAACTTCTCCTGGGACAGCTCAAGTCCAACTGAATGTCCACGCGGGAGCATGTAAAGTTTTATTTAAGCTTTGAGTAAAAGTTGTCCTCAATTAGTCATCAGTTATCACTGAAACATTTTTTTTTTCCAGAAACCTTGTTGAGAGCTACTCTTCATCTGTAAATACACAGTAAGCTGTTGTGTTTGGAATATTTTCTGTAAAATTTGGTTTTTGGTGGTAGCCCTAGAATATAACCTTAAATTTCTGTCTTTGTTGCAGAAATAAGATTCATTCATGCTTAAAAAGGAACTTTCCATGCCCATCTTCAGTTAGTAAATGTAAGTATGTGACCATGCTACAAGTTTTAAATTACTTTTATGATCTGATAGGCTGGTTTAAATATTGACTCAAATTCTGTGACCTGAAATTAGTTGATGAGAAACTCTCAACTCAACATGACTTCATACCAAAAAGAAAAATTTAAGATAGTCATATAACATGATTTTGTTTATGATTCTATTTACGCAAAAGTTCACTGGCTACTTCTTTGCTAACAATCTTAAGCTCAGAGTTGTACCGAAATTCATATAAAACAAAATAAAGTAAGAAGGATAAATGTCCATTAGGAAAGAAACAAGAATATAACTGTTTTCTTAAGGGGTTAAGACTGATTTCCTCCTTTTCTAATTATTTGGAATAAATAGATTGACTAATTCTAAGAAACTTAAAACTGGAAGATAATTCGATATTCTTTTTTATTACAACCATTGAATGATTGTAATGACATTTTATTGAATAAATTCATGTAGCTGAACTAAAAGCTTAAAAAATTCAAATACTAATTATGTTGTGTTCTTTGCGAATTTTACCTTTCTATGCTGTTGTCTATCTTTACCATTAGACCATTACAATTTGAAAGATCTTACATTAAGTATTCTTTCTTTTCAACCCTGTTTGTCATTGCTTTTCAATAGATCATTACTCCATGAACATTAATTGTGGTGGTAACGAAGCAAATATTAGTGGTCAAATCTATGAAGCTGACAGAGAACAAAAGGGTGCTGCAATGTTATATTACACTGGCCAAGATTGGGCTCTTAGTAGCACTGGAAACTTCATGGACAATGATATTGACTCTGATCCATATGTTGTGGCCAATACTTCTAGACTTAATGTCTCTGCACTCAATTCACAACTATACACAACAGCGCGTGTTTCTCCCCTTGCTCTCACATACTATGGCCTCTGCCTAATAAATGGAAATTACACAGTTAAGCTTCACTTTGCTGAGATTATTTTCATCAATGATAGGTCACTTTACAGTCTTGGAAGGCGAGTATTTGACGTCTATATCCAGGTAACAATTAGTACTTGGCTGAATTTCAAATGATGCTAAATAATTCATTTGCACTGAGTTGTGCATTGATGTAGATGGAATATTTTTACTGAAGATGGAAAATATTATTTTGTCCTTAAATTAAGGGGAATTTAGTGCTGAAAGACTTTGATATCCAAAGAGAAGCTGGTGGTACTGGCAAGCCAATTGTGAAGACATTGAATGCTAGTGTCACCCAACACACCTTGGAGATTCACTTCTACTGGGCTGGAAAAGGAACCACTGGCATACCCACAAGAGGAGTTTATGGACCTCTTGTATCTGCTATTTCAGTTAACCCTAGTAAGTCACATATCCTGCATATTAGTATTATGCTTTATCTGACTTGATAAGACTGCATTATGAATTTTAAAAAATGTAGGAAAAGGGAAAGATTACCATTTATGCCTCTACAAGACCTCCAGTAGATTACCATTTATCTGATCCAGTTCTATCAGTTCTGTTCTTCATTTATGCAAAAGCTAATAGTAAATAATATTTTTCCCTTGCACAGATTTTAAACCTCCATCAGGGGATGGCAAAAGAACTTATGTCATGCTGGCCATCGGCATAGTATCTGGTGTTTTAGTGGTTGTTCTTCTGGTGCTGGTTCTCATGAGGAGAATGGGATGGTTAGGAGGCAAAGATCCAGTGTATAAAGGTATGGAATATGCCCCACTAAGTTCTTCCAATTCTTTTAGTTAGAATAAAAATTTCCATTTGTTTCCAGCACAACATCTTTTCTATATCCATCAGTATTTTCCTGAGATTCTTCAACAATTTGTATTAAATAAATATTTCTACAAATTTTATTCAAATATCATAAAACTGAAGTGCAATAAGAGAAGGCTTTAAGAGAACATAGGAGAGTATACTTGCACACCCTATATATTTATATGCTAGATACAAATGAAATGAACTATGTGGCAGATATTGTAGAGAAAGTTATAACTTTGTTGTTGAATCCAAATTTCGATTATTTTTTTTCAGAGCTCAGGGGCATAGATCTGCAGACGGGATTATTTACACTAAGACAAATCAAAGCAGCAACCAAAAACTTTGATGCAGCGAATAAAATTGGTGAAGGTGGCTTTGGTTGTGTTTTTAAGGTATTTTGATCTTCCATTCTTGGTTACCTATTCCACCTTATGGTTAATTTATTTGTTACTTGATTTGAAATAGAAGACACACTTATAATTTAATCGATAATCTCTGTAATGGATTTTGTACTCATTAGCAATCATATATAACCTTCGTCGGTTATGAAAGAGAAAAAATATCCACGTTCATGATGGTTAAAGTGTAATTGAGATTTGTTAGACCAATCAGCACTTCAGTAGTTTGATATGTGTACCTGTGTAATTGTAATGCAAAAAAAAAAAAAAAATACACCTTGTTCATGATGCAGGGCCTATTATCAGATGGTACCATAATAGCAGTAAAGCAGCTTTCTTCAAAATCTAAACAAGGAAATCGTGAGTTTGTGAATGAGATGGGACTGATATCTGGACTTCAACATCCCAATCTTGTTAAGCTTTATGGATGTTGTGTGGAGGGCAACCAGCTAATACTGATATATGAGTACATGGAAAATAATTGTCTATCTCGCATTCTTTTTGGTAAGCTTCATGATGAATAAACTTTAGCCATACTTGCCATTTGAATCAAATATTTGATATAATCAACTAACTGACTGTCCTTCTCCCAATCACATACAGGGAGGGATCCAAAGAAAACAAAACTAGACTGGCCAACAAGGAAGAAAATTTGTCTTGGCATAGCTAAAGCTTTGGCTTATCTTCATGAAGAGTCCAGAATCAAAATCATACATAGGGATATAAAGTCAAGTAATGTATTGTTGGACAAGGATTTTAATGCTAAAGTCTCAGATTTTGGCTTGGCAAAACTTATTGAAGATGACAAAACCCATATTAGCACTCGAGTTGCAGGAACAATGTAAGTTTATATTTTGCTACTATTTTTCTTGTGTTCATATCAAAACATTGCAATCTTGATAATAGTCTGGAAGAAAGATTCACCGCTGGTTTTGTCATGAAAAAACGAAAGAGTAAAGTCTATATTGCCAACGACCTATATCTCTAACACACCCCTTCTTGCAAAAGGTCTTTTTGGGCATGGAAGTAGGAACAAGGCATGTCTCCTCAATCATGTGCCAAAATTATAATTAGATTTAGAGACACAGAAGCACCAAGAACATCTCATTCAAGGACCATTTTCCTAAAATCTTAAGCAATGGATGCCCTTGAATAGTTTATGTAATGTCTGATGAGATGTTTGGAGCGAATACACTTTAAAGGATAAAGTGTGCACCTGAAAAATACCCACTTTTAATCAATAGTGGAGATTATGGTAAAAATCAAATGCATGTGTATCATTCTCTGAAGTTAGTCATAATTCAAGCATTAAATATTTAACCCATGGTTATTGATGTACTTTATTCTGTAAAGTATACTCTTAGTCAAATCCATTATTTCAACAATGCTAAATGTTTTTTTTTTCATTTTGTAGTGGTTATATGGCTCCTGAGTATGCAATGCGTGGCTATCTAACTGACAAAGCAGATGTTTATAGCTTTGGGGTGGTTGCATTGGAAACTGTCAGTGGAAAGAGCAATACAAATTTCAGGCCAAATGAGGATTTTTTTTACCTTCTTGATTGGGTAATTAGAATTTATCTTTATGCATACTATAACGGCTCAAACAAACAAAAGATACTAAGTTACCAAGACCTCTAGATTATGGTTTTACTATACATATACGGTCATATCAAGTGATAGGGGTTTTTGAAAAGATTAAATCACAAAGTCATGTGACTTTTTTAGTGATCATGTAATCATTAAATCACTTGTAATCTTAACATATAGTTATTTGGTCTAGAATTGTTCACACACACACATATATATTGCAATTCTTTTTTAGAGTTTTAGTATCAATTTGGTCTTAAATTTGAGTTTCTTTCAGGCATATGTTTTGCAAGAGAGAGGAAGTCTTCTAGAACTAGTTGATCCAAATTTGGGTTCAGAGTATTCAACTGAGGAGGCTATGGTGGTGCTAAATGTGGCTCTCTTATGTACTAATGCATCTCCTACACTTAGACCAACAATGTCCCAAGTTGTGAGCATGCTTGAAGGTTGGACTGATATTCAAGATCTACTTTCTGATCCGGGATATTCAGCTATGAGTTCAAGTTCCAAACATAAGAGTATAAGAAGTCACTTCTGGCAGAATCCAAGCGGAACACATAGCATGTCAATACCTAGTATTTATACTGATTTCTCTGGCTCACATGTTGAAACTGATAAGAGCTATCTTCCTGTAACCGTTTATTCAGATGGATCAGACAAGTGAAATTAGTTTCTTAATGCCATACATTTAATACAAAACTCGTGGTGTATTCAATGAAAGAAAAGAAAGAGAGAAAAAAATTAAAATTAATAACCATATAAAGACTAAAGAGTTTTATCTTGTTGCTCGTTCGCACAAAATTTGGGGTGCCATCATTTGAAGCTATGGTTATGTACCTATTCCCATCACACTGGGGTGCCTTAATTTAGGGTTAGTTACAATTTACGTTGAGGTTGCTAACATTATAGTCTCTAATACATTATATATTGCTTAAATTCATCAAAAGCTACAAAATCATGTGTGGAAGTCATTAAAGCGAGACCTACACAATTTTGTGATTTTTAATAAATATTAATTAATAATAGAGAGTGTTCAATAAACTGATAAAGTATGTTAACAAGTGTATTACAAACATTTCTTTTGACATATTGTTTAAATGTGTTTAAAATAAAATAAAAAGTAGATTATTTGTACAACACTTATGCATTAGCTGCCGTAGTCCAAATGAAATATTGAGGGGCAAAAAAGGTAATTAAATTTCAGTAGATTTTCTTTATTAGTGCACGAAACTATTGGGGGGGGCAGGGGGGAGGGGGAGGAAAGAATTTATACTGGTACGCAGAAAACACTGTTTATTTTTTAATACAAACGTTTTGCTAATCAATTGTACATGTTACTACTGCTCCCATGAGATATGTAAGCTTTTCTATTTTCTATTTCCGTGTAACAATAACAAATAATTTAAAATAGAAGTACTGAAACGTGACTTGCACATAAAGGCTCAACCAGCATCGTTCTTCTGGTAGGTGATGGATGTGACACCAGTAGCATTATTTATGCAGAGACATATCATCCTGATCATAGCAAAAAGTTAACTTTGGGTTATAAAAAGCCATCAACAAAGAATTATTTTCTCCCTTTGTTTCGTGAGAATAATATATCACCTTTTGGTCATCTTGATCATATAAATAAATTGAGCCTGTAAGCTATACCCCGGATCCGGCAAGCCGCCGCTTTGAGGCGTTTGATATGGCCACCTCACCAAGCTTGTCAGCATCACTTGATGTAGTCCTTACATTGACTAGTGTATAATGTCGTAACCATTCCCCAACGTAAACCTGAAACATAAAATAGATATTATGAAACTAGGCAAGAGATTGCAATAAGAAAGGCGTCACATGTTGTTAGGATCCAATTGCAAGGTATTGGGTCTTAAGTCCTACATTGGAAGTATGGGGTTCTAGTTCTAGTGTAGGATTTATTAGACCTTCTACTCTCCAATTTCAATGGCTAACTTTTGTGGTGTGGTTCTCTCAAACTTCTTATTGATTGGTATCAGAGTGTTTCACCTTGTTCTCAGCTGCAAATGAGTAGTGGAGATCATGATGCCGGCATTGCAGTGTTCACCTGGAACTAATCAAAGTGCTGCAAAGTGTGATGAGATGTTTGGATCCAATTGCAAGACAAGGGACTTGAATACCACATTGGAAGTATGGGATTCTGATATAGGGTTTATAAGGTCCTGTCTCCAACTACAATGGCTAGTTCTTATCATGTGGTTCTCCCAAGTTTCTTATCATATGTTGTATATCTTCAGGTAGAATTGAATAGTGGGGTAGTTATAGGTGGCTCTAAAGGTTTACCATACAGTTCTAATGTTTTACGTAAATATTGTCTAGTACCACTCTTGAGAAACATAATGAAGCCATGATACAACTAGAAAACCATTTTCCAGTAAAACAAGTGATACACAACAAGTACAGCTACATTAGCACAATACAGTAAGCATGATAAATTTTAATATGCAAGAAAATCATAGCCAGAAAAATAATATAAAGAAAGAAAGTAACCTGTTGAGGTCTCAAAATCTTTGTATCAGGATCATCCAAGGACTCTCTCCAATGAGCCAAGTACCCAGCCATTCGAGGGATAGCAAATAAAACAGTGAAATACTCTGGTGGAAATCCCATGGCCCTGGTTGCATAAAACTATTTGTTCAAACCTTGTATGGTATTCTTAGGGGGGAGAGGGGACATATTTTATCCTCCATAGTTAGAATAACTAGGTGTAATAATGGATTACCTGTAAATTAATCCAGAGTAGAAGTCAACATTTGGATATAGCTTCCTCTTGATGAAATATTCATCAGACAGTGCAACCTTCTCCAAGGCAACTGCCACCTGAACAATCAAATAATTGCATACAGAAGTTAGAACTTTTAAACTCCAATCTAAATATACTGTCCAATCTACATTAAATTACATAGGTACTTTCCTGGTCAGGGAAAAATAGTGCCAGAAACCATAGTAATAATTTAAATTTGAAAATGAAACGTGTTGCTAGAGATTTTTAATGTCTAAAGATCTTCATTTGACTTGATCCGCTATTTTTTTTCCCAAACCAAACAAGGCATCTAATGATTATGCATGTAGACACAATACGTGGGAAACCTGTATGCACAAACATTTAAATGTGTGTGGACATGTTTAGGTAAATACTATACGCACAAACATATACAATATACACACTATGCATACTATTTTGTAATCAAAATTAAAAATACATTTAATAGAAAATAGGAAGAATTTTTTTAAATGTAGTAGTTTTTCTGGGTATTCACATCCCTGATCATAGGCCTCGTGACCAGCATTCCAAAATTAAGAAACATATAACAGACAAGAGACACGGGAAATACAAAATGGATAAACACCTCAATAAGAGGATCCCGGCCAACAATGGAAAACACTTCCTCGGCCAGTTTTCTTAAGACCTTTGCCCTGGGATCATAGTTTTTGTACACTCGGTGTCCAAAACCAGAGAGCTTTCGTTTCCTAGAGGAAAAATGCAGGACAAAAATATCAACTAAAACTATCATTTTCTCTGCTTACTGCAAAGAACAGGTATCATGCTATCCTTTCAGGGTATAAGCAATAAGCTAACAACTAAGGAAATAGTAAAAACTAGATAACAGAAGAAAGTAATACTGTAAAAGCCACCTGGCTTTGACACCTTCAATGAACTCTGGAATGTTCTGAACAGTTCCAATTTCACTCAGCATTTTGAGGACAGCCTGCAGAATTGAAGGTCACATTAACATGTTCCCATATTAAATAACAGTATAGTGTTTGTGTTTACCCATTACATTCAACCAAGCAATGCATAAAAGATTATAGTGTTTGTGTTTACCCACTACATTCAACCAAGCAATGCATAAAAGATTATCACAGCTTCATTAACTACTTATAGCTACCTCATTAGCTCCACCATGAAGTGGTCCATATAGAGCTCCAACAGCCCCGGCAATAGCAGTGTATACATCAACGCCACTGAAATAAGAATAAGATATACTTAAGCAATATTAGACTGTTTTATATTTGCTTTGTAGTATTGCAATAAGATGTCTACCTTGATGCAAGGTGTCGAACAGCAGAGGTAGAACAATTCATTTCATGTTCTGCATGCAGGATGAAGATAATGTCCAGCGCACGAGTTAGCTGAGGATTGGGTTTATATGACCGATTGCCACTGAAAGTATGCACAGTGGAGATTTTATTTGTGTTAAAACTCCAAAAAACTGCTAGTGTGTGGCTACCATTCTATCGTCTAAGATTGAATTATAGCTCTTTTTAAAAAGTGAAAACAAAATGGATTTGTTATATATGAGGACAAGATTCAAACTACTATTGATCTATAAAGAAAAGTTAAATATAAAAAAGCAAGGTTGTCTTATTCCAAATTTTCGATCAAACACAAAATACCATACATACAAAGAATCTAGCATGTATAGGAAGTTCTCTGTGTAAGAAAGGAGGTTGGATGGAAGCACGGGTGGCCTTCCTGCCATTCTAAGATAAACTGCAGCAGCAATTGTTGTTATCTGCAGTAAATAAAAAAGGTATGAAAATATGATATTGCAATAAAGCAGTAGAATACATAACAAATAAGCAAAGGGTTGTGAGAATAGTGGACAAAATCCCACAAGATACAATCAGTAAAACAGGGCTAGAATCATTCAAATAACTAAATAATCTGCATGTTTCGGAGATAAAACAGTGAAAGGAGAAGAAAGAACCAAATAAGCCTACCTTTCCAATAACCCGTGTTATCTGTTTGTCTCTTATTTGCTTTGAGTCATAAATATCAAGACCCTGCATTAATTATAATAAAAAAAATTAAATGAAAAAGGGTTACAGGTACTTTGTTGAATCCTAATAAGAGCAATAAGTAAACAATATTGAATCCTAATAAGAGAAATAGTACCACTCACAAGAAGTGACCCACAGGAAAAAGTAGTATCCAAAAGGAATCCCAAGATTAGTTTTTTTATATCCCTAATCTCTAGTATGCCCCCTCATTCACTCCAGAGTCCTTTGGACTCGAAGCATAGACAATGTACCAACACATTTTAATTTGAATTGAAATTCAACTTATTAACAAAAAGTGAGTAACTTGACAGCAGTTTTTTTTACTTACTCTGAGAGCGGGATTTGCATCAGGATGAAAAACAGAAAGAGCACTCATGGCATTAACAAGCACACCCATGGGATGTGCATCATGGGGCATAGATTGTATCATATCCTGCAAAACAAATGTAAGATGATACCACTACTCAGTTAGATTAACAATCCCGTACTTCATTGGAAGAAACAAATAACATAATCTCTCTATTTTATTTTATATGATCACTTCAAGAGAACCCTGTATGTGGTTGCAAGAGAAATCCAAAAGATTGCCAATTAGAACCCAAATCAGTCTGGAAAATTAACAAGTGGTCTTCAGCAAGCTATAATTCTACTTCAACCAAAATAAAGGGAAATAGAGAAAACAATATCATATACTTCATAAATAAAGATGCTTCTAGAAAACTCATTTAGAAAATATTAACGCTACTATCAAAGAGCTATTTGATTTCTTTAACAAAATAAAATACCATTGGCATACTAAATTTCAAGAAGTAAAACAATCAGTGGAAGTTGTTTACATTTTACAAATCTAAAAGCTGTCACTGACTGCAACAAAAACAGGTTATCACTGACTGCACCATAAATCCACAATAAGAGTTCTTTTAGATAAAGCATAAAATCTCACCAAAACTCCTTGTGGAACAGCCGAATGCTGAGATATAGCAAACTCCCATTCTGCTAACTGACTTTCAGAAGGCAAACTTCCATACACTTGAAAACAGAAAAAAGATGCAAGTTAATAAATTCTGAAGAATTCTTGCGACATACACATCGAAGCACATAATTAACAAGAAGCAGAACTAAGCCCAAAATTCAAGTGTCTCCAATGACATAAAATCTCTGTTTAAGTGAATCATCAGTCAAAATATTTTACTTTTATCTATTCATACACACATTTTCAGTGAAACAAACACTCACTTATGAGATAGGACACTTCCGTGAAAGTGCTTTTCTCTGCCAACTCCTCAATAGGGTAGCCTCTATATCTAAGAATCCCCTCATCTCCATCAATATAACTAATTGTTGATCGAACAGGAGCCGTGTTCAAATAGCCAGGATCATAAAGCTTGAGTCCCTTGTCATTCTTCCCTGTCAATATCTGAAAATCCAAAATCAGAAAACCCCACAACATAATAATAACTAAATTTATAAGATTAAATAGTGTGTATACTACTTTCATTCAATCACAGACTACTTGTGTGTTAAGTTTCTGATTGGTTGATAGTGTAAAATGTAAATTTACGCTGACCATGAATAAAAACTAAATGTTAATAAGCTCAACACAATCATACTATAATCACAAACCAACCCATCTATGATTTCACCATGCAACTAGGAATAGAAAGGAAAAAAAAAAGGTCTATTTTGTAAACAATTAAACAGAGGTGAAAGGAGCAGAATGGGTGGAGACCCAGTTTTCAAAATTGGAAATTCCTTGGAAAACAGAGATCAAAATAGAAAATTTTCAGGGATGAGGATTGAGTTACCTTCTTGAAGTCAGAAGCTTTGACAGTGCCTTCTTTGGAGACATGAAGCTGGTACTTCTTGCCGGTCCTTTCGTCGACGACAGTCAAAGTGCCGGCAAGGTTGGGCGGTGGCGGAAACTGGGCGGAGAGACGGAGAGGGTGGAGGGCGTCGTGATGAGTGAGTTGAGAGGGGAGGAGGTGAGCGGCGAGCATGGCCAGACGGCCACGAGCATGCACCGTCGCTGCGGCTGCATCTGAATTGCTTGACATGTTGTTCTCTCTTCAGAATACAACAACTATTGGAATCTAGAATTCAGAGAGAAAAACGGAGGATTTGGAGTTTGGAGTTGGATGAAGAATTCTTAAGCTAAAAGAGACGTATACGCTCTTAACTAATAATAACGGATAATCTCGTCTACGAGTTTCGACTTTCGAGGAAAATATTACAAAATTTAACAAACTTAACTTATTATTTTATTTTATTTTTTTATATTACAGTATCAGCATGTAATAAGTGTGGAGTATTTATCCAACTCTAAGAATTTATTTAAGGGATCTAAAGTCTAAACACTACTTTTTATTTAAGAGATCTAACCATTCTACTTAAACTAACATAGTGTTGATATTGTTATTATAATATTAATTAAATGAAAGTATAAAATAATTTTTCATCATTGGTAAGAATTGAACATAATACTTTTACAATATTCATATATCCTACTCAATTAATTTTTACAATATTCATATATCCTACTCAATTAATTGAGTTAGATTCTATTGATTAAAAATATAAAATATGAGTATATATTAATTAAATTTAAATAAATAAATAACTTAATTCAAATATTATGATACTATATTGTGAATACATAAATTGTTGCACATAAAAATATATTGATAATTATTTAAAAGTTATATCCAAAGTGAAAATGTAAATTAAACTTGTGGGAATTAAACTCTTAATAAATTTCTATAAGGTGATATTTTAAATTTTTAGATTTCTTTATGAGATTATTTTTTATTGGTGATTTATAATATTGTTGTTAAATTTAAACATTGAATAAAAAATTCTTTGATTAGATAACTAATTAAATTGGTAAAAATATTAATTTGACATTTTTACATACTGAATAAATACATAATTATGTATAAAGGAGTATGCATAGGAACCTCGATTTCATTCATTTCATTGGAATGTGAATCCATCTGTTCGACAAATTTCTTAAATGTTAGAGTTTATTTACAACATAAAACAACTCAAAGCATGAGTCTAATTTATTGATACGTTTCAAAAAGAACCCTACACAAGTACATCTTTTAATGGCAAAAACCTGCACTCAAAATAAAAAAGGAAATATTTTTTATTTTGAGTGCGAATTTTTCTAGTCTAAATATATTTTATTTTTATCACGAATTATTTTCCTTGTATCATTGGAACTAATGGATTCTAATATGAAGTCGTGAAACACTTCCTCACCATGAGAAATGACAAGTGACTGTAGGATATAATATTTTAAAATTTGACAATTCATATTGATTACCAGTTAACTTAAGATACAATTGTTAAATCTAAATTTATTAAATTATCTTTTATAAATTTAATTAATAATTTGAAACAATTGCTAAATTTAAATTTATTAACTAATTAATTTGAAACAGTTTTGTTGTCCTATTCCACTTCTCCTGGACACAAAATTCATCTAAGTCTTCACAACTTGATGTGTTTTAGATCTGGAATTTTTTAAGATATGCACCAGCGAGTTCTCCATGGACGTTGTCGTATCACAGTTAGCCACTACACTGATCACCTCCTGTCCTCCGCCATGAAGTTCAGTTGTAGCTTTTATTTTCCATTTGCTTTGTGTCGCAACACAAACACTTCCTCACCGAGGAAGTGTTTTAGGACTTCATATTAGAATCCACCATTGGAACCTCGTTACCACACGGAGCAATTGCTCATCCTTCCATTCAAACGTATAATTAGAATTGAGTGGTGTAGATGAACAATTATATGGCAAGTTCAACCATTGACTCGATCCAAATGCACCTCTATCACCCTCAAGAAACTTTGCCCATCCTCTCCCTGATTCCACCACACTTATCCTTTCTTTCTGTTTTATTATTATTCAGCATTCAAAAACAAATTTCAATACTAATAATTATAGTAATGACAATAACATGTATCTCATCTATCAATCTATCTATCTACCTATGTTATTCCGTGTTGTTTGATTTGGTACCGAATGCGATGAAATTTACGCTGATATTGTCTGATAAAGACCACCGTCCTGTCACTGGGTTATACACAAATCCAGCCATCTCCTCCACCTGTGAGTGCAATGCAACAAAAATTAAGTGTCATGTGAATGCGATTATTAAGTACCTAGCAAATGAATTGTTTATCATTTATGAATTATGAATGCATTTTGCGTACATTGATACCAGTGCGTTGGAGGATGAGGACGAGTTCCTCTGGAGTGAGAAAACTGGACCATTGATGTGTGCCTCTCGGAAGCTGTGGAGTTCAATATATGATATGATATTTTGTGTCGATTGAAATAGAAATAGTAAAGGATGTAGGATGGAAAAAGTAAGTGTTGAATGGATACCCAGCGGAGAATGTATTCTGCAGCAACAATGGCAGTTGCGTAGGCTCTCATGGATCGATTGATTGTGGATATCACAGTGGCTCCTTCTGGGACTGTTAGTGCAGACAGAGATTTGCAGAACTCTGCAGGATCTGCTACGTGCTCAATCACCTGCAAAAAAATTCAAAGCAAATGAACCAATGCAACATGCAAGACAACAAGATGTATCCTTCAACTCCATTGGGCATTGTACTGCTATCAAAGATTTTACATCATATCTTTTTTCTGTCTCAACACCCATTTATGCACTCCAATCTGCAAGCACACAATCAGAGAGAGGTAAGGGGGCACAAAAGAGAAAGTACCTCCAAGGCCATAACTGCATCAAATGTTCTTCCTTCTTCAACTAGCTTCTCTGATTAGTCAATTTAAAATTGTTTGAGTTGGAGAGTGCATAATACCCAAAAACATAGGACAATTCTAAACAAACTAGATGAATGCAAGCTACTTTTACTTCATGCAAATACTGATGTACCAAGAGCGTTCATTTTTTACAGACATGCTACCTAATTGCAAGCAAAGAAATTAGATGGATATCGCCAATGAAAACTAGAATTCTTCCAGCTACTGAGCTACAGAGAGGACGAAGTAATAAGTATGTAACAAGTAACAGCTCTTTTAGTTCAAAACTCATTCTCACACTTGAGCGGTTAATTATGTTCAAATATAACAGCTTGTTTAGTGAGAACTGAGAACATTAAAGGATAGAGTAAAATCTTTCTTTAATGCAAGACCCTAGTGGGAAGAAATAAGATCAAAAGCAAAAAAGAAATGATTTTCTACAGCCAAACGTGCATTCTAAGTTAAGATAAATAACATAAAATGGTTATTAACTGCAAGCTGCAAGAATAACAAGAAATGAGAAGCCCAATCACAAAAGCCAATAGGAAGTGAATACTACTATTGAGTTTTTTATACTAATGAATCATAACCTCAACTTCTGAAACTCTAAATTATCCAGCAAAGGTCTAAATCCATGGAAAGACCACTCAAAAAATTAGATAAAAGGAAATTATGCCAGTCAGACTTGTGCTTCTTGCCAAGAGTGTGTACTAAACTGTATGAGCATTCACAAGGAAAAGTAGGGTTTCAGCAGTAGACTAGTATCCAAATGTTTAACAGACTTAAAGCATGCACGTCATGGATGGATGTAAAACAGAAGTGTACAAGAATGCTTCAAGATTTGTATATATATGTACCAGCTGTTGTGCAACAAAACTCAATAGATGAAGTTGCTGGATCCAAACCCTGTTGACAGGAAATAATAAGTTGTCTAGCAAATAGTGTAGATTTAATTTACCAAGTTGGCAACTGCTTCCTCCAATATACAGAATACAGTAATCTAATCAATTTGTTGTAGGACAATACTGACAAATCTCAAATATTCAAAATATATAATAAACATACAGCATGAAGTTGAGCAATCTTGATATTCTTCTCTACAGCATCAACACCCGTCACAGTAGCTCCCAATCGAGCTAGTGGCTGAAGAACAAAATTAGAAGCACGGCTATAAATTATAAAATAACAACCAAAAAGAGCACAAATTTGCAATAAAAAACAAAAAACAATCTTAATACTCTATAAGTGAGAGGGAGGACAATATGCACCAAAGAAAGAATTCAGATTTCCACAATTCCACCTAACAAATTTAGTCACCTCCGAATCCATCATAATGCTACAGATTCCCATGAGGATTACGATAACAAGTAATATAGTCAACAAATTTAGATTTCCACATTTCTGGTCAACAAATATAGTCATCTCTGAACTGATTAAACCAAATTTAGATTTATCATAGGCCAGAAGATAAAAAGGAAAATGTTTTTCCCAAACATCACAAGAAAAAGGAGAAAAGATATACCTCGGAAAGAATTCCACCTCCACATCCTACATCAATAATTTTAAGTCCTTCAAGGGGTTTAGCATTGTAAGGGTCCTTCCTGGGACAAGGGAAATCGAATTATTATCCGAATAGAACCCTAAAAAGACAAAAAAAAAAAAAAACCTATTATAACTGTAATAGCTTTTTTCCTTTTGTTTTTCTTCTTCTTCATGTGGATTGTCTCACAAAAATAATTCAGTAAACACTTTCTTACTAACAAATACTTCATTAGAGTCATCTTACACATCCTTATATATGATTATATTTAACATGTATCTCACAAAAATAATTCAGTAAACACTTTCTTACTAACAAATACTTCATTAGAGTCATCTTCTTACACATCCTTATATATGATTATATTTAATTCAAGGGGTATTGAACCAGATTTCTACCATGTGAAATTATAACATAGCACAAAGCATTGCACATTCTACCAAAGTAGTTTCAACAATAAACACCATAGTTGTCAATCCCATCATCGTGGAGCGGAGCCTAGCGGGATAGTGGATAGCTATTCTGAAAATTTATATATATATATATATATATATATATATATATATATATATATATCTTATTATTATACAATTTAGAATTTATTTTTATCATTTAGCTAATTATATTATATATTATGTTTAATTTAGTTTTACTATTATTAGTTAGTTGATTATATTTTTTATTACTATAGTTTTTAACATTTTATATCATATACTATGCTTTATTTACTTTGTTATATTATATATGTTATGCTTTTTTATAATTTTTAATAGTATTATAATTTTATAATTATAATTATTTAGTTTATTATATTAACAGGTCACAAATTTTTTTCTGCGTAACAGATCAGAAAGTTAAAAAGCCACACTTAAAAATATGAAACAGAAACGGTGGACTTGAGGCCCAAGGCCCAAGAGATTAGAAAAGAGAGAAAAAAAACACCCTAAGAGGCTAAAACCCTAAGACCCGACCCATCTACCCAAGTTCTCTGTTAGGCAGTTAGCTCACGCCGCTACTATTGAAACGTTACGGCACTCAAATGAAAAAGAGGGAGGTCGGCGGCGGCAAGAGGGTGATCGAAGAGTGTCCGGCACGGCGGATTTGCGTTCAATTTCAAAGGATCCGTGATAATTTTAGAAAATAGAGTTAACAAGGAGCAAACAAAGGAGGAGGCTTACTTGAAATGTCGACAAAGTGCAGAACGGATGAAAGCAAGTCTTGTAGGATTCATCAAATGCAATGGTTTAAAGGGCCCTTCAGAATCCCACCTATTGACATCAACAAGGAAAGGGCAAATACATGTCATCCATTTTCTTGTGTCTATAACAACAAATTCATTCAACAGATTCGAAAGCTCACCAGGTATCGGCAATGGCGGCGAACTTGGCGAGCTCATTGTGCTTCAAGGATGATGAGGGAGGTTGCGGTTGAGGCAATGAAGAAGCAGCACCGGAGAAGAACCTAGTAGTATCATTGAGGAGAGCCTGAAAACGGTGGATGGAGATGCGATTGAGGTTTCGAAGATGGTTGGAAGCCATGGCCATCGCAATGGTTCTGCGCTCAAAATCTTCGTCTCTTTTCGTTAACTGAACCCTTCAGCTAGGTAGATCCCACGGCTTGGACCTCTCGGAGCGCCTGTTTTGACCCGATTGTGAAAAACGGGTTGATGTTTTATTAATATTTAAAAATATTGAGAATCTTATTTTAAAATTGGTTTATACTATGGTTTAATTAATATTGTGATCGGTAATACAAGTTGAATTTGGAGAAAGGGATTTGGATTGCATAATATAATTTTGTGAAGAGGTAGAGAGTTTGAAGTGTAATTAGGTTTAAAATTGAGAATTATTCCAAATCGATCCAAAATAGTAAAATTTGTGAATTATTAGTGTAAAAATATATACAAAATATATATTTTTTGTCAAATTAGAATAATAATTTATGTAAATTATTAGTGTAAAGATCACATCAAACATGATTTTTAATCTATTGATGTTATAAAAAGCTATTTTAATGACAAAGCATAGCTGATAAATTCAAAAATTTTAAGTAGGTACTTTTTTTTTGTTGCTCAAAATGGTATAATAGGAAATCACTTCCAATATTATTGGATTTTTTTATCTTATCAAATAAATAAATAACTATTGAACAAGATGTCAATAACATGTTGAGATTTCTTGTAGAGATTCACCTAAAAAAACTATTGTCCATATTTAAATTGCAAGCAATTTCACTAATTGCAATATCCAACTGGTTCGTAATTGCTAGAGGATTTTCTTGAAAAGGGTTGTCCACTACCAAGCAAAGATGTGGCATAAGGGAATTCAAACTTGCATTAAAATAGGTATTTTAACTAATCATATTATGTTTTGAACAAAATAATAGTAGATGACAATTAAAATAGTATCTAACTATATATTTTATGAGTATGAATAAGTCATTGATGCAAATTGTATCAAATTGAATCTTTATAAGTAAGGTTTTAAGTTTAAATTTTATGGATAAAAAAATATAATTTCAAATAATTCAAATAATTTTTTTAATAAAAATTAATTATTAATAAAATTGATGAATATATTATATTAATATGATAATTAAAAATAATTACATTTTAATAGTTCATTAATCATAAGTTGGTTAGATATTTATTTTTTATTCATTATCCTTTATTATATGCCCTTAGCCTTTTTATATCGAAGGATAAGTTTTAACAAGTCGTTAACGTTTGCCGTAAAGAAAAAAAAAGTCTTTAAACGCTGCAACTTGCAATCAATTAAATTAGAAAGTCAACTTAGGAAAGTTACAAGAAAAAGTACCTTTTTAGAAAGTCAACTTAACCACCTAAGCTTTTCTTTTAAATTATAAAAAAAATATTAGAAAAAAGAGTTGACCAAAGAATTACAGTTACATATATTTTAGAATTTATTTTAATCCTTATATATAAACTTTTGTAACTTATTTTAATCTTTAAAGGCATATTTACTGTATTTAGTTTTATAGAAACTAGAAAGGCAGTGACGTGAAAGATTTAAACGAGTGAGTCTCTTAGAACCCGATACCATCCTCTAAGCAAAAATCATCATCAACAAGCCGCATCATTCATATTAATTAATTTCATTCACACACTCTCATTTCTTCTTATTCTTATTCTCATCCCTCATTGAATCGACAACACATTCTCTCTCTCAAAACTGAAAACCCTCTCCGCCGCAATGGAAACCAAGAAGCTCCAGCCTCGCTTTTCTCTCGGCCGCCAATCCTCCCTCGCTCCGGAGAGCGGTGGCGGCAGTTGCGACTCGTCGGAGGCGCTGGACCCGGCGGTCCGGTTGATGTATCAGGCTAACGAAGGCGACTCGGACGGGATTAAGGAGCTCTTGGACGCCGGGAGTGACGTCAATTTCACCGACATTGACGGCCGCACCGCGCTCCACGTCGCCGCCTGCCAGGGCCGCACCGACGTAGTTGACTTGCTGCTCCGAAGAGGCGCCGACGTCGATCCACAAGACCGCTGGGGCAGCACCGTAATTTCACATCCTTCCTCTTTCTCTCTTCTCGCTGTCTCTTATTCTACACTCACTGACACACTAATTTCTAGATTGGATTGTTTAACAGCCTCTAGTCGATGCAATGTACTACAAAAATCACGACGTTGTCAAGCTTTTGGAGAAACACGGTGCAAGACCCCCGGTATGTGTCTTCTCTTCTTTTCATTTCCCTCTTCTTATATATAAAACCGATTTTGTTATTCATTTAGAGAGTTTAATAGACATGCCACTGGTAGTGTGAAATTTTTTACATTGTCAAGCAATCAGATATTATCTTTAGTAGTTTTGTATGACTTTTAAGATAATGATTATGAAAGTCAACACAAATACCAGCAGCTTCTGATATATGTTTACTTACAAATTATCATATAAGTTGGTTGATTTTTACCTATAAAAAAATTCAACTAACAGTGCATAATTGTTAAACTTTTTTTAGAATAGTTGGTTTATGATATCTGTTTTCAATTGTGAACTTCCTTTTTGTTTTTTTGGTAGATGGCTCCCATGCATGTGCAAAATGCTCGTGAAGTCCCGGAGTATGAGATTGGTCCTTCTGAACTTGATTTTACTAATAGCGTTTGCATAACAAAGGTAATGAGTCAGTTTGTATAAACTTATCTGTTGAAACAAGCTTCTTCTTTTTTATAAAAATAAGCAATTTTCTGCTTTTTTTGTGTGTGTTTGCTTAATCTACGTTTGCTTTAAAAAAAACTGTTTTTTGCTTCGTCTTTTTAAGAAGCAAATCGTCTTGTAACTTGATTTATCCTTTTGCCTAGTTTTGACATATTCTCTCAAGTCAATTTACCCTCAATTATTTTGTGTTCCATATTTTATATTGAATATTTTAGGGAACTTTTCGGATTGCATTATGGCGTGGAACTCAGGTTGCTGTCAAGACACTTGGGGAGGAATTGTTCACTGATGATGATAAAGTGTGGGTTGGTCTACTTATGCAATCTGTTGTTTCATTCATGTCAATTGGATTATTCAGTTCTTAATTGTTATTCTCATGGTGGATTTTGTTTGTTGGTGTCTGTTTATCAGAAAGGCATTTCATGATGAGCTTACATTACTTGAGAAAATAAGACATCCAAATGTAGTCCAGTTTTTGGGTGCTGTAACACAAAGCACACCGATGATGATTGTCACAGAATATCTACCCCAGGTTAGTTTCAATAGCACTACTTCAACAATTAAGAACTTAATATGATAAAAAGTTATACTGGGACTGATACTAATTGTTGAAGTGTCAGGAGTTATTTGCAATTCTGCATTGGCCAGACAGGATTTGGCCCACTAAGTTAGTAGATGTGTAAAGTGAAAAAGTGAGGGATTATCTACAATTAATATAAAGTCGGTTATGTATACAAAATACTTTAATTCAAATTGATGATGGGCGGTTCTCACTTTCTCACTTTAGAGGAACTTAATCCGATCAGACAATTATGTTCCTGCTCTGTTTAGAAGTTATAAATATCTATGTTGAAGGATTTTAAGTAACGATAAGAGATACCCAATTAATCTAGCATTGATAAGTGTTGAATTAGGAGTTTCATTTATCTTTATTGGGGATTCCACTTCATGTTAGTAAGATATCTCCTCTACTTGTGTGTGTAATGGGGTTAACTATACCCTGTATTTTTCACGATTGTAATGTCTAACAATTTGGAATGGATTATCATCTCTTTAGGGGGATCTCCGTGCCTACTTGAAGCGGAAAGGTGCATTAAAACCAGTAACAGCTGTAAAGTTTGCACTTGATATTGCTAGGTCAGTCAACAGCTTCCATATTATGGATGCATCACTAGCTTTCAGTTGGGTTGCAAGGAAGCAAGCTCTCCTGATTCTTTTATTTTTGAAAAGTTTAATAATAAATGAAAATTTCCTCCTATATTAAAAATTTGCATTTTGATATTTGTAATAAATACAATAAATGTATATTTTGCAGGGGTATGAACTATTTGCATGAACATAAACCAGAAGCCATTATACACCGAGATCTTGAGCCTTCGTATGTTTTATGTTCTCCTGTCTTGTTGATTTTATGATTCTTCCAGCATGTGTATGAAGTATCATGGATTTTTCAGTAGAAGCATGGATTTTTCAGTAGAAGCATGCATTTTTAATTGAGTGTTTGGAACTGTTTAAAGTTTCTTCATTGTACATGAGTAAGATAACAGAAATATACTGCGGGATGATTCTGGGCATCTGAAAGTTGCAGACTTTGGAGTTAGCAAGTTGCTTAAAGTTGCTAAAACAGTCAAAGAGGACAAACCCGTGACAAGCCTGGATACATCATGTAGGTTTTCTTCTTTAGTGGAGGCTTGAAATATTCATTGTCAATCATGTCAGTCTGCATAAAAGCAATATTGTGAACTTCTATTTCATGAGGGCTGTGATGTGCATTATGTTTCATATTCTGCAAGAAAAAAATAAATGCTGTCTACTCATTGACTACTAAAGACAGTTTGTCAGCTGGTGCTCAATTTTACTAATTTGAATTTATTAATTGATTTATAAATATGGCCATCTCTTATATGTATAACTGGTTTTATTTTAATCCTATTGTGATTGGTTCTGATTCATAGTTTGTATTGATGAATTTATTCAAATCTGTAACAGGGCGTTATGTTGCTCCAGAGGTCTATAAAAATGAGGAATACGACACAAAAGTGGATGTATTTTCATTTGCTTTGATATTACAGGAGGTAAAATCATTATTCCTCACCTTCGGATGCATGCTGATTTTCCTTATTTTAGAGCTTTTTAATGACTTCCAAGTTAATTATTTACCCTTATTATGTGAATGGTTGTATCTTCTCTGGTCTTGAAACAAGACTTTTAAAACCTAAACTTCCAAATTAATTAATAAATATAAAATCTGTTTGATGAATTGATGCTTGTTGAATTTTATGGTGGTATTGAGCAATTAATACATGCTAATTCAATACTCTCTGTCCTTTGTAATTTCTGTTTATCTCAGCACATAAAACCTTTAGAAGGCTGTTAATTGCATTTGCTTTCTTCAAAAAATGGGAATTTACACATGGGACCTCTTTCACTTATCAAGTATATACATATAGGAGTCTATGGGTATTGAGAGATGCTAAGCAAAATATTGACTGGAACTTGTATGGTTTTCTGTTCCTCTAGATGATTGAAGGTTGTCCACCGTTTTATGCAAAGCCAGAAAATGAAGTTCCCAAAGCATATGTTGAAAATGAGCGTCCACCATTTAGAGCTTCACCAAAGCTTTATGCTTATGGACTAAAACAGTGAGGGTTTTAAATACATTTTATTGGCAGCAGATTTGAATGTTTAGTTTCAAAACCGACCACGAGTAGGAAATTAAAAGAATAAAATTTTTAAATTCAGGAAATTTGATTTGTCCACAGGTTAATTGAGGAATGCTGGGATGAAAAACCATACAGAAGACCAACATTTAGACAAATAATTGGGAGATTGGAAGACACATACTACCATCTTGCTCAAAAGAGGCACTGGAAGGTATCCCTTTTTATTGTGTTATATAGTTATTATTTTACGTGTCTAATGAATATGATGGACCAAAAAAACTGCAATTTAGAGCATCTTTAGTGGTAGATCTTAAATTGAGATCTTAGACCACTTTTTGATAGTTTCCATAGAATCACATGGGATTGAAGATCTCTTAAGATCTCTCTAATTTTTCTTTAGTGGTAGATCTTATTTTGAGATCTTAAGGAGAGAGAAATAGGTAAAGAATTTATTTTTTTTGAACTATGTGCAGATCTTGAGGGTTCTTCTATAAGAACCCATCCTCCATGTTGGAGATCTCTTCACCTCCTTTATTGGGAGATCTAGTGAAGATCAGATCTTGAGCTCAAGATCTAGCACTAAAGATGCTCTAACGGAATAGGTAATAAAGCAACTTTATCGTGTTTTTCTTTTCCGACAAATGTTAGTTGTTAATCGTTAGTATAGCGGGGGAATCGAACCCATGACCTTTCCTGTCATCTCTTCTCCTTTTATAACCAAATTAACCTTATAACTTCAAAAACAAATATGTGTGATAATTTGTTTCTAAGGTGTGATTTTCTGTTATGATACACAGGTTAGGGCTCCTGGATGCTTCCAGAACCTGGAGGCCATATTTAGGGGTAATCGCACAAATCCAAGTAGCCGATCATCTCGCTCTATGGCCAGATAAATATTTGCCATCAAGAATCAAAGAAGAATCTTGATCTTGCAGTTTCAAGAGGGAACAAATAATCGATTGTGGTTTCCATATACTTGCATGTCATATATATTGCTTTTTGTAAATAACTTTCGCTCAACGTGCGGTTGAATAAATTCTAAAAAGAATGTGACATAAATTGTGTAATTTTGTCCAAAGATATTCTTTCTAGCTTATATTTTTAAAAAAAATTGTTCTTTTTCTAAGCTTTATCTTTTTAAAATATGATGTTAACTTTAGGCATATTTTGTTAAGACGTTGCTTGTTCTTTTCAATAAAGAAGCTATCATGTCGTTGCTCGTATTCTCATGTGTGGGCCTCAATAGAATTGAGTACCTGTTTGGACCGGTGAACATTAATTTTAACGCCGATCCTTATGTCATCTTGTTTGCTTTCGTCCATCGATATAAGAAATTGTGAATACGAAGATTTTTGCTGTAAAATTAGAACAACGAAAACTGTCTTTGCAATATAGCTAAAGGGCAATATTTTGCTTCCAAGTTTCTTCCTCAGTAATGGTGCTGCTGGAAATGATTCTTATAACAGACAACCTTGTGAATTAGAATGCTGGACGATGCAAATGAATACAAGCTGCCAAGGACATGTACGACCCAGCCTATTTGGTTTAGTTGAGTAATAATGTCCTTTCATTTTGCTTGTTTGAAGAAAAACTTTAGTATAAAGGTTTTTTTTGTGAGTGGAAGAAAAGTACAAAAGGTTTTACAGCAACAACTCGCATATCTTATTTAACTAACTACTAACTACTAGCACGTAAAGAAGAAAGAAACAAAAGGAAAAGAATTTAAGGAATAACAAATTAAGGATCATTTTGTTACATGCAATAAAATTATTATGTTGTCTTCTTGTTTAGGCATTAATATTTTTTTCTTTTTAGTTTCTAACAAACGAAGTAGTCTGGGAACACCTTTAAGCTGGGATCTGCTTTTGCAATGTTTTGTGCATGTTGTCGCATGCTTGCCATTCTGAGGGTTTGTACCGAATGTGTCCATATGCTGCTGCTGCAACTGCAATACTGCAAACAAGTATACAAGCATTATGGACATTGGACAATGAATATAATAAGACAGTATTTTGACCATTGGCACTACCTTTTTTATAAGCAAATTTGTTCCACCTCAAATTACGGATGACCCTCAAACCATTAAGTTATAGACTAATCTCGCTTGCAGATCATAACTTATTCAAGAAAATTTTACACAAAATGGAAATTGAACATGATTCTCTTTCTAAATAGATTTTTTTACTCATATTAACGCAGAGGGATCATTACACCAGCCCTTCGAGTTAAAGAAAAATTATTTTAAATGTGCAATTCCATTAAGCCTAGTACATTTTACAACTTAGGTTGGGTTACAGATAGGACTAATGGATTTTGTTATGAGTATAAGCTAATGTTTATTGGTTTTTGGTTTGAGTAACAGATAACTTGATTCCCCTCAAATAAATTTATGAGTTCTATATCTAAAATTTAGACTCTTAACTGTACAAAATTCTGAATGAATCTAATTCAAAGTAGCTTTTGAATAATAAAAATTTAACAAAAAAAATTTATTAACGGTAAGTTATTCCCCCGGCAAAAGCATAGCACAACTTTGATTACTAGGATGGGAGATTAACTTTCTCGATAATTTGTACCCAAAAAGTATATTTGCTTTCCTGCTCGTAATTAATTTTTAACAGACTATCTGAAATCAATTTTGAAAATATATAAATTTAAAATTTATGAAGAATCAATGTTTGCTTTCCTGCTCGTATTTAGGCATCGACAATCAATGCTTTTTAAAAAAAAATTAACAGATTTTTTCAAAAATTTAATTATGTTGAAAATAATTAATATGCATTCTCTATATGCTTATATAAAAAATATGTATTCTCTATATAACAGAAGTTATGTACACTGTATAAAACTCAATACATTAACTTAGTACTTTTTTTAATGAATAAAAAATTATATGATAATAAGTAATGATATACCCATACATTAGACATTAATTTAAATCTCATTTACGTTAATAGTGGATATTCATCAAACTCAAAATTGTATTTGTCTTAAAAAAAAATCAAACCCAAAATTGAAGTCGTTTTAATTTTATCGCTTTCACATACAGGTACTCGAAAACGGAAGTTGAATTTTTATTAGGAGAAGGTTTGTTACCTCTTTTTTCTTCTTACCGCTTGTTTGGTTTTTCTATCAGGAAGCATTAGGCAGCACAAAAAACAACACGGTCAATATTATTTATTTTTTCTTCTTTTCCGAACTATAGAAGGCTAAATGAGATGAACGTTCGTAATTTAAATAAATTGAATGAGATGTTATTTAATTTGTATCGGGATTTAGAGGGAGATATCAGATATCAATCTTGTTTGATAGTTAAAATACATATCATATATAGAGTTATAAGATTGGTTGGGTAATTAAAAAAAATCGTGAACTCATCATCTAATAAAAATTAATAAATTAATAATTAATATTTTTTTGATAAAAAAATTACATATTATATCATATGATATTCTTTCATTTAGGCCTTGAATGAAAATGATATATATATACACGTTCACTCACTGTGGGATAAGAGGCCCACACGGGGGCTTAGGTGGGCCACCGCCCCCTAAAATTTTATTAATGTAAATTTTATTATATATATATATATATATATATATTAAAAATTAAAAAAATAATTTGACAATAAAAAAGTGTAGTATTATAAATGTGTGGGTCGAATGAAGGTCAACACATAATCATTTAATCTTATTTTATCTTGGGGGTTCAAAAATAGAATATAATATTTTTTAATATTATATTAAAAATAGGATAAAATATTTCAAAGATTGCATTGCATAATATAATATAATATCTATAAGATTACATTGTATAATAAGATAAAATATTTTTTAAGATTGCATTCAAAAATAGGATAGAATATTTTTTAATATTGCATTCAAAAATAGGATAGAATATTTTTAAGATTGCATTGCATAATATAAAATATCTTTAAGATTGCATTGCATAATATGATATAATATTTTTAGGATTATATTCAAAAATTGATTAAAATATATGCTTAAATTAGTATAAATAGACACGTATTTTTGTGTTTATAGTATATATTCAATTCCAAATAATATTAGAATTTTAGAGAGTTTATCTTTGCATCAGTGAGAGAATTGTTGTGAGATCGTATAGAAGCGTTTGGCAAGTATGATTCTTCAACTCTCAATCAGGATTTAAAGATACCTATTTGTTTAAGAAATAGAAGCGTAAATGTAACTATTTTATTGTATTCTTCTTCTTGACTTTGGAAGAGATCACAGCTAGGAAACTAGGATACCAGTTCTATCTTTGTTCTTGGTGAATTGAGATGTGCGACTTCTGGTTAGGAAACAAGGATACCAGTCTGTCTCTATTCTTGGTTAATTGAGACGGGAGCTTTTTGCTGGAAAACAAGGATACCAATTGAAATAATTATTGTATAAGGATAAACTAGGAAAATAGAAACTCTTGTATACAAAATTATCATAGTGGAGTTGTCCATTGGATTGATTATCCAATTTGGACGTCGTGATTTTTTACCCAATTGGATTTTGCATGCTAAAATTGTTTGTGTCTTCTTTATCTCTTATTTCCATATTATTGCTTTGAGTTTGATTTTAAATTATGAATTATTTTATTAAGACTCACTAGACTTTATCAGCTTGTTCATTAACCCACTCTGTTTGAAATTTGTCTGTTTGTGAAGATAATCAAGACTAGACTTCGAAATAGAATGGAAGACCAATTTCTTGATGATTATTTGATTATATACATTGAAAAAAAATTGAATTTTAGTACGAATTCAATTATAGATGATTTTAACAATATGAAAATACGTAAAATAAGAGTCAAGTGAAGTGATATTAATTTCTGTAATAATTTTTTTTAATTTTTTATATATTATATTTGTATTGTCTTTGAAGTACTTTTATTTATAATATTTTTTTTTATGTTTACCCCTTCTTAATAAAATTCCTGTGTCTGCCAATACGTGGAATAAACTGAGGTGAAATTATAAAAAATATATAAATAACTAAATACGATTAAAGATAAAGTAAATATATCTTGATGGGGGTTGAAGTGTAAATTTAAGCATTACCAAGCTTTCCCCTCTTATTCTATGCTAAAATTTTAACGGTGCCACGTTTCTGAAACACCAATCATTGTCATACATACTAGTGTTACCTTCATTCTTAATTTTCACACGTAATATTAACCGTTGCAACAACACCCTGACACCAAAATTACATGTTACAACCATATATTCTGCTTTAGTACGATCTGAATCAAACAGTGAAACCGAAAGCGATCACCATTCACCAGACACACATGAAAAGAAAAAGAATAACATAGTAGTAATAAGAAAGACAATGCAACTTTTGAGAGATATTAATAATTTAATTAATTTGATACACTGATCTTTATCCTATGATCAACTAGTTAAATTAGACACTATTTAAATAAGACTTCTGAAGTAATTACTACAATAGTTAATGATTTTCAATTATATACTAATTAATAACCAAAGATTAAACTACACTGTAAAAAATCTTTCATTATTAATTAATATATTATAATTAATATTTCTAAATTATGTTCATGAACCATTTGTGTACCAGACAACACAATCACAAGCTGGCTCAGAAACAAACTTAAGTGGGAATAAAAAAGTGAATTGGATTTGTAGGTTGAGACAGATATCGAAGCTAATATATATCTTACTTTTCTTCGGTTTCGGTGTCTCATTTGTTTGTATATGGAAATTGTTAATTGCATTCTTAGTTAATAGTTATCATGTGCTCATATTTTAAACATGTTTAATATTAAAGTTAAAGTGGAGTGTACAAAATCTAACCCAAGTAAGAAAAGTGTCATGTGGAGAGTGAGAGAGAGAGAGAGACGTACGTTGTCTGTAGGCCCAGTTTGGCTTACAACTTCTTCCTACTTGCGTGCCATTTTGGGAGCTGTATTAGCACAGTTACTTATGTCTCCCTTTTACTTTTTCTTTCTTTCTTTCTGTCTTTCTTTCTTTAATTAGGGAAGAGGGGGGATTGTAATTTTGTGTAAATACTCTTTTTGATCTTTTATTTCTTGAAAGTTGAAATTACTCTATGTTTCAATATATGTATATACACTCTTTTGTCGTTTTCATAGATGTTTAAATTATAGTAATAGTTTTTATTGTTGCCAAAAGTTATACTATTGTTTTCAAGAGACATATGTTCATTTTATTGTAAATGAGTATTTCACGAGTAAATTATCTTCTTCTCACTTCAGCTTTGTTGATGGACAATTTTAAACACCTACTATCATTTTTGAGACTTCATAAAATAAAGAGTTTGAATATAGTTATAAATCTGATAGTGAAGGTGTTCAGATTTTCATTTTTTTTCAAGTGTTTTAAGTTACTGATATTAAAACTTATATAAAGGAAAATTGGTCCCGAAAACTTTATTTATAATTACTCATTAACAAAAGGCATAGGATGCTTTCAACTCTTAATAAAGAAGAGTCACGAGTTTAAAGGACAATATAATTTAAACATTTTCTTAAAAAAAATTACCTGCAAAGAAACTTAGTGTGTTTCAAACTACGTTTGTGATCTGTATTAAGTATTAACTATGAAAACCAGATCCAATTACTCAAAATACAGTAAGCTACAACATCTTGCTTCTAAATAATGCGTATCTGGGTTGAAACAATTTTTTTAATCAGTATCTGGGTTAACACAATGCTTGAGTAAACACACACTTAAATTATTTATATTGATCACTAGCGCATAGATTAATTGATGGAAATTCTGAAAATGTAATTGTGTTTAAATTAATCTTTGAAAGAGGGTTTTGTTGGCTATATTAATCTTACCCATGTCGACTTGGATTAATCGAATATGGTATTGAATAGAAAACTAATGAAAACCTGAAAGAAAAAAAAAGTTATTAAATTAAGTAATTTCAAAACTAAAGTTCGTTTGAGATCCAACAGTTGATCACAGGCAAACATGGATGACAGGTTAATGTAACTAATTCAAATTTTATACTGAGTAAAGGAGTTTGAGTTGATTAGCTACCTCCATGGCATTTCGTGCGTCTGAATTTTTTTTTCTAATAGATATATTGTAGCTGTCACAATATGTTGCATACGTAACAAATCTTAGTCAAATAATAACTATATGTGTGTGGATGATTAAGATGAAAAGTTTCTTAATACCACATGACCATTTAAAAAAATCGAATGAGTTTTATATTCTGATCTCAATCGTCTATAATAAGTCAATATTCATTTCTCCTACTCTTACATAAAAAAACTTTCTTTTATATATTTCCTGTATGTGTATATATGCAGGTTTATAAGATTGTATATAGTAGTAACTTTTTCTAAGGGAAAATTAATGTTAATTCACAAAAGTATAAATAAAAAATAAAAGTATGACTTTACCATACAGCATAAAATCTAACAATTGAAATTAAAAATCAAAACCAGCATTAAAAACTTAATAACTGAAGGCGGCAGCAGCACAGCTTAACAGCATGAACTATGTTAATTGTTGCTAACACTGAAATCTAATAGGTTCAAATGCCAACAATTTTTATCATAACCGACAAGCACAACCATTCATGACTCATTCAATAAGCTATTCTCATCAAACTAGTAGCCTAGTACCTCTTTCCTTCAACCTATAAAAGTTAAAAGGTCAGGATTACAAAGTACAGTACTACATACATGTGAATAAACATACAATTTGTTTATTGAGTAATTAGCATGCAGATCAGTTTTCCTGATCCAGAAATCTATCTGCAGTTTTCTTTCCAACATATTAGAGTTGTTCAAGAATGAACTAAAAGTGTTATGATATATTACCATGATCAATTTCATCCACCACCTTGTCTCTCCATAAATAGTACTCGGCAGTGATATATATACACAAAAACCAGGTTTAAGCACAAATGGGTGCTTACACCCTTATAAATTAGACTCAATAATTTTTCTATATATATGCATCTACAGAGGTCTTCTCATGCAAAAAGTTGACATGATCACATTAGCCACTGTACGGAAATTGGGACAAGAAGAACATCCCTAGCTATCATGACAAGTACAAGATATTTCATATTTGGAAGAGTTTATCTTATACCAATTAATAAATTCCGATTTACAGATGATTTCTCTCTTGGTTTCGTTTTCATTTTTGTTCTCAAATAGATATTTCTTACTCATTAATTCAGCAAAATCCATAGATATGTATAAATGAATGTCTTCAATGAAGGCTCCATAATCCTTAGCATGAAGAACTGAAACTCAGAAGTGTTCAGTTCTTGAGCTACCTCACAAGTCACAATAAAACAAATAATGCTCAAACAATGAGGTTAATGTATCTTTCACATTAATTGGAAGCCAATGTTTTTGCAGTTTCAAAACCATACAGTTAGCAAATTAAAGAAACTCAACAAAGTTTACAGTATTTTATATCTTTGGTCCAACAAAAACTCAGTATAAAAAATCAGCATTAAGTAACTAAGTTTCCCCAATTAATAGTTCTCATGCTTTCGTTTCATTTTGCTATCCATGGATTCAATGTCATCAATCATTACTAACTAGCTCTCTTGTCTCTGGAAGATCCTTTTACACCTAAAAACTCAAACAAATAGTTCCCATTAGTATCTTCAAGTCTCTAAAATGTTGTTTGTAATTTAAAAGCAGACTCTAACATCAAGGTGGAATTCCACCTTATTTGAACACCCCCATACACTAGTGATTTTGCCTGTCATCTTTGTACAATTAGTTGAATTTTTAATCTCACTATATTTCTAAAGTCAATTTAACTTAATATTCCCCCCCCCCCCCCTTCCTTTTGTCAGCACTCAGTAGGAATTTACCAAATTCATAATCCTCTTGTACTGTGTACTCTTTATCTGTGAAGGGGGAAATGATGCACATATAATTCAGATTTTGCATCCATAGATAATAATAAGCCCTTTCCTATGTTTTTATTCATGTAAATTTTAAAACTGTTCATTGTACACCCTGGATGGAGCATTAAATAAAAGCTGAAAGTGTTGTATCTAAATCCTTCTGCTTTCACATAAACCTAAAGGGTAGCTCATCCATGATTGCCATCCTACTCAATGCCTCTCTAGCATTAATTGTTCATTTAATTATCAAAGCAAACAGCTACCATCTCCTTCATCTTTTCTTTCTTGTTGGAATGACAATATGGTTTTACTTATGATCCCCAAAGAGCTTCAGAAAATATCTAGCATTGCTTCAATAAATGCCAATCATTTTTCAATTTTTTGTTCCTATCGGAAACAAACTTAATCTCATGCATTGCATTTATGACTTATATTTATATTTCCTGATTGAAAAATGTCGATCAATAATCTTTTAAAATATACCCTTTATTAATATTATGGACTAAAATTTATTCAAAATCACACAACTTTGCACATCTGGCTTCTGATTTAAGAAGCCTCAATCATAATTTTGTGGTTTTCATCAATTTTAGATATAATAGAGGGCGTTAGAGAGTGTATTGCTAACATTTCTCTATCCCCATTTGAATGCATAAACAATTTCAGTAAAATATCCCATACTAATGATTGTGGTCTAGTTGGAATTTCTTGTTACCTTCTTGTTGTATATTGTGTTGCCGTTGTTTGATCCTCGGGCTCAGTTGTGGAGGTTTCAATTAACAGTGACTTGGGAACCCTAAATCTCTTGGAGGTAGCTTGGACTGTAGATTCTGTTTCTCCAACCTTCAAAGGTTATGACTTGTGAATATTAATCTCCTCCAACTTCTTCAACACCCAGGATCAGCAAACAGGAAATGATTTAAACAATAAGATGCCCTTGAATAAAGATCCTCAATCTGTTACAGGAAAAAAAAACATCATTGGAAGAGAAAGAATAAAAAATCAACTCAAAAAATATCCAAAATCAGGTTAAATTTAAAAGAATATCAAAATTCAACACAATCACCTGACACCTACTTTGTTCATTTTGGGAATGAAAATCAGTAGATCACAGTATGTTACTTCCAAGTTCCTACTCCTCAAACAAAATAAAAAACAAAAGAATATTTAAGCTCTTTCAAAAAAAGTGCTGAGCTAAAATAGCAAGTCCATATTTTTATCACCGAATCCATACTCCATTCGAATATTAAATTATATTTCCTTTTCTTTACTGAAATGATCCCTTGATTAAGGATTGGGGCAGGTATCATAAACAAATGAGGAATAAATAAATAAATAAATATATATATATATATATATATATATATATATATATATATATGATGATATCAGTAAGCCATATGTGCTAAAGAAATATAGAAAATGTATGGAAGACTTTCCAATCTAGAAAAAAGACTAATATGAGGAAATTATATATTATAATAAGTATAGGCACATACCTATATGAGGAGGATTCGGGAGTGTGAGGGAAACAGAGAGGTAAGATAAGAAGTGAAAATTGCATTTGGGTGTTGGAATTGGAAGCTAGGCATGATGCAAACGAAATCAAACCAAAGTGTGATTTTAAGATTAGATTAGAGAGGAAAAGAATAATCTGTTCTGTGCACTACACGACACGAATATCATTAGTGGGTGGGTCCTACATCTTGTCGTTTTCTTTGACCGCATGCCTCTATGATACTTTCAGTCACTTCATGCATCATTATGCCAGTTTGCGACTCCCCAACCCCAACTATATTCTTCACGGTAATTATATTCAAATACTAGTTTATTTATACAGCTTTCAACACCAAATTATTATAAATTTATATTTTTATTATAATTATTTTAAAAATCATAATAATAATAATAATAATAATATGTGATTAAATGATTAATGCATAAATATTAAAATAGAATATAAATATTAAGTTCAATACCATTTAACATGTGAATTAATGGATATAAACTTGCTTTAATTTAATTAATAATCTTAAATTGGAATTTTAGTTACATAATTGCATTAAATTTATTAATGGATCAAAGTGTATAAATATTATAAATTTGATATTATGTTTAATTTCTATTGATAAAAAATTACATTAAATTAAAGATTCAAAAAAGAGTTTTGTTAAGTTCTGTTAGTCTTATTTTGTTATATTAAAAAGTAAGTACAGTTTGATGAAAGAATTGAATAAAATTATTTTCCACAAATAATATTTATAATATTAAAAAACATTATTAAATTTAATTTCTATATTATAAAATATTATATAACTAACTAATTAGAAAATTATTATGGATATAAATATTGAGATAGTTACTAAATAATTTATCATATATGTTAATTTATTATCGTTAAATATTAATATAAAAATTCTTTATACTTTTATTATATTCACTATTAATTCTTAAAATGTATGCATGATTGAGTGTTAACAGATCATGAAATATTTTTTGATTGATTATGGTTTATAAATTATATAAATTCATCTAATAATAATATTTTACTTTTACCTCACATTATAACTGATATTTAAAGTTATATTTACTATCACCCAACTATAATTTTATCTAACATATTTATCTTGGGGAAAAAAAAAAACTCTATCTACTCGAATTAAAACACTAGAAGTGAGTGTGTTTGGCTGCATCCTATCCTATGGTTTAAACATGCTAAAGATAAAGATCGTGTGTTGGAGAAGTTGTCAATTTGCAGTGTACGTTACTTTAAAGTTTAATCAAACAAAAGCTCTTTAAAGTCAAAATGATGCATGATGTAAGTATTTGTTGGAAAATATTTTTCTATAATTTAAAATTTTAAGTAAATATTTTTTATCTGATTTTTCTAAGATAATTTTTTTATCTATATATTTTATCTTTTAGAAATTATGTTTGACTAAGTTTTTATTTTTTTATTTATGGGAGGCCTTTAAGATTTATTGTTTGTTATTAGTTTGTTAATTATGATACTTGGGCTGCATATTTAGTGATTTTTTTTGTTTATATATAGTTTTTTCTTATGAAAAAACAAGAAAAAAAACGTAAAGGCAAACACACACTTACAGCAAAATATTATATGCCTATTTTTCCTTTTTATAAAATTATATTGTATTGCTACAATAATATGTTTTGAAACATGATATTTTTTGGTTCAAAATTCTTTTGTTGCACTTGATTGGATTAACGGGTTATTATATCTTAAAAAATGAGTGCATATATATTAATTTATTCTAATCAATAAAATAAGAATGTTTTTCTATCTAAAAATAATGCATAACGCGATTCAATTCAAACTCTTTTTAAATTATCATTTATAATTATATTTACTTTTATATTAAGTATTATTATAAAAATTGTTTGTCTATTGATTATATGTAAAATACTTTCATACGTTTATAATTTTGATTTCCTAATTATTTTTCTAACAACTGTGTGTAATGTGTTTAGTGGGGGCGCCTCATATTCTAAGCATCGCCACACACCACACCACACAACTCGTCCCTTTCACGCGCTTCATGATACTTCCATTCCATGTCTTTTCAATTCTTAAGCATAGTACCTACAACGTTGGAAAACAATAGTAACAAGAGATGTGGCCTTTCTTGTTTCATAACTATTTCTAAAAAGTAAAAACAGTTTCCGTAGCTTTTCGAAAATAAATGTTTTTAGGAAAATATGTTTGGTGGATATCTATCTAAACATTTAGATAATAAAAAAATATATAAGCATGAAATATAGTTTACCATGTGATAAAAAAAGAAATAACAATAAATAAAATATATTAATAGAATAATTTGTTTACCTGAAAAAATTGAACACAATATTAAGAAATTTATAACATAAATTTTATTTAATCAACTGGATTAAATCTTTTGATTATAAAATTTTCGTCTTTTAAGCGATTATAAAACTAATTTTTATTCTAAAACAATCTTTAAACAGTCTAGTTCTGCATTCTAAATCTAAAAGCTCACGTTGAATGATAATATTTTAAGGAATTGTTTTTCTACCAGAATGTTTTTAGAAGACTTTCTTAAATACAACTGTTTTTAGAAGTTATTATCACTTTCAGTGAATTTTTACCTTAATATCGTATATTGAATATTTAAGAAAGTATAATTAAAAATGAGAATATAGATTAAAATTAATAAAAATAAATTTCATATTAAAAATATATATATTCAGAATTAAGAAAAAAGACAAAATTATTTGGACGAATCAATTTATGTCTAACTCTTCACAACTAGTAGATTATCTGGAGTGATCTCGTTAAAATAATGAATAACCATGAAGTTATATATATATATATACCTTATTCAGAGATTTTGAAGAAACATTTTACCAGAGATACATTGTAAAATATATTATGATCAATTAATAAAAATAAAATTAAAACTGGAAACAAAATTTGTAAACTAACTTACATTTTTAGAGGATTATATACATCTTTGGATAATTCTAATGTACAATTTCTTCTTACAAGCTAGCTTTATCATTTATCATAATCTTAATGAGTTGAGTTCTTTATCTAAATGCCACCAAAAAAAGCTATATATATATATATATATGTCCAAATTAGATGCATTCTATCCAGGTATATTTTATGTACAAATGTCCAGATTGAATACATCCTATTCAACTGCGACCAACCTGCATGCGTCCTGTCTTAAAACCATTTCTTTTTAAGGTCTCAATTACATCATGCTTTAAAGAGTAAGTTGGCTTAGACTTTTCCGTGCATATATTAATATTAAAATTATTTGTATTAAGTATTGACATATATATTTTTTGAAAACGAATATAACTAGAAAGAAATATTTAAAAATAAAAAGAATCAAAGTTATGACTATCGATAGTTGTCGACAAAAACAGTAATAAATATCATTTTGCATAATGCAATAAGGTTGAAACTTGAAGTGTAATCCTAGTTGAAATTTATAAAATCCGTAGACATTCAACTCAGATGAATGGAAGTGATCACTATGACTTTTCAACTACTTGACTTTCTTTTATTTTATCTATAACTAATATACTACATTCGTTCTTATATAAAAAAATAAACATATATATAAATAGGTTTTCTTCTCTCTTTTTTTGTCCTCTCATTTTTTTAAATTTTACATTCTTTTTGCTTTTGATTTTACTTATATTTGTAGTGAGAAAATTATAAACAGCAGCATCATTTTTTTTCATGTATGAGTTAATTCATTCTTTCTCATGCTTCTCTTTTTTTTTAATGAATAAAATTAGGTGGAGAGATCAAATTTATACGATAAAAGATTAAATTATACTTTTATAAACTACACTAACTCTTGCAATGTTTTTTTTTTCGCTTTTCACTTAATATTTTTTATTAATAATATATTTTTATCATTTAATAAAACATATTAATAACATTATTTTATTATTCAATTATGTAATTATTGGAAAAAGTAAGACAATAATGTGATGTGACAATAGTAGTTTTTTTTAAGTAAATTTTGCCCTTGATCCAGTTTGCTTTCTCAAAATTTACATGGTGATGTATACAGATTTGTGTATTTAAAGCAAAAATAAAAAATGCTAGAATCTCATAAATAATGCTCAAAAGATTCAAGATGATAAGAGGAGGATAAATAAAATATAATAAAAATAGTGATAAGAAAAAATATTTTTTTATGTATCTCAAAATTGAAGTTGTCAATCCTTATGTAGATTATTTTAAACTGTTGATAAGTTCTTTTTAAAAAATATTAAAACTTAATTAAAAAAATATATAATGGGATCTGGATATATTGAAATTGTTAAACAACTAGGAAAGTAACGTATATAAAAAGGACAATAGCTGTTTGAAATAATTTAAAAATAAATATGTAAAAAATGGTACGAAGCACAGTTTTTTATTATTATTAATTTCACTCTTTAAAATTAAATTTGTTGAAAAAAACTCGAATCCAACAAATTTTATTTCTATTAATAACTATGAGAGAGGATTCTAGGACTCTTGTTCAAGAGAAATGTATCCTTGACTAATGTGTGCTCTCCTATTTTAAATTGTATCAAACTTGTCTTGTACTTGAGTCACTTGTAGTGGACTTTAATATAGTTATTTTTTACTATCTTGAACTTTCAATGTTTTAAGTCGAAGTGGATGGTTTAGTGACGTAAGTATTTAAAATTTATTCTAAAATTTTAATTATACATGATAATGATAATGTAAAATATTTGTATGTTATTATTGTATTTTAATTATTTTTAAAAGAATATAAAAAATTGTAATTTAGGTTATGTTTTATTACAAGATATTTCAGTTCGTTACTAATTTTAAATATCATTTAATTATTTGGTAAACATACTTTTTAATAGGATCTAATCTTTATTGAAACACTAATTTCTAATTTCTAATTTTTTAAAAAATTTTTATTTTTATTTTTAATATATTTATTTATTTTTCTTGTTATCTTTTTAAAGTAAACTATGATATTGTTATTTTATGTCATTTTATATTTTTAATTATTTTAACAACTAATTTTATCAAACACTTTTAATTTAATAAATTAATTTTTTAACTTCCATTTACTTTTTCAGCTAATTTTTAACCTGAATAACAAATTTATTAACTTAAAAATAATTAAAAAAAACTAAAAACTAAAAAAAAAAACACAAACCATGCATTAATTATGATTTTGAATTACCTATGCCCCAATCAATAGTTCTTCCTTTCTTCTTGCCTCCCTCACCATCATAACTTAATTACATTTTATTAGGGGTGTTTGTGGATTAAATTGAATCAATTCTAAAGGAAAAAATTATCAAATCTAATCATTTCAATTTTGTTAATTTATCATTCAATTGGTTCAGTTTAAATTTTTAATTCTATTTGATCGGATCCCGTTTAAAATGGTTTGAATTGGATACATTTTTTGTTTTAATTCTACTTTTTTTTATAGAAAATATTAAATAAAAGATAAGATATATAATAAGCATAAAAATAAATAATTAAAATATCAAATATTTTATTTGTACATCATTATATAACTAATAATATAATATTTAAGCATCTTAGCTCAAATAATTAGTAAAAATATCTTTAACTAAATATATTTTTCATAAATAGATATAAGTTATATATATAATAATTTTATAAATATATAAAAAAAAAATAAGTGATATTATAAATTTATGAATATATATATATATATATATATAAAAGTTGGATTTGGATTGATTTCTAAAATCAAATCCAAAATTTGATCCTATCTAATAAAAAAAATTCTTTTATAATTTTTTATCTATTCGATTATCGATTTATTTATTTTTCAATTGTTTCTATTTACATTGAATTGATCCGTCTATGAACACTTCTTCCTGCTATGGCGCTTGATTCATGAATGAATCAATGGATGGAGTTGGACTCATCAAATATTTAGCAAAAGTAAATACAATATTTAAAGATTTTGAAGTGTCTCAAAGGACAAATCACTTTCATACGAAGAACATTGATATACTATTAAAGAACAAATTCGAACACCCATAAAAATTTTGCGACTAACGGGTTTAATTTTACGCATGAAAAGATAAATATGTTCATTGCTCAAGTGCATGCTTGGATATGTATTCGTTTTTTTTATCAGCAATTGAATATGCATTCGTATAATTCATTTTGAATAGTGTAATTTTCTAAAATTGATTCTAAGTAAATATAAATTTATAGTGATATGATTTTTGTTTGGATAAAACATATTTAAAAAGAGACTTTAATACACGATGTTTTGTTTGGAAACTTGTACTATTAACTAAGATTGATTTTGAGATTGTAATTATCAAAATGTCTTTACGTCTAATTAAATGTATACATAGAACAAATAACATGATTAAGAATATACATTAAACAAATATCGTGTTTCAAGTTAGTATTAATGTAAAAACTATTTTTAATTGTTTTAATAGATTTCAGTCTAAAATTTAGAATCATATTTTTATTACAATGTCAAATATCACGGTAAATGAAAAAAATAATAATCTCTTTATAAATGAAAAAAAAGACTCATAATATATTCTAAGTTAAGGCATGTCAACCATGAATCCAAATACTTTCAAGAGTATTTCAGTATTTTTTATTAATGTCTTTCTTGATACCTTATATTTTCATTCATTTTTTTTCTAATGTTTCACCTTTTATTTGCACGGAAAAAAATAAAACGAGAAAGATAGAAACTTAAAACATTTGAACGAGAGAAAAGTTTGTTACTGATTTTTTTCTCATATATTTCAGCTACAAAATATTTTTATTTATTTATTTCCCCCTATTTCAGCTCTAAGAAGGATGTTTTAAAGTATACAAAAAAAAGAAAAAAATGAAATCACTCTATTTCTCGAGATAGAATAGTTTCAAATAGCATAATAATTATTGAGGGGTGTGTGTGTTTTGTTCTATGGCTTGGTGTTTGTGTTTTTAGATAAAGATGGAATTTGGATTAAAACAAGAGGCACACAAATTGTAAGTTGATGAAAATTGGATTGAAACAAGAGACACGCATATGATAAGTTCATTCAGCGGTCGATGGAAGATGTAAGTAGATATCAATCGATAGCACATTGTTATGCAAAAGGAATTATGCCATAATGCAAAATTAGTTATAGGTGAAATCTTTAAGCGTTTCTTTATCATTTATCGTTTTTTTAACTTGAAAAGAAATGCAAGTGAGATTCACCATTTTCTTTTAAAAAAATTATTTTCACCATATTTCATAAATAATAAATTGACTCTTGTTATTTTATCCCTTTTTTCTCATTTTTTTTCCTTATCTTTTAGTTACCAAATGTTGAGAAAAGTAATTCTAAATTAATAGTAAAACTCAAGATTTTAGTCACCAAATATGGAGAAAAAGTAATTCTAAATAATAATAAAACTCGAGAAAGGAAAGTAGTAAAGGAATATTGACTTTTGTTGTTTTCTCTTATTTCACACCACTTTTTCGCCATTTCTTTGTCATCGCCACTAAATACAAAGCAAAAGTGAATTAATTAATATAAATCAAGAAACTAAATGAAAGTAAAAAAAGAAGAAGTGAAAGTGAATACAACTCAATAAAACTCAACAAATGAAAGTATTAAAAGCAAGAAAATCGTATTAAATTTTATTGTTGTTTCCTGTTTTCACACCTCTTTCTTAAGAAAGGAAGAAAAAACAAAGATTAAGTAGTAATTGAAATTTGAGTTTTTCCTAAGTGAATATTTTTTCAATTTTGTTTAGTAAATTGAATTCTAATATTTGTTATTTTATGTCCAATCTCACATGATTTATCATTAGTTCTTAATTTATATTTATTAATTTCTTATTATTTAAGTGGACCTCAAAACCTCCATTTTAAAAAAGTGGACCTCGAAACCATGAAAAATATGGCGTTAGTTGTATACAAAAAGACGAAGCAATGTAAATATAATTAGGAAACTATTTATAATAAAAAAAATTAATAAAAAAAGTGATATTATGAAGGTAGAAAGCGCGTGGATTGGTGGGTGATAGCTTATGGTGGACTGTTTGTGCTCTTACAGCAGAATCTTTGTTTCATATAAGTATACGACCATGAGCATATAACACAAATACACAATAGATCATACTACAAATCCAACATTAACATTTAACAAATACTAGTAGGAGCACCAATTATACAATATACATTATACATTATACACCCCCCTTTAACTTCGGCGCAGCAACACACACAACACAAGTCGCAATAACTTAATTAATTTTAAAAAATGAAAATACTACATGCATGGAAAGATAAGAATAAAGTGCAAGAGTTGATTAGCAATAATAAAATAATTAATCAACGAAAATCAACCAGCACCAACATTAAATATGTGTGTTAATTAATTAACTAATAAAATGTTCTCTCACCTTCGTTTCTTCTGTATCTGTCGTCACTCTCTCATACGTCCCTTTCAGTCATAAATTAGGGAAAAGCAAGCAGACAGCTACACACAACACACTCTCTCCCATTCCTTCTTCTTCTCTTCTATTGTATTTGTAAGAGCGCAAAACGTTAATCACTCTCTCTCTCTCTCATCTAATAATCATAATCTTCGATGTTCCTCTTTTCTCAGTTTTCTGCTTCTTCCTCATAGTCTCTCTCTTCTTCTAATCACTGATCATGGCGGCTACGTTTGATGGATTCTCCATAAGGTATATCTATTTATCTATTATCTACTGTTTGTGGATTTGGTTTTACTAACATAAATACATAGAAGCACGCTTTATAGGTTTTGATTCGCTGTTGCAGGGACTACACATCCAAGATGAGGTCCATCGACGTTTTCAAGTGCTGGCCCTTCGCATCCAACTCCTCACGTGATACGTCACGTGAGGAGGTTCAGTCGTGGCTTCCGCCGATGAATCCTTGCCCTAGATCCGACGATTCCAACGACCGCCACGCCCAAAATCCGGAGAATCCGCCTTCTGCTGCGGAAGTTATTAGAACCGACGAAGACGGCGACGGAGATTGCAGCGAAGAGGAATCTGCAGAATCTATGGATTCCGAGAAATCCGCGCCTCCTTCCGACTCCAACAACAACGAGGACGAAAAATTGGAGATGGTTTGTCCGGTGTGCCGCGAATTCAACGCCGCGACGCTCACCGCGGTGAACGCGCACATCGACGGATGCCTCGCGCAGACGATGAGAGAGGAGCGTCGCCACATGAGGATTATGAATTTGAAATCTTCCTCGTCGAAGTCGAAGCCACCGAAGAAGCGCTCCATCGCCGAGATTTTCAAGGTGGAGGAGCAACAACAGCCTCCACAGCCGCGGCCACAGCCGCCGCCGCCGCTGCCTCAAATCGAGAGCGTGTTGAAGTTCTGGCCGTTCCGCGAGGGCGAGGCGGATGATGTTTCGATTACCGTTACGAAGTTCGAGTGGCTCTCTCGGCGGCTTGAGGCGCTGAGATCCACGCGCGGAGGTGGCGAGTCGGCGAAATCGGACCAAGGAGATTCATCGGAGGAGAAGATGGAGATGGTGTGTCCTGTATGTCGAGATTTCAACGCCGCCACGGTGACGGCAGTAAACGCACACATAGACGGTTGCCTCGCACAGGCCGTCAGGGAGGAACGGCGGCAGATGAGAAGGACGACGGTTAATTGCAAGCCCATACTTAAGGCGCCTCCCAAACCTAAGGCGCCGAAGAAGCGCTCGATCGCGGAGATTCTCACTATGGCACCACCGATCGAAGCCGGCAAAAGTAAAGCGATTCAGGTTGAGGAAGAAGATGAGGAGAAATCCGATTATGGCTATTCAGGTGGAGATTCAACTAGTTCCGCCACTCCTGCTCCTTCTGCTTCTGTTGCTAGTCCCGTTGCTTCGGTAATTAAGAACAACAAGAGTACGATGAAGAATAGGAACAAGAAAAAGTTGAAGAAGAAGAAAAGCAAGGTGGAGAAGCACGGTGATAGTGGTGTGTGGTTCGTGAGCCATGAGAAGAAGACAGTTGTGAGCAAGAAGAAGAGGAAGAAAAAGAAGAATGCCTTCAACAACGTACCAACTGGGAACAAGGTATGTGGTTTGTCTCATAAAATATAAGTTTATCTTTCGTTATATGCTGTATGTTTCCGCGATTTGCAGCTAATTCCTGGCTAATAAGTATGCAATTCATGGAATTTGCGCATAAAATATTACCCGTTACTGTAGATTTTGCGTTGATATGGTTTCTTATGCCATGGGATTATAGCTTTCCCTTTCCTTACTCTATGTCTTGCTTTTTCTGCATAAATTTACTGCTGAAAAAGCTGATTAGAGAGAGCTTCACATATTTGTGGACGGAGGTGAGTGTGTTTTTTTTTTTTTTGGTTGAGTACTTGAGCGAAATACGCGGCTAGTAAAAGTTGGGAAAGGGGAGTTACGAAAAAGGAAAACTAAGACAAGTGCCTTCGTGCGCGGAAGGGATTCAGAAGGTAGTGAAGCCTGCAAGAGTGTTGCTCCAGCTGTAGTGTGTGTGTGTTGTGGTATAATCAGTACAAGTACCCTAGCTAGAAGGGGCCACTCATGGATTACGAGGTAGAAGAGAGAGCTGAGTCTAATGATGAGGGGTTTCTCTAGCCCCGTCACTATTAACTAATAATTTGGGGGGAAATTATCATATGGGCCATGGGTAGATCAACAGATTCTCATCATATATCTCTTGTGGCCAGTTTTTCGGACGTAGAGGTTTTATACACAGCTTACAGCTGGATGTATTTTGGCTATTGGGAGAACTGCGAGTGGAGGTCCAGAATTTGATAGATCATTTATTGGGTCTGTCAGAAGTGTACATTTAGTTGATTTGGATTGATGAATGTTTGCATATGCCATTCTAGGTGGGCATGTATCATCAGAAAAAGAATACTCTGACTTGGGTTGATATAGATCATTATCGCATGGGCATATTTTATGGCGTATTAGTGAAGTAGGGGGTGGTGATGGTACATATAATGGTTTTTGGACTTTCTGTCGTTGTGAGACACCTGATCATATATTCTGAAAGTGTTGGTCTGTGGGGAGAATGACTTCGATGTATCGGTCAACATAAGTTAGCCACTCATGTTTTGGACATGTTCAGACAATTTTGAGATACGATCAAATCAATGAGTGTCTATTAGAACCCAACCTAAGTGTATATAGAACCAAGAGAAAACCGAAAACAATGTCAGTTTGTGGTTACGTTGGCCGAAATTTGAAAGTGGAAGTAGTCAAATATTTAACTTGGCTAGCCATGAAGGTTACTCGATGATGATATAAGGATGATATGATCTTGCTGCCAACTGTATCCTTAGAAGTGAAATTTATAACTTGACTGTCCTTACTGTATCAGTAATGGCATCTTAATAGTGTCTAGATTGTTGTTTTAAATAACGTTTCTAGACTAATATTAGTAAATACTTTGTTTTCCAAAAATATTCTCGAACTCTGGTTCCATAATCATAATATTTTTTTGAGTTTAATATTTATATATTGATGGTCTAAAATAATTTTATATCGTCATCAAATCATAAATTATCGTTTAAATTATTTTAAGATAATTATTTTAAAAAATCAACAAAAATATCATATATGATGAAGTATGATTGAATGATTGTGTAAAATTTTTTACACTTTCAATGCATAATTATTTTTCTCTATTTTTTTCCTTCCTGTCATTTCTTTTCAAGATTAAAATAGATTGAATTTTTTGGGCATTCAGATTCTACTGAATCTCAGGTTTGGAATGGGGTTATATGGACCACGTAAATTTCTACGGAGGTGTATCATATGTGATATGTGCATTTCAACAGTGAATGTAGCAGTCTCAAATTTATGTAAAAAAAACTATTTAAGCATCATGATTCATGCATTTGCCATTGTCCTCCCCTCCCCTTTTAATAAAATCCATTTAATTTAGAGATAAGTATTAATTAATATCCCACTATTTTTTAATTTAATTAAAATAAAAGACTTTAAGAATATTTTATTTATAATTAGAGGCTTTTCTCATTTCAAAAGAGCGATTACTTTGCATTTTAAATTTCCTTTCTGCAGAAGGAACGAACTAAGTAAGGTATGTATCGTAAAAATATTTTACAATAATAATTTTAACCACATGGTGATATTGGTTAATTTCAGAATCTGTAATAGTTGTTTGTTATAATTATATTTGCTACATCCATGCATGTGTTTTTCGTTAGCTTCTTCGTATAAACAATGATAAGAATGTATATGTTGTTATAGAAGTACAATTTTTACAAGGATATTATTTTTCGAAGGAATCTCTTGTGATTTCAAACAGAAGATTTCTTACATGATTCCCCAAAGTGGAATTGTACAAGGTAGAAAATTTGTTACAAAAAGGGTTGTCATTACAATTTTGTTTATTTTATCAGTGTAATTGCAACTTATCGGATTATTAATATCTTCATAGCATATAATTATTTACGCCCCAGCTTTCAGTTACAGCTAGATTTTTCCAAAAAATAATATTCGTACCAAATTGTACAAGTTTATTTAGCGTTCTGTTTATCAAGTAAATTAAAATCGATTTTAGGGTGTAATAAAAAAAACGATTTTAGGGATATGTACTTTTTATTAATACGTAAAAGCTTTTAATAGATTTTACTATCGATAAATAAAATTTTGAATTAAGCTCTCATGCATTCTTCATGCTGGTATTCATATATATAATTATACCTACATCTAGCTTAATATATGGTTATTTCATGTATATTCACTCGTAAAACCTTTAAAAACAATAGTATATTTGTACCAGAATATATATGCTCAAATAACCTTATATTTATTAACTACGAGCATTTTCTGGGATGTATTGATAACAAAAAATTTCAATAGTATTTTTTAGTACCTAAGTGTATTTTATGGCTACTTAAATATATGATCTATGCATTTATGATATATACGTATATAGATTTGTATGTTTCCCTCTTCTGAAAATTGTTACTAAAATGACCAATTAATATAGTCATGAACGGAGTGGCCTCAATCTTTTACAAAAAGCTTTTTGATGAGGGACAAGAATTACAGAAAGCTTTTGGATGACCAATTAATGGTCTGAGTAAACTTTTAGGGACATTCATCTTTGGACATCAAGTTACTGTAAATTGTAATGTAGCAACTGTCATGGACAATTGAAATCCTTTCACATTCATCTTTTGGCATAAACGTTGTTGTAATTTTATTTACTTTCTTATTAAAGCTATAATATAACATCCATAAAAAGGCTACATTTCAAAAAAAAGCATATTTATCTTCATATTTTGCATAGCCTAAAAGCTTAGTCAGCTTATTCTGATTTTATTATAACATCCATAATTTTGTTAATCTTGTCTATCTCAGAATGATGCTTACGAGCGCATGGTGCAAAATGCAGTAAATAGTTCCAGAAAACTAAAAGGTACAATTGATAATAAAATGCTTCCACTTCATGAGGTTAATCCTTCTATCGGCAGAAAGAAATCAGGCATACATTGCTTATCGGTAGAAAAGAAGCAACAAGTTAAAAACTGTGACTCAGTTGGAGAGCAACCAAAAGCAGTATCTCCTGTTCATGGCATTCTTAAGAACCACTTCAAACATGTTTCTGAAAAGACATCAAGTGGCAGTAGTATTGGAGATGGTACTGAAGAAAGCCATGATAATGATCAAGAGCCAACCTCGGACAGACATGTGAAATTCTCTGGCAAAGATGATATACTTGGTCCAAAAAAGACAAATTCATTTGATGAAACCATGTTCAAGTTATCTTCAGATGCGCTGGCTTCTTCAGTAGTAAAGGAGAAGTCCTCTGGAAGTGACGAAGAAACTGCAAGTTTGGAGCCAAACAGAAATTATCATCATATTGCCGTTAATATAGACAGAGACAAGAGAGAGGAGGTTTGCCCTATAGTTGAAAGTAAACAGTTTTCTAACACTCTGGAACAAGATACCGTACAAAGCTTCTTGAAGCCATGTATCAATCAAGAGAAGTCGAAGCAGTTAGAAGAGAAGTCAGAGTTGTTGACCAAGGTGGCAGTTTGTGACAAAAATGATTCACAGTTTTTTTATGGAGGCAACAGAACTACCCTGCATTGTTCTCCGTATGCCGACATTTCTAGACCTCTTTCCGCAGTCCAAGAGCATATGTCTGGTATCAATACACAAGTGTGTGAATCTGGATCTTTCAGCTACAGTGGGAAGTTGGACCATTTGAATGATCCACAGGTTGATGCTGTTAACTCAAATGAAAATACAGAGACATTTCTGGAGCCTTCTTCATCTTATTTTGCAAATGAAAAACCAGAATCTCCATTGCAAACTTATGGAGATAAAGATAATAGTGGCGAGGCCTTGGGTGACAGACAGTTTTCTCGTATGCTTTCTGCAGATATAATTGATAACTCATTCCCCATTACAGGCTCGGAGAAAGGAAGTGATAAAAATAGCAGTTTGGATCCGAATTTTTTTGGTTTGCCACTCAATTCTCATGGTGAGCTAATCAATTTCAGTTCAAGTGGAGACTTAAGGATCAACCAGTCAGATACATCAAGTACATTACGTGGCTCTTTTAGTGGCTTACCCATTAATGATATTCTCCATCAAAGTAACCAGGAAAATTTAAACATTAATGAGAATCATGTTGTTCAGAAGACATTTCCAAAAGATGGTCTTAATCCATTTCCACATCATCCAACCCGATTGCCTGTCACCGAGTTACAATCTAGAGAGAGAGAAGATATCCACCGACCTAATTCTTCAGATATGTGTTCCAGTCACTATGTCCCGCCACTTAATTCAGAGTTGAACCGTAAGAAAAACTCGTTCATTGAACAGAATCAATATGACCGGGTCAGGAAACACAATGGAAATGGGGTGGTTTCTCTGAAAGAAGATTCAGATCATATCTCACCAAGTTTCAGCCAACCAACAATGAGGTTGATGGGTAAAGATGTTCCAATTGGAAGAAGCAGCCAAGAGTTGCAACAATTTGCCGGAGATGTTTGGCCTGATGAGGAATCCAGAAGGAAGAATTATTCTGAATATGCTGCTTTAGATCACTCTTTATTGGGAAGAAGTTCTAAGCAGAAATGGGTATCTGGTTCACCTTTACAAATATCAGCTGACAATGTATTGCAATCAGCAAAAATTCAAAGCAATCAGGCAGCACGAAGCACCTTATTGACGAGCAGTAGATACTCTGGATTCTCTCAACAGTTTATTGATCGGCAAGGTAATCATGTATCTCAAAATGGAAGTCTTGGAGTCAACAGAAATGCCAGTTCTTATTTCAATCCCATTACTCAAAAGTCTAGTTCGTATTCAGTATTTAATGGTGCATCCAATGACTTTTCAGAGCAGTTTATACCTGGAGCTAAACCTCTAGGATTGAGCTCTCAATCAGTGGTACTACCTACTCCTGGCAATTTTAGTCACTCGCCTCATGTAACCAATGGTGAGCTGAATGACAGGAACAAAAATCCCCATGTTACAAAATCAGCCTTTGGATTTCCTTTCTTGCAGCCAACTGTGAATGTACATGCCAAAACATCTTGGTTTCATAGTCCCTACAGAAGTTCACCATCGTGGTTGTCAAGCTCAACAGATGAAATGCTACCAGGGACCTTTTCTAGGCAATTTTCTGCTTCAAGTAGTCAAAATTTTCCTCAAAATCTGTGGGGAAATAATTTCACTACTCCATTTGTGAATCATTCAGCAGAAGTTCGCTTTCCTTCTAATCATCTGACTTCTTCTCTAGGTCCCATGCAGACGACTCCTCTTTCTCCAGCATCAATTGTTCATCCTCTACATTTTCCGGTTACACCCTCTACCATAAATAGTGATAATAGAAACATAAATAAGGTCGCTGATAGATTTAAGTTTGATGAGCATCATCTGTGCGCAAATACCAGGAAGAGACCTGCAGCCGCAGCCAATCTTGATGAATCCAGGTTACCGAATATACAAGTGCAAGAAAACTTGAGTCGTATAACTAGGTTGCCTGAAGAAAAGTCAAGCGTGGAATTGCAACGAAACACAAGAGCACTCGAACTGGACCCGCACATGGGCAGTGCTAGGAGTAGGTGTTGTCAGCATGAAGCACAAAATCTAAATCCTGCAAGTTATCCTGCTGTGAATTCTTTTAAACTGGACGGCATGGTAACATCAGGTCCTGTCCGACTTGGTCCTAAAAGAGCGAAGCACATCCTAAATTCCTCTTAAAATATGGATCAGGATTACAAGCTATTCTGCCATATTCTCACCTGCGATTACTGACAGTGATAGTGATGTAGAAATTCAGAGAAAATTGACAAAAGTATACTGATTTTAGGTGTAAGTTATATCATTTTATCATATCTGTTTCTCCTCCTCCATAGTATATATCCATTTGAGAACATAACAGGATTGTCCATGTATCTATATTGCCAGGTTGCTGAAACCGGTGGAAAATTGATATAATTCCATCCAGTCTTTTGATACATCCAGCTCTCAGTTTTGAAGTTTTATGCCCTTTGCAGAGTTTTGTCCCCAAAGAATGACGCTTTGGATATCTATCTCTAATTTTGAGCCAGGTATACCCACATGGCAAAGATATGATGTGCTTATTTTTGATACAGCAGAAAGGAAAGAAAGATGGGATTGAGAATAAGGGACTAGTCCATCTCTCTTAACCTAGTCAATAAAACTTGAATTTGGGGCTTAGTTATATTCATTAACCACTGGATACTTCCTCATTAATTGGAACTGGCTTTGATTATTTTTTAGAAAACGGTTATTTTCCATATAAAGAAAAAAGAAATGATTACAAACTGCCTTGGATATATGAAAAGTTAATCCAGTGAACTTGCTTCTGATGGAAAAAATAGTTTTAATTTGCATTCATGTCTTAAGTTGAGAGAATTTAAACCGAATTACGTTTTTGTAATTGTTTAAAATATATTAAAATAAATTAATTTGACCGATTCATTCCAAGTTCAATTACAAAGGAGACGTTACATTAATGAATGAATTTATTAAATTTAAACGGATTTCATATTCATTTGAGTCAAAATGGGCTAATGATGTGTCAGATATTAATTGCCGGTACATTAGCAATTATTTATTGGTTAAATTAGTATTTTGTTTATCTAATTTATTATTTAAGTTTAATTTTATTTTTTAATTTTTTTGAATTTAATTTCATCATTTAATTTTTTAAATTGATTCAATTTGATTTTTCAATCTAAATTCTAAGAAATCACATTTTGTGATGTTCAATGAACCGATTTTAAAAATTAAATAATCAAATTAAATATATAAAAACTAGAGAACTTAATTGAAAAAAAAAATTAAAGAATCAAATTGAATTAGTTTTAAAAATAGAAGACTAATTAAATCAAAAAAATTAGAGGACTAATATACTAAATTAATCCAACACAAATAAACATAAAATTTTATCAAAATCCAACATAAAAGTTAGTAGGCAAAGTATTGCGCAGTCGATCCTCTTGTTTGATTCTTTGTCTTATAGATCGTACTTCTCCAAGTATTTTATATATTGGCCAAACTTTCTTGTATTTTAAACTTATGTATTACCGAGCTAGAAGTGATGCTAACGAGTAACAAGTAATAACCAACAGCATCTTCGCATGAAAAGTGAAAATAAGGAGGGGTCAAGTTGTTACGTTTTAGACTGTTTCCACATATAAAATTGGAAGAGTCTAGGATAATTCATCTTACGAGTGCATGATTTTATGTTTCAATTTTTATTTTCTTCCTGATTTTAACTATTATCTGTTAAAAACATTCATTCAATACAGTATTATCTGTTACTATATAGTGCATATGCATAATAAAGTTACTATATAGTACGTGTATGCCAAACCGTTGAAGAAAAAAGGTTGATCAACTGGTTTTATTTTATTATAAGATTGGGTTTCCGCCACTTTAATTTATACATAATGACTATTACGTACGTCGCTTTGTTTGAAGATGAGTATTAGTGTATTACCCAATAAAGATTGCTTATGAAAGCATTATGGTTTTTGCGATCGTCAAGCTTTTCCATTGTTTTAATCCCAATTAAGCATGATTTTGTGGGTAGTTAATAGTTATGCTGAAGGAACTTAGAGGAAACCAATTAGTAACCATTTTGCAGTAGAATACTCGTTAAAGGGTGTAAAGAATTTAGCGAAAAACTGAGATAATTTACCAAATAATTTTGTTTTTTAAAACTAAATCAGAATATAACTATATCAAACTAGATAGAATGATCTTATGTACATTCTTAAACCATGGAAGATACATATAAAATAAACGAATCTTATAAAATTGCTGTCATTTAATTTAATTAATTAAAAAATGATTCTGAAACTCCGTCTCCTTCATGTTGAAATAAATACAGAAAGAAGTGTCGATTTCACAATGTTCACGTTCGTTTCATTCCAACTTCGTCAAATCGATAGTCACTATTAACTCAGCGCTTCTTTGATTCTTTTTCAGCCTGCACATATGAAAGTTAAAAAAAATGTTAAAAACACAGATATATAGATGAGCTTTAGAATGAAGAAATAATTCATAGTTGTTTTGTATCATGTATATCATACCGCTCTGACTACTCTCTCAAAGGCATCAGGGCCATATCTATCGACATAGCGTTCAACTGCTTTCCTTGCATCGAAGGTCATCATGTGAAGGACCTTCTTGTACTCCTCAGAATAATTGGAACTTCCATTACCATAGCTTCTTCCAATATTCTTTATGAATTGCGACCTCACATAATTCTCATATATGTAAGCCGCTCCATTGAACATTGGCAGTACCAACCAGATGCAAAACATAAGCTTCAGGTATCCCCAAATGGGAAACCTGTATATATTATTATGCCAAAGTTCCAATATTAAATTGTTGTGTGCCTATAAATATATATAGTTTAATTTGACATTATGTTGATGTCAACATATCAAGCAAGGATCTTATGAGTGGAAAGCTCAAAGAGGGTCATGAAGGAGTATAAAACCCAATACGTTAGCCACTGTTGATCATCCAAGGTTGAAGGACTTTCAATTGCTCGCATTGATGCGTATCTGTGATATTTACCCGAAAATCAAGCATTTATAGATTAGTCATTTCTAGTATCAGATAATTAATACGCATGCCTTTGCGTAGGATTTTTAATTTCTTTCTTATTAATTGTTAATTAAGAAATATTATAGCAATCATGAAGTGAAAATGATACATGATATAGCATTTACTTACAGAGGATAAAGAAGAATCACTCCAGGCTGGTATGCAGAAAAAAAAAAGGCTGTTATTACTACGGGAGAAATATATAAATTGAGGTGATTTTAACACATAGTGAAATGGTAAGTGGGATAATTTAAAATTTATATGAGAAAAGATAATTAAACAAAATTTAATGAAGTGAGATATATATTGATGAGAAATGTTTTAAGATGAAATGGAGAAAAATAAATTTAGTAGATGATTAAACTTGTTATTATCTCTATATTTCTTACTGTTGATTTTTTGTTTTTTTTTCTCTTTCATTCACTCTTCTTTTCTTTTATCTTATTTTTTTCTTTTGTCTTATTTCTCATTTTTCTTCTTATTCTTTTTTTTTTATCTTTTTTTTATTTATCATTGAGTTTATCTATTATCACCGATCTTAATTAAATTGAATTAAAGGTGATCTTGATGTTGTTTATAAAATGAATTTTTTACTTGAGATTTCTCAGGTATTATTTGTGTGAAAAGTATAGCATATATACGACACAAATTACAGATATTTTTAAAAGCAAATTAATGGAGAGAGATTAATTAATTTGTTCACCCTATTATAGTGTCCAAATGTCTTTGTACCATTGTTCCAAGAACACCCATGATGAAGAAACTGCGATACTCCGCTTTCCTGGTGGGCAAATTCAAGCCTTATTATGAGATTTGAAGGAATATGAGTGGTATTAATTGTGGATGCATGCAAATTAAAGATTTTGTATATATTAAGTGTAGTAGCAGGTGAATGAAGCAAAGCAACGGAAGGTTGGTGGGATGGACCCAAAAGTTATATTTTTCTCTCAAGAGAGGAAAAGAGACACCATAAAGATTAAGGTATATGTGTAACAAAACGGGAGGGGAATATAAGGATGCCAAAACTTTGGTATTTCACGTGCCTTTGGTGCATATTCATGAGTTATCGTATTACCTTTTGTCGTTGTGGTATTAAATGCTAACCAAGGTGCCTACCCTTTCAATTGTTTCCCCCCCGCCTCGGTAGAGTTGCGTAAATAATACTGCAGCCTTTAGTATATAGGACAAAATAGTACCCATCAAATTCAATTTAATTCAAACCCTACTTTAAAAGTTTTAGGGTCCCGAGAGAATCTATTTTAAATTTCTCCCTTCTCATTTTTCTGAATTATGTGTCTATGTTCATTACTCCTATAGTACAGTATAGTATGTATACATGAATTTAATTTCCTCTTTAGTGTAATGTCAGTATAAAAAAGTTTTGTAGTTGTATTTAATGTTGTGCTCTCACATTATTTAATACAATTTGATATCTCTTCTGTTTATTAATATAATCAATTTTATTAAATAAAATGTTAAAATAAGATTGAACAATGTAATGAAAGTGCTTTGAGTCACTAGGATCTTGTGCCTGAAGAGGAGTTTGAATAATTTGTACAAGGCGACAAATTCAAATTTCATCACTATCATTATACGAAAAGTATCTTTTTATTAAAAATCTATATACAATTATCTAATGGGAAAGTAAGAAATGAGAGGTAAGATCTTGACCATAATTATTTGACTTAAATTTAATCTTGATGATCCATTTCATTTTATGGTCAAAATTAAATTTGGACGTTATCAAGAATTTTCTATTTATTTTTTTGGTATGCTTTCTAGCTTATTGCGTTCAATACCTTTTTGAATGTTAATTTCATTATGATATTTGATTTTTGCCGTTCAAAAAAATATGATATTTGTTAAATTGATCTTATTAAACACATCAAGTTTATAAAAAATTGCATAATTCAAAAATTAACTAATACTTGATAAAAAATTCATTTTGAACAATAATACATTTTCAAAAATATAAATAAATAATATAATATTGTATATATATGAATTGTTTAATAGTGCAAGAGTATTGGACTTTTGTAATAAATG
>CM023942.1:23457907-23503625 GCA_013407115.1 Glycine latifolia | reverse complement strand
ATATATATATATATATATATATATATATATATATATATATATATATATAGACACATTTTCTATATAGATAAGCAAAATAGGAAAAAATTTAAAAGAGTATTGAAATTTCATGTTTGAATGATGTACTTAATACGTTGTTTGTAATTTTTGTCCACTCATGGCGTTTTCAATTGCGTAATATGAAGAAGAAGAAGAAGGAGGAGGAAGATTAGGCACCGACCATTTGATCATCGGATCTAATTTTGCAAAATTAACTTCGTATAAAATCAGGCATGATGATTTAATAGCACTAAAAGCAAAATATGATACCTGTACATATGAATTTTTTTATTTCTCAAATGCAATCATGAACATAATAACTCCTCCACACAAGAAGCAATAAAAAATAATACATCGCTTTTGTCTGCTACTTGTTATTTTTAATGGTAAAAATTAATTCCAATACATCTGTTTTTCTCTTTTCCCTAAAGTGAGGGCATGCATTGTACACTCCCGTTTTCCTCTTTTCCCTAATAGAGCTTGATCAATACCAAATTAGTACTTTTTACACACACACAAATTCCAAATTATTCAAAATTAAGAAAATACAAGCTGAATTAAGCAATATGGTCGGTCAAAGTAAGAATCTTGACATGGTTGTTATGCCTAAGTTCATGAGGCACTGGCCCAAAAACTCTAGTCCCAATGGGTTGGCCTTGCTTGTCAACAACCACACCATACACTTCGGATGTGCCTCCTTCACTGATGCTATTATTGTGTCACCTTCTTCCCTTTCAATGCTTGAAATGCACATCACTTTTTTCGCCCCCGAGTTATCAACCACCTTCAGAACCGTCCTCATCTGTATGAACCTGCTGTTGCCGCTAAAGCCACACAATTTCTTTCATCAGTCATGCATGGATCTAACAATCATTCCAATTTCCATGTCTAGCATTTCTGGATTACCAGCTTGTCCACAATTTGCAAATAAGATAAAACTTAGATTCAGTTCTTTAGATGTTGTTTGCGCTGTTCTCCCATTAGAAATGGAGCTTTACCCTGATAATCCATTTTAGTCCTTTAATGCAAACTTTATTACGTAGATTACCAAAAATGAAACTCTAATTCTAATTGAATAACAACATCAACAGCCAACAATACCAAAAAAACTTTATCTAAGTTTTATCCTTGAAAATATCACCCGTGATCACAAGTTCACAGCTATGATATTGCCATAATTGATAAACTGACCTGGGATAAAAAAATTGCTGGATTTTATCTCATGCGATGTTAATGAACCAGACAAGTTATTATTCCTTAATTTACCAAGCAAAGAACGGCCCACTAGTTTGATTTTCAAGACATGAAACCAAAGCAAAGCTAATTACTTCACCGTGAAAAAATCAGTTCATCAATATGGAAAAATATATATATCATGGCAATAAAAATGTTAGGGGATTTATCCATCACATAATGAATGCAATGCATACTTTGGCCTACCGAGTTACACAAAGCTTGATATGTGAAATTTCACAACTTCAGATTGACTATTAAAAAGCAAACAACAAAGTGAAACTAAGGGACATTTTATGATCGGATGACAAGATAAAAATTCATTATACTGTGTAACTGCATGAACTATAATTAAAAAAAAAAATTATTTTATCAAAACTATTAGCAGATCTAAAAAAAATAAAATCCAACAATAACAATCCAACCACGGTACTGATGCATGCTTATTACCATAAAACTTGCTCAATGACTCTAAGCTAATAGAAAACAAATAACAGAATTTTAATGAAAATTAGCTCAATAGCTAAAAATTGAAGGCTTTTATGAAAACCCAGGAGAAAACACTGGGGATGAAGCAGAATAAAAAAGTAGAACATCTTCAAGTAAGGGTTGCAGCCATGGTTGAAACTTTGAGCATTTTTCGTGTACCCAAAGAACAAAGCAACTATTATTGAGCCATGGGAATGGTATAATGAATGCAAAGAAACTCAAAGGAAGAAGAAGGAATGGAAACCGAGGCGGGTGAAGAACAGAACAGGAACGATGCAAAACCAGGTCATTATTGGGCCTTCAATTTTTGGTTTCAGAGCATAACATTATTTATTGGGCCACTTAAACCAAGCCCATACTTTTACCAACAATATTTACTTCACATCAATTTTATTGTTTAAATATCAAATAAGTATTATGAAGATAAAAGAATTTATTTTCGTGTCTTGAAATTACTTGATAAACTTCTATGATGTCACAAAATTTTATAAGAGTCCATATTATTATAAAAACAAACATTAAAAAGATTAAATTAATGGTTTTGTCTCAAAAAAGTAAAAAGTCAATATTTTAGTTATATTTTTTTTTTTTGGTATAGGAAATGCTAGAATGAAAAGACACTGATGTCGATGATATGCTGAGGCCACCAACAAAGGCTCAACTAGAGGATTAGTTGCAGTTACTCAATTAGTCTTTAGGTGTCAAAGAATATCTTTGACGAGGGTTATCCACCAAGAAAAACGTGACGTAAAGAATATTCGATCCCACATCTATGAAAAAGGTGAAAGTTCATTCTTTTTTGTGTATCCATACAACATTAGAAATAATAGAGCAAAAGCCATGTCCACTATATGCCATAACAAATGTGTTCTTTGTATGCAGTTTGATTTTGTAGATTATGGCAGCGTCTAGTATGGGAAAACTTAACAAATCTCCCATCATGGGAAACAAATTTGGTACATATGATTAAGATTATGACTATTGTGTGGATGTCCACATTGGATTAAATTAAAAATAATAATAATAAAAGAAGAGCGGTTTCGTCTTTCTCAACGTCCTAGACAACGTGGGTCGCGAGGTGCCGATCATGCACCACCTCACCGGCGATCGCAATATCATCGAGATGTTGCTCAATCGTGCCTTTCTATTCCAAAATTGTCATTTCTCTTTTTTCTCTTCTTCTTTTTCTTCCCCTTTCGCACTCCTCTTCTCCATATCTGAGAGATTACTTCTCCTTCCCTTCTGATGCCGGAGATGTTGAGGAGACATTGTTTGGAGAATCGCGCGGTTGACCTCCCCAAATTGTGCGTCAGCGGACTTCGCACCACAGTATGTGTATACCCATGGTACTCCCTCAGTCACATATCTCAAAAAACTCCTATATCAGATGCACCACCTTATCTTCACACGGTGAGAGACATCTAGCCCTTTCCCATGCTAGACGCGCCCTGTAGATTATTATGGATCTTTCTGTGTTGACACTCTAACATATCCTATTAAGGATGATTTACTGTTTTTTTTTTTTTAAAGATCACGAAAATATCTTTGGTGTTGACGATAAGCTACACAAAGAAAAACGAGGGATTGGAAAGAAAAAAGTTATTTTCCTTTCCTTTTATGATCCCAACCAACAAAAAGAACGAAAAATGAGGGTTGCAATGTTGCAAGTATACCCCAACCAATTCTGTGGTCAATCAATTCAAAGGAAATGTATAGAAGTATTTAAATTACGTTTACAAGTTGTTTCATCGTACGTACACGGTACATTTTTTTTTGTTTCCTACAAAATCATTCCCATGCCAGTGTGTTGATTTCTATGTAACAATTAATTGTCCTTCTTGCCAGCTTCACCCTCTTCAACTACTTACTTATTTTATAGTCGTGGTCCCTCACATCAATGATCAATTGGCTACTAGTGTTTTAGGATTTTGACTTTTGCTTTACAAATCACAGCTGTTAACTATGATTGCAATATTGCTGTTGTGGTGTGGTCCATACATTACGTATTAATTGGTATGACTATGAATTACCCGAGTAGATGGTGTAGGGCAATTGGAGAACACACAAAAATGGAGTAATTTTTTTTTTCTGACTTGCTTTTACTTGGCATTCTTAACATATTATCCTATTTTGCTTTGTCAATTTTGTTTTCCTCCATTAGGGCATATGAGACACAAGTGCTGCTTCTCTTCGGGATACAGAACCCAATTTTATTGTTGTGCCCTGTTTCCATTTTTCTAATTCTTCTAGATAGTTCCAAAGTTTTTCCCCACTATTAATTTATTCTCTCTCAGAACCTTCAATGATATGGTTCTATAGGATTTGCTGTTCTTATATTTGAATAGTACTAGTCAACTATTTACATCTTCTACTTGTACATATTTGTTCTAGTCCTTTTGATCGGTACTAACTTATTTGTAATCCACTTAATTAGAACTAGCTTGCTCAATTATCATTGTCCTGCTGCAATTATATGCATCATGAAATTTGTAAAAGAAGTTCAAGTCTTTTGCCGATTAACATATATAACTATATTCCAACTTCCGACCAAGTCTACTAGCATAGTAGTATCGCCAGGTTCATCTCATCTAAAGTACTGCCTGTTTTTAGTTTTCGTGAGTTTTTATAGTTTTGTCTTTAAGAAGACACCAAGATTAATTAAGAGAACAGGGTATTTTTAGCTTTGATTTTTAAGCAATATAAGATTTTTTTGGTGTACTCGAATAGTCAAATAGAAGCAACAGCCTCATTTCTGGCAACATGTATAATTGTATTGTGGCAGCATGTCTAGCATGTTCAATTAATATCCTCAATTGTCTTATATTTAAATCTCTAATCATCATTAAGATTGAATCTACTCCGTAAGCGTTGACTTTAGAAAAATTATGGGTGATAAAATTTATCGATATGATGATGATCAAATTATTCCTCTCTGTCCATTGACTTCTTATTTGGTGACCAATTTGTTGAATGTATTGTTCAACGTACAAGAAGTACCTAACTTTTTGGCTAAAGGCATTTGAGTCAACTACATTCCAGTCAAAAAGCAAGATTTTGGAATACATTCAATACAATATATGGATATATGGTTACTGAAATATTTTGAGGCTTTGCAAGGAAATAAGTAGCATCTCTAGGAATCAGTGTTCAACGCAAGGAAACCATTTTCAGCACATGAAAGATTCTCAGCAATCATAGTTGAAGTGTAGAAATGGCGTGTATGTGTCTGAAATCCTTGTTCTTGTCCTACATTCTTCACTTTGTCCACCCTCAAAAAATCCTTGTTCCTGTTTTTTCTTCTTCTTTTTCTTATGTAAGTATAAAGAATTGGTTTTCATGTCGTCATCAATCCATAAAAGATAATACTTGATCTGAAAAATATCCATGGAGACTTCACTTGAGTCATAATCGACACCCAGAAAGAGAATTAGAGAATAGAGAGTAAGGCATTAACACGACTGTTATTGATTTTTAGACACACTAATAGAGAGTAAGGCATTAACACGATTCAACACCTGGTTATTTGTTTTCATTTTTTTATATCTCTCTTTTTGTCATATTTTATCACTAATAATTTATTTCTCTTTTTTTCTTATCTCTTTTTATCGTTACATTTAACAAACATTACGTAATTTGGTTGTCAGGGATACCAAGTATTAATTTTTTTACTTCGTGCATGGTTTTACCTTCTAACTAATTTAATGACCAAGCGTTTCTGCTTTCATAGACCTTCTGATTCATATTACTAATATGTATTGGGAATTTTCTTTTTCTCTGGGAAAATACCTATGAATTGTCTTAGATGTAAGTGTCGAATGGTCATATAAATGCATACAACCAACTTTAATTAGCTGGCATGTGATCGATCAGAAATTGTCAAGGAGAAGAGATTGTATGCCCAAATTTCAAACACCATGATTATGAGTAGGTACGAAGAAATAATTGCACTTATCAATGGGTTATTATCAAACCTCCTTCCATATTAGAACAACGTGGTCCTTAAAGAAGAAACTTCAAGGATTCAAATTTCCTTTTATGATGTTAGGTCACCTATATAGGAGACTAGGACATAGAATGTAGCCTTAATATTGGCATTAAATTGCTCCGAACAGATGGCATGGGGAAAATTTGAATGTAAGGTTCAACAACAATGTTAGAAACAAATATACGTAGCTAGAGTATGAACCCTAAATAATGGCTAGGGACCATTCACACAATAACCAAATCTATGAATATGCCTATATATGAAATTAGATGGCACTAACTGGCAAGCTATAGGCGTTCCAGAAATACATTAGTATTGCATATTACATTGTACCAAAAAGAAACTCACTGCATTACCAAAATTTCTAGTCGAGTGTTTCGTTGACACTATTGTGATTGTGATTTGTGTTCGATCATCAGATTTTTTTATTAGTAATCGATGTGTATGGTTGTAGTTTAACAGGTCTTTTTGATTTTGGAGAAAAAAGGAATTGTAGTTTAACAGCTCTTAGACAGTTTTCTTTATGGTTGTATGGTTCTGTTTGGAAGGTGGTACGGTGGTACCCTTTTAGTATAGTAATAAATTTTTCCTTCGACTGATAAAAAAAAACATGTGCAAATTTTACTGTAAATTCTCGCTGAAATTAATAGTCTTTTTTTGACTTGGCAATGAGATGTGTTTTTCCTTAATCTAAATTTTTTATGATAAAAAAAAAAGAAGATTTCATTGCATTTGTTAAAAGTAATTAAATTAGGCATTAGGAATTGAGAAAGATTTCCTTTGCCTGGTCCGTATCTTCAGTAGATTTTACAACAAACAAATTTGATGATACATTTTCATCTCATACTCACGAATCAATGGCAGCATGCAGACAGAAGAAAACTTGGGAAAGATAGCTTATTACTATGTCAATTATTTTCTTTGAGCAAACTATATTGCTTAATTATGTTAGATAACTTTTATTATTCATATCTCAATGATGTGCGTAATTATGTTATTGAAGCTACATTTTCCATCGTTCGTCTCTTATACTTTTCCATGTATTTGATATCTGAAACAGAAACAGTTTGCAAAGAGGGTCCTAATTTATTCATCAGTTACATTGAATGAAGATAAGATGGTGTCGTCTTGCAAAATCGTTTTCTTTTTTCTTTGCGATATCACTTGAAACACCAACTGATTGAAACGAAAGGCATTTGGGTAAGACTAATCAAAGTAGTTCACCTAATGAACAGTTTCTTCTTCTTTTAGTCGTGCTTATAATATTCAAACTGTCCATTTCAAAAATGGTGACAATATTCTATTAGTTATATATATATATATATATATATATGATGAATGATTACATGCAAAATTTTGTTTGCGAAATCATTTTCTCGTTGAAGTATGCTAATAACTTGTAATATCTGCCCGACTGCCCCTACCACTTACAAAAAATAGAAATATAAATTCCTTCAACAAATCAGAAAAAATGAAGATATATGTATTCGTTTCTATACCTAATAGAGTTTTGGGAACAAGGATGAATGGTATATCCATTTTTTTTAACCACCATGATTAAATTTTTTTCTCCACAATGAAAATTCTTACAAAGCTTCATTCGGTCATTTTAATAATTTAGTCATATCTTTTTTTATGTATTATAAAATTAACAAAATTTAAACTTAATAATTTTTTTTTGCACAACAATTTAAACTTAATAATAACTTTCACAGATTACCCAAATATATATAATCTAAACCACTGTCGTCTGAGAGTAAAACATACAAATTATTATATGTAGAGCTAGCATAATTATCGTCTTACCCCTTATATTTCTTCTAACTAGAATATGTGTTTAACATTATCTATTTCATCGACATGGTTGACGAACCACACTATTATAAATTTGCTGCATTGTAGAAGGCTTTAAATAGATTACACACTGTTATTCTCTATCTGTATGAGATGCTAAGGCATCTCTTAATTTATTCTTGTGTGTATAAAAAAATAAAATATGCTTGCATCCCAATCTCTTAAGTATATTAAGATCAACTGTGTATAAAAGACACAATCAAACAACAATTATTATAAAGAGACTAAATATATATCATTTTTTGTCCTTATTTTTTTAGTTTGATCTTTCCTCTTTCAAAAAATTCATTTTACTCTCTATGTTTTTAAATTTGTTCATTTAGTCCTTTTGTCAATGTAGATTTAAGGTTCTGTTAATAATTTTTAAGTATTGACTATTAAAAATCATCATAAAACGTATTTTTTAATTTTCCCTTCTAAAATAGCTCAATATATATAATGTAATTAACACATAATGGCGGCTTTTAATTCATGCACTCTATTTTATTTCTATTATTGTGGATTACATTATTCTATCTTAGAGAACAATTAACAACTTGTATTCTAGTTAATTTATAATGATTACAAAAATATTTTATTAACTTATTATGTAAAAGTTAATTTTTTTTATATTTTAAAAGAGTTATTAGTGACCAACTCATTTAGACTACGGCTCGTCAAGGATTTGATTGAACTAACCAAATTTCAGCTCAATATTAATTAATTTGGCCTGGCCTAGCTAAACTATTTTGTTTTCATGCTCCATGATTGACCAACCCAAATAGAGATGGGAATATCTCAAATCGACAGCTCTATAAATTTCATTCAAATATCAAATGCACGACTATTTTAAGTGTGAGTAAAAATTTACAAGTGAAAAATGAATTGCTAAGGTGCATGCATATGAAGATATATAGATCTAATAAACGACTCAGGTTTTTATTCCAGGTGTAGTGTGCAACATTGATTCGATCTATCATAAAATCCTCACTCATGATTTTAAATTGCAGTATGTAATAACAATTGCGATTGCAACTTCAAGATATTTTGATATTGTACAATCACATCATAATCATAATTATGACAGCATCAATCATATTTTCTTACAATTACTTAAAAGTAAAGATTTTTTAGTTCACCGTAACACAACTGGAACCACAATTTAAAACCATGTCATCACTCATGTTTATATGTCATCTAAACTCTGAGCAATGCGTAGGTATCATGAAAAAATTACGTCAACTTGAGTCTGTAGTTTTAATGTCTAACTTTCGGTCGACACACATAAAATTTGATTAAACGCGGAAACACAGTTAAAAGAAAAGGAGTTTAAACGAAGGAAAAAAAGTTCAATATGTTTCTATAGTGTGAAAATTTGTAGTTCATTGACGTAAAGGCTATGCTCTGGATTTAGGCCCAACATCTATCACTACAATGTTTGATTAATTACTTGTTCAGAACTTATGTTAATTAGTCTCTTTATGTAACATAGGTACCATTAATCATATATTTGATTATAATTATGTAAACTCGATTAACTATAACACATGCATACCTTATATATAAACTGCATTCATATATTTGAATTTAACTAGGGCTTAAACGGGTCACTAAAACTTGAAGATAACCGTGCTATGAAATTAGCATTTTTGTTAAGAAGATATTTACAGAAATGTGTTAAGTAATTTTATTGATAATAAAACTCTGTACTTATAGGTTACAAAGTATAACAAATTAGATAACAAACTAATAACTAGATAAGATTATGTCTAACAAACTAACAACTAACCTATATTTAAAATATATAACAAACCAATTTGAAATACAAAGATATAGATAAGATTAATCTCATTAATCTCCCGTAACACTCCCCCTCAAGATGGTGTGTGTAAGTTTGAAACACCCATCTTGGCTTTTAAGTGCATGAACTGATCTCTACCAAGAGACTTGGTAAATATATCTGCTATTTGATTCACTGAACTGACTTTCATAGTTTTAATGAGACCAGAAGCAATTTTTTCACGAATAACATGACAATCAATTTCAAAGTGTTTAGTGCGCTCATGATAAACCGGATTGGAAGCAATATGAAGAGCAGATTGATTATCACAATACAGAGGAGTTGATCCGGAAATGGGAAGGCCAATGTCTTGCAAAAGATATGAAAGCCAACTGATTTCACAAGTTGCATTTGCCATTGCTCTATACTCAGCTTCAGCGGATGAACGGGAAACCACACTTTGTTTTTTTGTTTTCCAAGAAACGATGCTAGTACTCAAAAAAATACAATAACCAGTTGTGGACCGTCTAGTTATGGGACAACTAGCCCAGTCTGAATCACAATAAGCACGAAGGGAGAAGTCTGAATTAGATGAAAAAAACAGACCTTGCCCAGGTGTGGCCTTTAGGTAACGAACAAGACGAATAGCAGCATCCATGTGAGATTGGCAAGGAGCATGCATAAACTGACTTAATATATTGACCGAGTGAGTGATATCTGGACGTGTGACTGTAAGATAAATTAAGCGACCCACAAGGCGACGATATGGGGAAGGATCAGATAATGCAGTACCATGTGATGGAGAGAATTTCAAATGTTGCTCCATGGGAAAATCTACTGGTTTTGAACCAGTAAGACCACTATCAGAGATGATGTCAAGAGCATATTGACGTTGAGATAGAAATAAACCCTTTTTAGATGTGGCAACTTCGATACCGAGAAAGTGCTTCAATCGTCCCAAGTCCTTAATTTTGAATTTTTTGTGTAGAAAATCCTTAACCAGAGTAATAAGATGAAGATGTGAACCTGTAATGATGATATCATCGACATAAAGAAGAAGAAACACAGAGCTAGAATTGTGATGCAAGCAAAATAGTGAATGGTCAGCATTGCTATGAGTGAAACCAAAATCAAGAAGAACTTGTGAGAATTTTGAATGCCAATTCCTTGAAGCTTGCTTAAGACCATATAAAGATTTTTGTAGTTTGCAAACGCGAGTCTCTCCTTGACGACGAAAACCAGGGGGTAGTTGCATAAATACATCCTCATGTAAATCCCCGTGTAGAAAGGCATTATGGACATCAAGTTGATGTAACGACCATTGTTTAGCTGCAGCAATGGAGAGGAGGACTCGAACTGTGACAAGTTTGGCAACAGGAGCAAAAGTCTCAAAGTAATCAACTCCTTCAATCTGAGTATAACCCTTGGCAACAAGTCTCGCTTTATATCGTTCGATACTGCCATCTGAAGTTCGTTTAATTTTATATACCCACCGACAACCAATTGCCTTTTTTCCGGCTGGTAGAGGTACTAATGACCAAGTTTTGTTCTCATATAAGGCATCAATCTCAGACTGCATGGCATTGCGCCATTCCGGAAAATTCTTAGCCTCCGAATAAGACTTTGGTTCAGTATCAATAGCCAAAGAAGAAAGAAAAGAACGATAGGAATTTGAAAAACGGTCATAAGATAAAAAATTAGAAATAGGATAAAGGGAACCTGAACCATTGGTAGAAGAAGAAGACTGTGATGAAGGGAGAGAAACCACATAATCATCAAGATAACGAGGGCGGTGTCTCGTACGTGTTGTATAGTGCGGAACATGTGGTGGAGAGATAATAGTGGTAGGTGGTGTGGGTTGTTCGGTGGATGGTGCTGATTGTTCAGATTCTATTGCAACAGGGAATGGTTGAAAATGATTTAGGGGTTGTTGGTGGTCATGAGGGGGTAAATCCTCTTCAGGAAATGGGTGAATAATGGGAGAAGAAACGGTCATGTCTGGTGGGGGTAAAGGTAACACTAATTTTGGATTCTGAGCATTAAGCATTTGATAGGGGAAAATATGTTCATGATAAATAACATCTCTTGTAACATAAATTTTTTGTGAAGATAAATCAAATATTTTATATCCTTTTTGACCATGAGGGTACCCTAAAAAAAATTCCTGGAGATGCCCGATTAGAAAATTTGTGACTGATGTTGGTATTTCGACCATAAACCAAACAACCAAAGACTCGAAGGTGTGAAAAATTTGGTTTTTTATTAAAAAGAATTTCATGGGGTGTGCGACCTTGTAAGATTGTTGTAGGTAAGCGATTAATTATGTAAGCAGCAGTTAATACAAAATCTCCCCAAAAATCTAATGGCAAGTTGGATTGAAAATGTAAGGCACGTGCAATGTTTAGTAAATGTCTGTGTTTACGTTCTACAATACCATTCTGTTGAGGAGTATAAGCACAACTTGATTGTTGGAGTACTCCCAAATTTTGAAAGAAAAGAGTGGTATTGGAATTGAAAAACTCACGTGCATTATCAGATTGAATTTTTTGAATTTTCGAGTGAAATTGATTTTCAACCATTTTAAAAAAGAAAGGGAGAATTGAGTTAACTTCACTTTTGTGTTGCATGAGAAATACCCAAGTACTCCTAGAAAAATCATCAACCACAGTCAAGAAAAATTTGGCACCAGAAGAATGATTTTTTACTATATGGTCCCCAAATATCAAAATGAACTAATTCAAAACATTTAACAGTAGAGATGCAACTCAAAGGAAATTTTAAACGAGACTGTTTAGCCAAAGGACAAACAGTACAAGTGCATTTATTTGAAAACTTAATGCTCGAATCTAAATTATTGAATTGTGGAGATAAAGTTATGGCTGGATGTCCAAGGCGCCAATGCCACAAATCAAAATGAGAACCAAAAGATGCAGAAGCGACAAAAGCAGCAGAGGAATTATCCATGGTGTAGAGGCCCCCATGTTGCTCACCCATCACAGTAATCTTCTTCGTCTTCTGGTCCTGTAAGAAACAAGTAGTGGGAGTAAAAGTAATCCAAGAATTAGTGTCTGTGGAAAGTTTGTTAATGGACAAGAGATTAAAGTGAAAAGATGGAACATGTAGGACATTTGAAATTGAAAGACCTGGTTTTAAAAAAACAGAACCAATATGGTGAATTGGAACCAATTGATTGTCAGGCAATTTAACAGAGGTAGATACTTTTTTGTATGAGTGAAAAAGAGACAGATCAGATACCATATGATGTGTGGCACCAGAATCTAGAATCCAAATGGTAGAATGAGGTTTAAAAGAAGCAAAACAGCGGAAAGAAGTACCTGCAAAGTTTGCAGCAGGTTGTTCATTACCAGTATTAAGGAGAGAAAGAAGCTGTTGAACCTGAGTTTGAGTTAAATTATTCGGAGGTGAAGAATCCGAAGATGGTGTAATAACAGCAGCATTTGAATGAGCTTGAAGAGAAGATCCCGAGTCACGATTATAACGACTGGTAGAGCCACGCCGAGATTTCTTAGAACCAACATCATGTTTCCACCAGGAAGGATATCCAATTTTTGAGTAACAACGACTGTCAGAATGACCATCAACATTGCAAATAGAGCAATGATATTGAGACTTAGAATTGGCATTGCGGGATGAAGCATGTTGAACAGACATTGTTGATTGATCCAATGTGACAGATCGAGAATCTGATAAAGAACGTTGACGTTCTTCCTGTAAAAAAAGAGAATATGCTTTTGGCACTGATGGAAGTGGGTCCATAAGAAGAATTTGACTTCTAACAGAAGCATATGAATCATTTAACCCTTGGAGAAAATCCAGGAGATGATCATTATCATAGATGGCATTGAAATTTTGCACAATACCACAAGCACATGCTGGAAGTGTGCGATAAGATTCAAGTTCGTCACGATATGCCTTCAACATCGTGTAGTATGCAGAGATGGAATTGTTGCCTTGAGTTAGATTAGAAATTGCTCTACGAATTTCAAAAATCCGTGGTGCATTCTTCTGATTGAAACGAGTTTGAAGATCAAGCCAAATGTCACGTGCACTCTTAATCCAGATAATGGAATTGGCAATTGTTGGGGTGGTTGAATGTACAATCCAAGATTGGACCATACTGTTGCAACGAATCCATAATGGAAGATTTGGACTGTTTGGTTCAGATTTGGGAATGGTACCATCAATAAATCCAAGTTTATTTTTTGCTTCTAATGCCATAATGATAGCTCGACTCCAAGTGGGGTAATTGTCACCATTGAGGAGCTGTGTGACAAGTGGTTGAGCAGGTTGACCAGAAGAGTGGAGATAATATGGAGATGAATGATCTGGTGGTGTAGTCATTGTGAATAAAGTGACAGGAATCGATCTTAGGCTGATACCATGTTAAGAAGATATTTACAGAAATGTATTAAGTAATTTTATTGATAATAAAACTCTGTACTTATAGGTTACAAAGTATAACAAATTAGATAACAAACTAATAACTAGATAAGATTATGTCTAACAAACTAACAACTAACCTATATTTAAAATATATAACAAACCAATTTGAAATACAAAGATATAGATAAGATTAATCTCATTAATCTCCCGTAACAATTTTCTCTAATTTACTTCAGACTTTATATTTTAGTACCTCGTATCCTTTTTTTTTCTTCTTCACAAAAGCTTATATATTATTTAATTTTTCTTTCAAATAAAATATGTTCTTGTTGAGTTACAACGATATTTGCCTCTTTAGTCCTTTTATTCTCAATGGAATCTTCGATCTCTGATGTTGAAGTTGGGGGGGGGGGGGAGGTACCAAAATATTCTCGTTGAGTTTCAACGAGGTTCAATTGAGTTATCTGGTCATCTTCTTCTCAATAAAATCTCCGATATTGAAATGGGGAAGAAATTAAAATACTTGCAAAAAAGACTCTGACAAATAAGTCAATAATATTCTAAGATGTTTATGGATCTATAATTGAGATGAGTAAAACATATATGAGATCTCCCATTTGAATCTATATATACATGTTTGGTGTCGTGGAAGTAACGCAATGTTTGAGCCATGTTTGCTAATTGCTCTTCTATGCGTGTGGTCAAGTTCATGGGTGATAGATGAGGGTCGTCACAATCTAAGCTCGTCGGGTTCCCATGAGTCAAGTATGTGTTAAGCTTTACGGGCAATACTGTAAACAATATTTTTTTAAAACACAATAGTTAGTTAGTTGATTACCATATCAACCTAACAGTTGTTTTTCTCTATAAAAAAAAACTCAGTTTTTTATACTGTAGTAAAAATAAATTACAATTCCTGATAAATAACAATCTTTTGTCTCGTATCATCCATGTAGACAGTCTCAAGCAACGAAAATAAATATAATGGTTTCGTAGATATTTTTTGTTCCTGATGATGAGTCTATATGTGTACCCACCAATCCACCATAATTAACTCCACTAGGTTGTAAGGTCACACCGTTGTGGTCCTAACATTGTAACACCTAATTCAAACGAATGTTTAATGAAGGTAATTAAAGACTAACTAAGTCGTTCAAATCAACAAGGTACTGGAAAGTCATGAGAAGGAAGAGAATTGCAACTGAAAATACAGACGAGTCTGATTTTCCTATTACCCAAAATACAAGGTAGATATTGAAGAATTAAGATTATGATTAGGACGGCTCACGGGAAGCCTATGCAGAGACGTCACCATAAAACCTGGTCAAATTCTGAAAAAAAAAAAAAATTAAATAATGAACTGTACTCAGATTCCATGGAAATGGAATTTAATGACGTTACACTAAGTATGTTTCGTATTTGATCATGACTTATCATAATATCGTAAGTTTTTAAAAAAATTGTATTAACAGAAATACATAATATTAAGTTTCTATTTAAAGAAAAAAATAGATCATGAATTCGAATGACTATTATTCATAAAAATTAATAAATTAATAATTACATTTATCGATAAAAAAATGTTATTATTTATATGAAAAGAAATATAATATGTATAAAATCAACAAAAAAGACATATGAAATATAATATTAGTAAACCTAACTCACATACTTAAGATTTAAATATAGGATAATATTCACATATTAGGCTTCATATTGATAAATTATATTTTAGTTTAAAATTAATTTAAATTTGAATTAATTTTAAATAACTTTTGTGTTTGATAAAAAAATTATATGAAATTTCATTGTTAACTTATTTTAAAACAAATCATTTAAACATAAATTAGTTTACTTAAAAATTAATTAAAATTAAAATTAATTGATTCCAAAATCAATTTTGCATGCTCACTCAAACACTACACGTCTTTTGAGTGAGATTTAGTAAAATTAATTTTGAAGTGCTAGAATTTGTATTGTTTATTTTTTATTCTAAAAATAAGTTAGTAGTAAAATTTTGTAAAATTTAAAAATTTCATCCAGTACAGAAATGACTTAGTGTGTGAATTGAGAAGTGTTGGTAAAATTGATTTTGAATTAAATTAATTTTGATTAAAATTGATTTTAAAATTATGTGATTATGATTGAATGTTTGTTTTTTATCAATTCTAAAACTCAAATATCTTTATTTTGAAAACATATAAAAATTTATTTAACTAAAACTGATATTTAGTATTATATATATATATATATATATATATATATATATATGAAACCAAACCGCACACTTAATTAAAGTCAAAGTTTTATCAATTCAGTCAATTCCAGATGCAAAATTGATTTTAATTTCAACATAAAATCGAATATTATTTAAAATCATGTTACCCGATATTTCAATATGATTGTATATCATTTAACATGAATCCAAACTTAATTTGTCCTAAATTAAAAAAGATGCAAGAGTCCGGTAGAGTGAGCTATTGAAAACTGAGGTTTCAAGCATGAGAGAAAGAGAAACGGGGCTGAAGTGGAGGGAACAAAACCAGATTCTATCAGGATAAAATGCCAAAACTCAAAATCCAAGAAGCAACCCTGCAGCTATGCTTAAAAAATTCAAGCTTCTGCGTGCAAACTTACGTTGAAGTCCCTCTCATTGGAATTGAATGAAACCCCACCCATAAACAAAGTCACTTTCAAAAAGACACTTTCTTTGTCCCCCCCCCTATCCTTTTTCCCATACATAAAGAAAATGAACGGTTTATAATAGATTGGGCATGGAAGTTGACAGGTGAAATCCCAAACCCCAATTCTCAATATACCCTTTTTTTTCTTTTATTCTCCAAACATTACACAAGGAGTTACTACCAAATTATTATTTTCAGTACTGAGAGTTGGAGGGTCTATTTTCTGTCCATTAATACCTGTCTCATAGGCCATACCACTTCCACATTTTGCAACATTTTCTCCTCACTTGTTGCATAACACCAAAGAACTACAAATAGTTCTCATTGCACAGGAGGTACAACAATCTAACTAGCTAGCTAGCTAGACACACACCCTTTGTTTCTTTCCCTTCTGTCTTTGATTAATTATTATCTTCATACACATCAAGGACAAGCTTAATAGCTTATAGTTTAATGACCATTTTTTTCCCCAAAGCTTCTTCTTTGGTTCTCCTTATTAATTTGATCCATCCTTGAAGTGACGCACCAAATTAAATATCAAATTTGGTGTTTTACTTTTTTGCTAATTATAACTTTTAACTAGCTAGCTTTGGTTGGGTCGTTGCAGCCATATATGGAGTTTCCCAACGAAGCAATAATATCAGAAGGGTCTAATTCTCAGAAGAAAACGGGGAGAGGGAAAATAGAAATCAAACGGATCGAGAACACAACGAATAGGCAAGTTACCTTCTGCAAACGCCGTAATGGGTTGCTGAAGAAGGCTTATGAATTGTCTGTTCTGTGTGATGCTGAGGTTGCTCTTGTTGTCTTCTCAAGCCGTGGACGCCTCTATGAGTATGCCAACAACAGGTTCAAATTAATTTTTTTACTTCTGATTCAATTCAACACACTATTCCTCTCTCTCTCTCTCAATATCATTTCATACCTTAACCTTTACATAAGTATTTACAAAAAACATATAAAATCATATTTAGAAATAAGGGTTTTATGGGGTTATATAATTAAGAGACCTTTCTTCTTATGATTATTATTTTTGTTTGTTTTGCGGTATTATATAATATTAACATGATAAGACATAGTTAGAAGATAATCTTAATTATTTTTTAAATATTATATAGTTAAAAGAGGTTAATTCCTTAATTAAATAAGTATCAATACTAGGTTCACCCATGTATATATATCATTCTCTCTAAACTTGTACTGAATTGTTGCTCTATCACACGCGACTTCCCAGTGATTTGTTTAGAAGGGTGCAGATCTGTGTAAGTGATAGAAATATAGACTTTAAGATGAAACAATGTAAAGTAGCATATGTAGCAGGTGAAGAGAAAGCTTTAGTTAGGGTTACAAAGATTTGCAGGTGAGAAATCTTAGCTTCCTGGTGTTAAGCTTTACCAATCCCTCTCTCTTGAATTTCTCTCTCCATTTGTCATCCATCATATCTTAAAAGAGTCTGGTCTGCTGCACAAAGCTGTCATGCACTCAATGAACCCCTTCCATCTTGACTCCTCCTTAATACCACTTATTTGTCAATGTATAGTGACACAACACAAGCACCTCATCCAATTAGGAGTTAGGGTTTCAGACTTTTCACTATTTAGTATTTAGTCACACCTCAATCACTTCAATTCGCTTTTACATATGTACATAACATTGGAGGAAGACCCCACTTCAATTCTAATGAGATAGAATACAGGATAATGCAGAAACTGCAAACTAAATAACCCTTCAGACTTTTATTCACATAAAGTAAACTTGTATATTTATTTTACGACATTAATCATCTTATCTTTTACTCTCTCTCTCCTTTTTTATATATATATATATTTTAACTGTCTAATATTTTTATTTTTATACAAAAAAATTGTACTAATATAGTTTCTCTTTTTATCTCCGTACAATGACGTTACACGAAGAAGCAATCAAATTAGATATTAGGGCTCTCGCTTCAAAATGGGTAGTTTTCTTTAAAAAGTTGCAACAGAATTTTCTCAGGATTAATTGTTTATAATTAATTAAGTGCGTTTTTAGTATATAATGTTTCAATATTTTTTTAAATTTCTTACTAATTAAAGTTTTCATTATAAACTGTTTTTGAGCATAGAGTAAAACATGAATTTAAACTAATAAGCATATCGAGGGTTAATGGATGTCCCAATCTGTTTCCCATTTTCGTAAATTTGTGCTTTACATTATGGAGGAAAGTATAAAATGGTTAGGGCGTTTCTAAGCCCATATGGGTACTATTATTTGGTGATTTTACTAAAAATAACTTGAATTTCTTTTGGGTACGCAAAACAAAAAAACAAATGAATGTAAGATGCAAAGGCAAACGTGTAAGTATTTGATTTTACTTTAAATAAAGATCATACATTGAAGTTCGTGGTTTAAGAAAATCGAATGTAAGATGAAAAGGCAAACGTGTAAGAATTTGATTTTGTGCATAAAACTATAAACGTATGAAGTGTAGAGAAACATTATTTATGAGAAATTAATATTTTTAGAAGTTATCCTGGACGGTTAAAAAACGCATGATTTCTTAGTTTTTGAGCAAGGGAAGAAATGTACCCTCTTCGGTCTTCCACCTCCATTGATTTTTCTTTTATAATTTTATCAAGCTCATTTTCTCATCCTCATCTCCTATATTTTTAAAAAAAATTGGTTTCGATCTTCCCCCCTGCACCAAAAAAAATATTTTAAAGAAAATCCTAAAATCCGAAAGAAGTTATATATATATATATATATATATATATATATATATATATATATATATATATATATATATATATATATATCGTAGTGTTTAGATATTGTATCCTCACTTCTGATTTCTTTACCCTAAGTAGCTAAAAGTAACATGATGATAATAGAAGATTCTAAGAATGGCTAAAGGCAAATTAGTTCTCTTTCCCATATGTTTTTATTGCTTTCATCTTTGTGGAATAAAGCTTCTCATTCCTGACGTCAATTCTTTACCTATTCTCTCCATTATATATGTGTTTTAATTTGGACATTTCAATTAAAGGGAAAGTTAAACTTACACCACCCCGGCCCACCGATGCAACATCGATCTCTTCCTGCATACTCAGTAAATAACCACTTTATATTTGAACTTTAGAGAAGCTCAGACAGATGAGGTTTAACATATTCTTTAGGATCAAAAGAATGAAACTGCATATGTTTAACCATACTCAATCAACTAGCTTGTTAATTTGGGTTCTTGTTAGTAAAATTTGGAGAGGGCGTAACACTGTAAGGTAATTAAACAAAGAAACTAAAGCACTAGGCCATGCACTAAGCTATTTATATGGAAGAGAAATTAATAACATATGAGTAAGACTCACTAGATAAGAATTAAGATTCATGTAAGGGCATTAGGTTTCATGCTAGCATTCATGTTTGCTTTTTATTAATATTTCCTTTTGTATCATTTCTACTATTATGAATGAAATGAAATTAAGATTCACAAAATTTTATAATTTATAATTTTTAGTCAATAACAAAGAATGTGTTAGATAATTTGTTCCTATAATTTCTCTTATGTAATAGATGTAATGTAATTTCTTAATTTCATAGATTCCAGTGGTCATTGAAATTAAAAATTATAAGATTTAAATATGTTTTTAGTCTCTATAAAATTAGTAAGTTATTTGGTTCTTATAAAAAAAATATTCATTTAAATTTATTGATTTTAGACCTAAATATATGAACAAATTTTTATTTTGATTCCTTTAAAATATTTTTATTTTAACTTCTAAAAATCTTTTTTAAGATATTACATGTTGACATTATACCAAGACGCTAGCTACGGTTGTTTCTTGGGAGTGTCACTTGACATTCCACTGCCGTTAACGAATGTCACGCAATAGTATCGAGCAAAAATAAAATTTTTACTTTTTGAGGATGAAAATTAAAAATAAAAGAACAAAAATCAAAAGTTAAGCTTTGTGACCTAAAAGTTCAATGTCAAAGAATGAGTTCATAATTAATTTTTAAAATTTGTAAACTACAGAAGAAGTCGTCACTATGTATGTGTTTTTGGTAAAATTAGTATGTACGTTCTTATGTTTCTATTTGTTGTATTGTTTTGCAGTGTTAGAGGGACTATCGAAAGGTACAAGAAAGCATGTGCTGCTTCCACAAATGCAGAATCTGTCTCTGAAGCTAATACACAGGTAAATTTAGTAAGCTAAAAAAAAAATCAGGGAAATGGTAGAAAATGCTTTGGTCAAGAATAAATATTGTTTTAAAATTACGGCATATTTTTCTTAATAGAATTACAGCGTGAAGGTTAATTATTCCAAGCTATAATCTTCTCAAAGCCACTAAAATCCTTTATCATCAGGATACTCTAATAGTCCATCTAATGCTTAGTTTTGAATGTGACATTTACGAGTTCAAATGTTCAAGGAACATCTTCACCAATATTTGACGGTTTGGTACTGAGGGGTGTCATGAGTCACAGGCGAGACAATGTTAAGGATTTTTTTATATATAATTTTAATGTTAAAATGGATCAAACACTCAATATCCAATTTAATCTGCCCTCAACTCATAAAATTAAAAGTGGATTGGGCAAATTTTAAGATTGAATTGAAAATCTCAATCGATCCAGCCCAATTTTAATTAGTGCATTATGGGTTGGATTGAATTGGCCATAAAATTTTAAAAATACATATAAAAAAAATATGTAACTCATGAGTTGATTTATCAAATACATAAATATATAAAAAAAAGTTAAATATAATTAATGTCACATTCACTAAAATACTCTCTTACTAAATAAAATTTAATAAATATAAAGTAACGCAACAAAATAATAAAATAAATAATAGTTCAACAAGATTATGTCCAGTAAAATATTATCCAACTAAATAATTTATATATAAAAAAAAAATTTCAACCCGATGGATCAATTCAACCTGCCTTTTGACCCGTTGAATTAGCAAGTTATGCAAATAGGATGATGATTTACCGAATTTTAATTGCATAATCCAACTCAACTTATTTTGGCGAGTTAAATAGGATGATAATTTACTGAAATTTAACCTAATTTTTTACTACATTCTAGATACTATACAGACTGAAATAGTTAGAAATCAGCTAATCTATTAGCTCAACAAGATAACAGTTAAACTGGTTAGTTTCTTGTACAGTTATATATATATATATATATATATATATATATATATATATATATATATATATATATTCTCTCATGATATATCAATACTACACATTGTTTTGTTAATATCTCTCATGTTCATGTTCTCTCTTCACTTGAACTCGATCGACTATACCATGCATGTTTCTCAACACATAATTCAAAACATCACACTGAAAAATTAATCATTAATTTGTTTTATCCCTTGCTCTTTGTTCAAGTTAAATTAATTTAATTCCCCTATCACTAAATTAATTGCTATATCATAATTACTTGACACTATTTATCAATACCAGTTCTATCAGCAGGAAGCGTCCAAATTAAAAAGACAAATCAGAGACATTCAGAATCTAAATAGGTCAGTTCCTTTCTCTTAATAATATTATTCAACACAGTACTTCTCCTTTGAATGAAAAAACCCATGTGGCAATTTTTGCATTCCAGGCACATCCTTGGCGAAGGTCTTAGCTCTCTCGGTCTAAAGGAATTAAAGAACCTTGAGAGTAGACTGGAGAAAGGTTTAAGCAGAGTTAGATCCAGAAAGGTATCTTAAGCTTCTAAATAGGCATTATGAATTTTATATAAATATGCAAGAAGATAGTAAAAAACTAGCAACTAATTAAGATAATTTCAGTTAGTATTTTGAATAAAATGGTTTGCCTAGTATTTTGAAAATTCCAAGTTAGAATATCTATATTCCTTCGGACTAATTACTCTCTCCAATTCTTTCAGCATGAAACTTTGTTTGCAGATATCGAGTTCATGCAAAAGCGGGTACTCATCATTTCATTCGATGCAATTAGTTTGCTTTACTTGCTTCGTATATATGCATATAGTATCTGAAGAAAATATATCAAAGTTTTACATTATTGAAACCATGCATATTTTCTATAGCACCAAGAATATATGAAACTAAAACGGGATATTAAACCCAAAAAAATTCTATTAGAAAATGCTGCACATTTCTAGAATACTCTAGAAATTTATGGAAGCTTATGGAACCTTCTAGAAACTTATGGACGTTTATAGAAGTTTCTGGAAACTTGAAGAAATTAAGAGAAGAATCTAAAGATATTTAGAAGAATCTAAAGACATTAAAAAAAATGTATTTATGTAAATTATTCTAGAAAGATTTAGGAGTTGTAAAATAACTTAGAATAGAGTTTTTTAGATAAACAAATGTAGATTATATGTTAAGGAGGTGGAAACTCCTATAAATATCCCCAAAGCCTTGTAGTTTATGTAAACAAGAAAAGTGAACAAACAAGCAAGCTAGCAAAAATAAAAATACTATTTCTTTTGTAAACTAAGTTTTCACCTTTCTATACTTATCCAATATTCTCTTTACTATCTCACTCATCATACATTTTATCTATCATATCCTTCAAAGCAAAACACATTCAACCAATAATCTAACAACTATCTTCAAATTCCAATAATCCTGAAAAATACATGGCTTGATTGCTCGGTACGAAAGGGAATTATTAAATCTTCCAAATATATTTCTGATATTTATAATTCTTCTAACATGAACATTATACTTGCTGAAAAAATGCAGGAAATAGAGCTGCAAAACCATAATAACTTTCTGAGAGCTAAGGTGATCTCTTAACTCCCTCCAAGACTCTATAAATAGTTAAATAGTTAAATAGTTAAATCAGATGAATGATAATTAATAATATATAGTTGGTGGATGATGCATGTAGATAGCTGAACACGAGAGAGCACAACAACGGCAACAGGATATGATACCGGGAAATGTGTGCGAGTCAACCATACCTTCACAATCATATGACCGCAATTTCTTCCCTGTTAATCTCATAGATTCCAATAATCAATATTCACGTCAAGACCAGACTGCTCTTCAACTTGTGTAAGTACGTACACTCATGTTTCACTATTATAATTACAAGTTGTTGTTGTTGAATGCCCTATTAATAATTCATTGATCAGGATGAATTAATTGATCATGAAAACTAAAACGAGCTAGAAGGGCGCAATGACCAATGAAAAAAACAACTTAATTACTTCCAACATTGCACCAATCCTTTATATGCAACCATATGTACATTATATCGTTCAATTTAAATGACTCGAGGTTGTGTTTGTATTGGCGTTTAGCATGTTGAACACCAAAGTTTCCTCTCCGTAAAAGTGTGCTCAATGAGCATTGGAACACAGGAAATACTTAAACCAAACAAACACTATAATTTTGTCTAAGAATACCTTAAGTTATATTACTGTTTCTTTCTACTTGGGGAATCATCTTCTTTTAATAGAAAAAAGATATAAAGAGAAAAAGTTAAAGAAGTATAAATATAATAAGTAATATGAGTTGGTAGAAAGAGATGTATTAACCTTTTTTATGTTGTGTTTTTTATACACAAATCCATAAGTTCATGATTTAGACAGACGATTTCCCATGGCAACCTTAACTAACCATTGTGATATGTTTCTCACTTCCTTTTTCATGACCTTTGGATGCAGCTGATCATAAGCTGGAAAGCGATTTGAAATTATGCATGGCACAGCCTTTCTATGGTTTCGTCTATTTGAATAGCTAGCTAGTTACCTTTCAAGTGGTGTAGGGCGCCCTATGTATGTTTCGTGAAGAAAGAGTGCCCTTAGAAATTCCTCTGCTAGAGTTCTTCCAACGGAGAACAAGAGAAAAGCTAGAATCAGCATTTAATTTGTACCAATACATCATATGATATCGTTTATGTATCTTTCAATATATATAGTTTCTATTCAGTCCTGGCAATTTGTATTTTTATGTTTGGTTGACCACACTATAATATTATAAATGCTTATTTTAATATGAACACTGTATCGAGTAGTAGAAATTAATTGGGAGTCCGCATTATTCATCATATATTAATTTCTCCATTATATTCCCCACAATTATATAATTCTGAAATTACAAAAGCCTGAATAATTGCAATTTTTATTCCATGGTCACTCTCCGCTAATGAGGAAAAATCCTTGTTTTGAAGAACTACTAAAGCCTAAAACTTCAAAGTTGGACAACAAATTAGAGGAGGATTAATTAAGGGGTGGTTCTTTCATAGATTATTTCTTTAATCCTAGAAATATAACATAAGAATATTATTTCTGAGTATTATAAAAAACATGTATTGTATATATATATGATAATAATTATTTTACTATCTCATAATAAATATAAGAATAAATATTTTCATTCTGATATTTCTGAAAATAAAAAAATAATCCATGAAACAAACACTCTTAAGATTAGTGGTACTTCTGATTCTCGAGCATTTGAAGAATAACACAGCTATGGTGTTTGATTGTGCCGAAGAATTTACAAGTCTCACAATGAGTAAATTAAAAAAAAAAAAAAAACAAAGTGAGAATAAGTTAGAAATGTTTGAGTTATTAAGTTAAGACTTGGACAACATGATACCTAAACTTAAACATTAACGAGCCCAACCACATTCTATTATTAATTAGGGCCGCTATCCATAATAGATTGTTTGGATAGGTTTTCTTATAAACGCTTATATAGAAATGTAAAATTAAATTAATGAACTTCACCCATAGGTGCAAATAATTAAGTTCTTTTTTTTTAACTTCTTTAAAAAAACTAATTTTAACTTGTATGTAAGCTTTGTCAAAACATTATATACAAGCTCTTAGGCTGCTTGATTTCAACATAAATTAAGAATATAGCCGCTCACGGGAGAGAAAAAATCACAGAGTAGACTGTGGACCTGTACATTCCCTTCAGCATACATACTGAAATTGCATTAAGTAGTAATCCCTATGGTCCTAACTCTTTAAGCAGTTTTGCTTCCAAAAAATCCTCGATTTCTTGCAGTAGTGACAAAACTCGGCAACATTTGTTACCAGGGTCTGTTCCTTGATGTCCAGGTTGGTGTCATAGTGAAATTGTACCAATCAATTGTGATGGCTCATCTATCTCCTTTTTGAAAGGTAATTTTCATGATCACAGATTATGTATTTAAGATTTTTGTTATTAATACAAGGAAGAGAGATTGAAAAAGCAACAAATTTTGAAAGATAAATGGTAGTGCAATATAAATTAATAAATAAATAAGTGAATGTGTAAAAATTGTTTTTAAATAAATAATATTATTCGTTATTTAAAAGCTTGGTGTTGCGGTGCTTTCAAGGAAGTACTATTTCAAAAACATAATTATAAAGATTTACATATCAAATTCTGTTACGGCCTTTTGACTCAAAATCTCCTTCCGCATTTAAATTTTAGTAGAATTACTTTTATAATTGATGATAAAAGACTTATTTTTATTTAGAAATAAATTTTAATATTTTTTAGAATTTTTTTTATTTAAATAAAAATTAATCATTTATAGGATAAAATTGTAAATATATTTCTAAAATTATGTGGTATATACATCTAAAATTAAATTTTATTACCTGGAAGCTAAAAAAATTACTAATTCCAAAAAACAATTTTATTCCTGAAGACTGTCGTCACCATTAAAACATTATGCCTAGATACATATTACAAATATAAAATAAATTAAATATTGATCAGTGTCTTCTATGGGCACTTTAATTTTCATTTTTATTTTATGTTTCCTCTTATTAAATATGTTTTAGTTTTTGTTGCTATTATTTTTATTTAAATTTCATTTAAATATAAAAAATATAGTGTTCATGCAAAAAATGGAATGCATTTATATAGATGCACTTAAAGTAAGTAAGGATTAATTCTCATTCATATTAATTATTCAAAAGGTATAAGTTAGATTTAAAGAGAAAAATATAATCAGGATTATAGCTTAAAGATAAAATAATTAAAGTTTAAACTTTAGGATGACAAAAAAATATTTATTATTAATTTTTATAAAACAAAAAAGTTCACATATATTAAAAAAAATCATATATACAACGAAAAAGGCTCCAACATTATAACTCTCTCATATAAAGTAAACAAAATTATTTTTATTTTTCAATTAAAATTTGCTTCGACCACACTTATTGTTAGACTGACCCTAAATATTCACCCTGCTTGTTATATCAATTGATTTTGCATCTACGTACCTAGAATCAATCTAGAAAATTATAAATAATCATACTGAAAAGGGTTAATATATAGTATGTAAGGAGATTTGTAACCATTAATTTAACTATAACATTCAATTCAAGTAAGGATCTAAAATCGAAAATTAACAAGATACAAATGCTGTTCAAGTAAAACAATATCTCCAATTCTCCATTATGAAAAACAAAATAATTTACTAGACTACTGCATGCATTATGATGCTTGTATCTTCATATTCTTAAACTGCATGAGCTACTGCTGGTGCCAGCTTCTTCTAACAGGGTACGCGACGTATTGTATAGTTGCTTCATCTATTTGCTATTTATATATGGACACATGCATGGAGCATTACCGTAAGTCAGAGACTGAAGGCAAGACCTTCTTCCCTCTTGTCCCTTACGGTATCATTCATTCTATCTCAATATTGGAGGTCGAATAATTAAATTTGTCTCTTCACTCTATAATCCTACATTTGCTAATAAACTTATCGGAGAAATTTACATATCTAGTCCATAAACTTCGAACCTCAGGTAAACCAATTTCAAGCCACGGCTTTGCTGGGCCATTGAAATGAACAACAGCAGCAGCTTCCACTCTCTCTATGCTGTTGCCAATTTCTTCTGATCGATGACGATAACCTAAATCAGTGACGAGCCATGATGTATCTATGGGGTGCACTTGACCATCAAAAGCAATCAAGGCAGCTGGGAGCACTCCAGGATTCCATAATGTCAACCCAGACTGGACGTTCTGTGTCAATTTTCAAATCAGAATACTATACATGCAATTAATCATACTAAAAAAGCAAAGATGTCTACATTAGCAAATCTTAATTTTTTTTGTTTTTATCTCTTTTCTTGTCACTGTTATATATATATATATATATATATATATATATATATATATATATATCTACATATTATATCACATACCATATATATCTACACCTTTTTTTCTTCTATATATTCTCTATTTCTCTCCAGGTGTCCATGTATCATTTTCCTAAGATATTATAATACAATTGCTTGATATTTCTTATAGTCCATGAAAACTAATAAAAAAATTATGAACATTTCAAATCACTCGTGTTGTTGTTCATCAAGAATGATGAGGCACCCTTAAAAAGGAAGAATGTGCAGTTAAAACATTATCTTGCTGGTTCCATTTTGAAACATATATGGATATTAATTCGTCAAAACACATTTTATAGAGAAATGCAGTCGCTTAACTTCCTTGAGTTCAACAACATATACTTACAAGTTTCAGCCATTGATGATAGGTCTTAGTAATATCTGATTTCCTCCAAGCTTCAAGATCAAATATATTCACGCCAAAGAGCCATGCACACTTATCACCGTCAAAGTTGGATGATATGATAGGATGTGAAAAGTTCAAGAAGTTGACGTATTTGTTTCCAGGGCAGCAACTGTTCTCACACCATGACTTGAACACTGAACCACTGACTTTGCAATTAAGATCTAGTTCCCACAAAGAAGATATGTCATGCTGTACTACAACATCATCATCCAGCAATACTACCTTGTGTAGATCTGGAAAGAGCTGTGATGGTCCACAAAAATCAGATTACGAAACAATCATGAATCATCACTGAGCATTCGTCTCGTTATTACTAAAATCTTACTCAAGGTTTTAAATTACGTACAGTCCTATATATTTTCGTTGAGTTCTTTGATATTGCAGGAAAGTGGAATGATTACCGATTTTGGTGGATCATATTTCTAAATCATGAAAAAGAATTTTTGAATAAGTTAAAATTAAAAAAAATTTCGATAAATTTTAGTAAAAACAAATGTCACTAGTATTCCTCTTATAGGAAATTACGCATGAATACAGCCACAATTGTAATTGCAATCGCATTGCAGTTGCAAACACCACAGAAACCTTCCAACATATTGAAATTGTGGTTGTAGACTTGTTTTTAAAACCTTGACCTTAGCATTAGGGCTAGCTAAAGAAAAAAGAAAAACAAATATGTGTTACCTCAGGGATATAGATGCGGAGATGATTCAACAAGGAAAGGCTGCTAGGCCTCAAAGCTTCCAAATATCTGTTATCCTCTTCACTATGGTCAAGCTCCTTTTGTTTATAGTTGCTGTAGTAGTGCTTCCAAATTAAGTTATTAGTTTCCTGCATCTCCTTAACACCAGCGTTCACTTCCTTAGACCAATCATAGTGGTGTAACCCCCTAACTTCAACAACTGCTGAGTTAATAGAGTTGATGGCAAACCAAGTATGCATTGGAGTGTAAGTCTTCTTGTCAGTAACAACGTGAAAGACCAATCTTCCAGGGTTGGCTGAATTTTCAACAGTGGAAGTTATAACAACAGAAGCCGCGAGGACGTTGTCGGTTAGGAGAACAATGTGGTGAAAAGTGGGGTCAACGAGGCGAGAGACATGTTCAGGAAGAGGTATACGAGATCGTGCAATGGCATTTACAGCGTATTCTTCAGCCAACTTCAAACAAAGACAATGCAGACTTTGAGGAACACCGTGTGAAGCCATATGCCAATAAAGTGACTCCTGCTTTCTAGCTGATTGCACCTCACGCTCCATCCGTAACAGCTACATATATATCAACATAAAATAAAATAACATGTCAAACATTATACTATATCGATCCTAAGAGTAATTAACAACCTAAATAATCAGTAAACTTTGTGTGTACCATGGCTTTGGTCTTGAAAGCAAATGCCTTGAGGTCTTGTATTGACGCCAACACTTTCACAAGCTCGTTAAATGACATTATTGCTCCTCCTTCATTAGCATTGCCATCGATAACCTTTGCTTCTATTAGAGCTCTGGTCAGCTCATCTCTGAGTTTCTTCATGCATATACACACAGTATCACCGTAAAAAACGAGAATGAAAGTTCCGGGAACGTAAAATATGAGATATCCTATTACAGGAATAGCGTCCGATAAGCCTGTTACAATTTTTACTGCCCAATAACCAATTTAAAATAATTTTCATGAAGACTATACACTTTTTTTTTCTTAAAGGGATGAAACTTCAATCACTTAAAACTTACAAAGTTATAAATAAAATAGTTTATGTGCTTTTACGAAAGTGTTAAAGTTTTTTCAATCAGTTTTATAAGATGATATTAGAGTCTCTATGATATGATTTAGAATTTAATCAATCCTTACTGTCCTTGTTATTCTAAATAAAAACTAAATTTCAGCACATGCAATTTAAATAATTGGTTCATTGTCGTGTCTAAATAAAAGTTCAATTTAAGCGTAATTTGAAATAGTTGGTTCTCTGGAATGCATGTCAAATGGTAATTAATCTGTAAGCTTACAATATAAAGGCAAATATATTTTTTTTATCAAAATATATTTCTAACCTATTTTCTTCAATTTTAATTTTTTTTTAACATTTGTTATGTCCGTAAGATATTTATTACGTTTTTTTTTATTAAATCATGGATTATATGTTTAATGTTGTTGTCACTTATCATTTGATAGTCTCTCTTCTAAACTTTTATTTTCTCTTATTATTTTTCTTTTGTTGGATCCCCGTATGAATACCTCGCATACGAGACATGTCATCTTTCACGTCCGTGTGCTGGCAGTGTTCGTTTTTAAATTTATTTTAATTTTAAATTTAAAGCATTATGGTATTTATCTTAACACTATTGTTGACTACACAATATAATAAGACAGTTAAAAATCAACTGGTATTAGTGTTTACAAAAAAAGACAGTTAAATAATAAGCTTTTTATTAAAAATCAATAAAAAATACTAAGAATATATATTAGTGTACTCAGTGTTGCGTTGATTTTACATAAATAAATAATAGAAATTCAAAATTATTTATTCCAGCATTATCCAGCTCACCTTAAAACGAATTAATGATAATATAATTTATTAAAAATGAATACTTATAACGTTATAAGATGTTTATTCAAATAAAATAAACAAGTCAATAAAAATAATAACAATAGATTGGTTCTACCAGATTGGCGTCACCTCCGCCGAAAAATGTCGATCCCACGCAATCTGCAACAATTACAATGGTTCATGTATTGATGTGTCATCAACTTTTCAACAAAGATGAGCTCATTTTAAGGATGATTTAAGAGTTAAATTTATCTTCTGTATAATTTTGAGTTAAACAGGCTAAATATGTAATTTTAATTTTGATATATCCTATCAGTGCGATGATTTTTATATACCACTACTCATAAAATAATAACTTAAGTATGACTTTTAAATTATAATGAATAACATGAAGATTGAGACTTTCATTCTATCAACTCTTGTAATTAGACACCTTTAACTATTTTTCTTCTCTTTTATGCGGATATGCATTTAACATATTAATTATCTTATCAATGAGAGAAAAAAATCCTTTCAATCGTCTTAAACTATTACTACTATCTTTTTAATTGTCTTTATTTATATATAGGTATCGCATTTTTTTTAACAATATATATATATATATATAACCAATGCTCCTATAAGAATACTAGTCAAACAATTAGTAAAACATAATTTTTTTTATTGAAAATAATATGAAAGCTCATTTAAAATTTATAGAAAAATGAATTTTTATGAATTCCGATAATTTTTTTACTTTCTTAACCAATACCCTTAATCCTTATTACATTGGTTAACGTTTTCCTTTATAGATATAATCATAATATCTTCTTAATTGCCTAGCTATTTTGATCTACTTTTTTTCTTCATATTTAAATTAAATATCAACAACTTTTTTTAAGAAATTATTAATTATTAAAAATAAATTTATATCATAATTTAAACTATTGACTATAAACTCAAAATATAATTTATATATACATAAATATAGTATTTATCATAAATTTAAGGTATAATATAATTTGAATATTAAAAAATATACTTATTATAAATTTTTATTATTACAAAATACTCATCTCATTTAATATATAAACTAAAATGCTAGTTATCATAAAAATTAAGAGTTTTAAATGATAACAATATGGGAATGGTTGATAGGGTAAGGAAATTTTATAAATTTAATTTTACCATCTAAATTATATTTTTTTGATATTATTATTAAGTAATGCTTGATAGGATAATTTTTCATTCTTCATTAAAACATTTTTCTAGAAATTAAAGAAATTCAAAAACAAATAGAACTAAAGAAAAAAATTATGAAATATTGATTTTTGTTTGTTTTAAATTTAATTTACTGAATGGAATTGCAAATTCAATTATAGAAAGGCCAAATTTTATTTTTATTTTTACTTTAAAATGTCTTAAATAGCTTGTAATGTTTTAATAAGTTTTATGTTTCGTCATTATATATTTAACAATTTTACACATGCAATTCAATTCATATAATTAATTTTTAATTGGTTTCAAAATAAATTTATTTTATGTATGAAATAAATAAATAAATAAAAACATATAACATAATAAATAATAAAAATATATAACATAATTAAAATTATCCAAACAAACAAGTTGAACTAAATTTTTAACAATTTTGAATCTAATCAAGTTCAAACTAAAAAAATAATTATACCAAATTTGAATCGGACTTTGAGTTAGTTAATTCTTATTTAATTAGTCAAATCGAGCTTAATTATGTTGACTCAACTTATTTAATTAGTCAAGTCCACATTCATTTGTTTTATTTTCGAACATATGACTTTGATGTAAAATGAACCTCCATATATGTAGTTTTGTCATTGGAAGATTTTTTTATTATTTTATTATTGAAAGGTTTTATCATTGGAAGAATTAAGAAATGACTTTGAGAAACAAATGAGGACATGATATTTTTCTTATGATAGTAATTATGAAAATTTTAGAACCCTCGATCGAAATTATTTTTTATAAAAAAAAAATGTCTCATATTCACAATTGTGACTTTTTTACTATTCCATCACTTTTTTCTAATTTCTTATTTCTTTTAAAGTTGAATTTTAACAAAAGAACGCAATATAAATAGAAAGGCGACACTTCCTTTACTTTTAGATTCTTTCTTTAGTATTTAGGAAATTAAAATAATAAGATGTTATGATTTAATTTTTAACATAAAAATGAATTACTACAATGATTAAGATTCAATCTTGATTAGTGATTAAGAATTAGTAACCATTTCTTCTAAAAAAAGGAATTAGTAACCATTAATTAGTTAACATCATTAAAATGATAGATCTTAAGTTTAAATTAAAACAACTGCATGCATTTGTCTATATATGAAAAAATAAATATTAAAAGAAGAGAATGATATTGCATGTGTTTAGAGTTTAGAATACTTATTAAAGTTTTAATTTAAACATTTCGTTTCAAAATGTTTCTTAAATACACTAGAATTATTAAAGTAAATCGTTAACAGAACTTTGAAAAATAGTAGTAGTAAATAAAATTTCCCTTGACATTATGTTGGACCTAGAAGAAGACAAATGAAGCTGAAAATAGTAAGTTTTAGTATTTATTATTTTCACTATGATATGGTGTGGTACTTTGGTGTACACTGAAATTCATTCATATGTACTTGTCCCACACTCAACTGTTTTCCTTACCGAACTGTACTACGAAACAGTAAAAACAAAAATTACGAACGAAAAGTAAAAAAGAAATCGGAAAAGAAGAATTACCAAAGGTGGAGCACACCGCAGAAGATTCCAGCACCAAAACCGCCACTCTCACAAAGCTGAGCAGGAACACGATTCCGAGCACCACCACCGTCCGGCTGGAAATCCGGCGAGTGGCGACGGTGTCGGCAGGAACAGTTGTCGTGACGGATCCTTTCCGGGCGTCTTTGGAAACGGTGACTACTCTCTTAATCCCCTTGGCAGATACATAGAACTTCATCTTCTGAATTCCATTCGCTTATATATATCTAGCTAGCTTTCTCTCCGATCGAATCGGCACTGGATCTGAGTCATGAAGAGAACGTGTGTTGCATTCGTGTGGGGAAAAGAAAGTTGCAGTGAGATAAAGAAAGAGTGGAAATGCGAAAACCAAAGTCGCGGGAAATGATTATATTGCAACGACACGTTGGTGTTGCGATCTCGTTTTTCGCATTATTTACTCTTTTGACACTCTTTCACCGACACCTCCATGACCATGACGTGGCAGCCAATTCTTTCAGATGCTGTTATCTTCCTTTTTACTTATCAGTTATGACCAGGTCCTGTATTTCAATCTCACTTTAGTTAGTCATTAACCATAGATCAGTCAGTGATTCAACTCATTAGTTCGGTTTCACATGGTATATTAAAAAATTTAAATTATATATATTTATTATATATAAATATATAATTAATATTATTTGAGTAAAAAAATATATATTGATTCAAATTAAAAATCAAAATTTAATTTTTTTAAAAATATTTTTTTTCAATTTTTTTTTTTTAAAGTAAAAGTCGATCGAGTCGGATCAGTTCAATGAAGAATCCGATCGAGTTTGACAGAATTAATTGCACATCCGGTTCATCCGATTGATCTGGACCCATTTTCATATAATTGGATAGACCTAATCAACATTTTTTTATATTATAGTTTTATTTTTTTGTTGATATGATTGTTTTTCATTTATAATAAGTGAATTTAAAAATTAAAATAAATACTAATACTTCCTCCATCTTTATATATTAAGCACTTTTTTAAAAATTATTTACCGTTTTATAAGATATTTCCAAGTTATCTCTTGTATTAGTTTCTTTTAACTAAAATACTCTTAATTTATAATACATTATAAAATAATAAGATAAAATTATTCTCTCTATTACGAAAATTAGAAAAAATAACTAACACATATTAATTAATTTGGTGAAAATAATTTTGAAAAACAAAAACGTAAGAGTATGAATCTCAATAATTTTGAGAGTATTTTAGAAAAATCATATAGATTGTTAATAAATTTAATGTTATTAATTAAATTAACCGTAAATTATTTAAAAGTGTCTTAGAGAATCATTTTAAATTATTTAAAAGTTTTTGTTTAAAAATAATAGTGCTAATGATTAAAAAAAACATTTATTTACATGAATTAAACACAGCAATTTTCTTGATTACATAAAAGTATTGAACAAGTACATTCAATATATTTATTTTTGTCTTCAATTTTTTACTTTTTTTTAATTTGTTAGATTTTTTATGCTCCTTATCAATCATTTTAAAAAATGAATTTTATTAACTAATATCTTAAAAATATTGGTTAAAAAAATAACAATAATAATAATAATAATAATAATAATAATAATAATAATAATAATAACTTGGATATGCCCCTATAAATAACAATTTTAATAGCAGTACAAAATAAGATTTTTAATAAAAACTTATACTTTTAATTTTTTTATTGATGTACTAAAAATAAATATTTTAAAACTTTTAATAATGTACTATCTTTTGGAAATCTAACGTTTTTAATGACTATTAACAAAGAAATACGTCCCTCAAAAAGAAAAAAAGAAGTACTATCACTATACCACTTTCACTCGTTTTTTTATCGACATTAATGTTGAGGTCGGTGGTTCTGTCTCCAACCTCCACGTGTTGCTCAATTTTTTCCCATGCAGTTTTGTCCTCTTATATTTTTGTATCCATTTTTTAAATTACTCTATAGTTATTGATCATATTCTAACACTATATATTATCGAATTATGTGTGCAACACAACGCTTGATGTACTCATGATCAGAAAACAGAATCACAAGTAAAATATCTAGCCTCTAGTTATATGTTTGGACTTATTTATTTTAGAGAGTAAAATAAATAATACTATTAATTGTTAATAAATAAGATTAGTAGTTAATATTATGTACATATATAATAAATTATGAATGTTTTAAAATATTAATTATTATTTTTTCAGGAGATATACTTATTTTAGCTAGAGAAGCTAGCCAAATCTATATTCAGAAAATATAATATATATATATATATATATATATATATTCATAATATTAAATACTATTTTAAATCTTAAAAAAATAGCCTTTTAAACTAATTGTAAATTATTATTAGACAAATGTTAACCTATACTTTTAGGACATTGATTAAAGAATTAAAAAAAAAACTTTTTATTTGAATGTACAAAATTATGTTATCATAACTTATTTTTACACTATTGTTATATTAAATATTTTTTCTTTTAATTCTTTATGAATATCTTAAGAATACTAATTAATATTATCCTTATTAATATTATCTAATTAATTAAATTTGCTAGTAGTAATTGATTATCACAAGTTCTACAGTTTGGCATGGGTTTTTATCAATGCTCTCCTAATTAATAAATTAGATTTGGATGGACATATGAGAAGGAATCTACCACTTAGATTTAATTGACGTTAAGTAGTATTTGGTACGGCATACGGCCCCAGTTTTTAAAACGTTAACTAGAGTGGGTGGTGAAATGGTTTAATTAGTAATTATAATATTATTTTTATTCATAATATAAGATATTAAATAATACTAAGAAAACCACATAATATATTTATAACTTCATAATATTAAAAATTAAATATGAAACTAAATAAAATATATAATAATATTTAAATTTAATAACACATAATAATATTTATTAGTAGTAACTACACTTTTGTTTACTGATAGTAGTAATTACACTTAAAAAATAAATATAATTAATATAATTATCTGTCACCATAATATTATGTTTGAATTATATCAATCATTATAATTTTAAGTTTTTAATTTTAAAAATAAAATAGAAATGGCTTTTTGGGCAAACTGATTCAAACAAGTGTTGGATGATTCGTCCAGTTTTTGATTAGTTCAATTGGTTTTATACCAGTTTTTTGTAAGACTGGTTTCTAGAATTAAATGAGCTGGTTTGATTATTAATTTCTGGTTCAACCAGTCCATGCCAATTGGTGTATTTAGTTCAATTCTAATACTAATATTAATCTGAATTCTTAATAATTTGTGCGTGTAAAATCTCAATTACTTGTAGTTCGAGATGCGAACGGAGAAAACATAAACTGTTTCATCATTAACCAAACTTATAAACTTCAACGACTGTAGGTTTTATTTTTTATAAGGGAATGACTGTAGGGTTAGATCTTGTTTTTTTTTTTTTTTTTTGGTTGCAACGACTGTAGGTTAGATCTTAGTTTCTACACCGGGATTTTTCTCCCAAGGAAAAAAATGGTTATTATTAGTGAGTGTGTTTACCTAATTTTTGAAAAATGTAGAGTTCTGAAAAAGGTATATGGTAAGTGGCAGTGATTGTATACCTAAAGAATTAGATAGGAATGCATATAGGTAAAGATGACACATAAAAAATATATAATGAGAACCAACATTGGTATCTAAATTTATTTTTAGTAAATACTACTATCATTTAAAATATAGAAAATAAAATAATACTCTAACGTAAATTAATTAAATATAATAGTAATGTTTTTTATTTTTATAAATATGATCATATGATACTCATTATTTCATTTTTGCCTAAAATTTAACCCAAACATTTCTTAAAAATAATGATTAAAAATAAATATTTATTACATTAGTAATGTAATAATTATTTAACATGTATTATAATTTAAATATTTCAATCAAAAATTAATAAGGGCGTATTTAATATTTTTTTACTAATTAATATGTTTAAGGAATTCATTAACAAGATTAAAAAAAAGAAGGTTTTAGTGAGATGCTCGGTTTTATGCAACACTTTGAAGGATTTTGTTGAGGATGCAATTTGTCACACCCAAATTACGTACATATGAGGCTGGTTTTTTTTTTTCGTTAAAAAAAAATTAACAAGATAAAACAAGTACAAAAAAAGTTAATTAAAAATACAAGGAGAAAAAAGGCTAGGGGGACATCGGATGTGAATGGCACTTATCTCTTGTCTTTCTAATAGGCATGGCAACAGGATGAGACGGGGCGAGGCAGGTATAGCATTCTTCGTCTGCGCTCCGACTCAAAACCTGTTCCCCGACCTCAATCTTGTCCCTAATTCCTGTCAGATTTTAAAATTCATCCGCATCCCGCATCCCCGTTGGGGGTTGGGTTTTCCCTGCCCCGTCCCACTTTGTCTCCGTTATTTGATTAAAATTAAAAATAATATAACTTTTTTTATTGAAAAAATTGAACGAAAATGTTAATTACGTAACAACAAAAACAATAACAAATCCACATTTAAAATATGAGATCATAATTTAAAAATTATAAAACAAAATTAATCAATTCAATTAAAAAAATTACAAAATAATGTTTTTTTAATATTATTTATTACAGGGCGGGGGCCGGTGCAAAGTGGATATTTGTAATCTCATACCCGCTCCTGCCTTCGCTTTTAGCTTTCGGAGAAAACTCGAACCTGAACCTGATAAACTCAATTTTTTTCCATTAAAATTGGGACGAATTCAGATGGGTACCCATGGACTCGAATCCTGCTACCATGCCTACTTTCTACCAAGTTTAGATCCTCTCGTAAAACGATATGATTACATTGGAAAGTAAATTTAATAATTATTTGTCTCTTTTTCCATTCTCCTAATTAAATTTTAATTAAAAGAAAAAAAAGTAATAAGTCTATCGTGCAACGAACTGCTATATATGTAAAAATGTAAAAAATTTAAATAATATAAAATTAACTCAATTGATAAATAGTTATTTTAATGATAATAGATATAAATATAAAATATTTAAAACCTTGAATCTTTTAAAATCTCAAACTATTCTAATTAATGAAAAATTATTTATGATTACAAATTAAAATTTACATTGATCAAAGAAAATTTTCTTCAATCAACGAGAAGCTTGAATTAATTACAGATTACTATTATCAGAATTCGGTTGGATACAAGTAATTCTAAGTTGATGAGGAAAAATATCATAAATCTCAAAAAGAGTTAAAAAAGGAAATTCGTAAAAGTAACTTACTATAGAGTGAGGAAACTAAGCTACAACGAGAGAGAGAATTGCATGTGCTCTGATACAACAAAGCAAGACTCATATATGTTAAGTGGAACTAACTAACAGGTCTAGCAATAATCTATACCAAGTAACAACTCTAAACTAAGTTAGTTACACTCAAGTTAGATTCTGATTGATACTTGCAATCTTGCATTGATATATGCATGTTGATACAATATCTTTGTCAAGTTGCTTATATCAATATCTCATACAAATATACGATGAGTTTAACAAATATCTTTGTCAAGTATCTATTAGTTTAGTTTTTTTCTTTTCTAGAGTCTTATTAATTAACTATTTAACTTAAATGTATAATTGAATGTCTTCGTAAATATTCAATTTCTCCCTTTATTTCTTACTTGTGGACTACCCTTAAAAATTGTTATAAAGTTTTTTTTTAAATTTTTTTTAGAAACTTCTTATTTGACAAATAATTAAACATTTCTCATCCCAATCAATCTATTTGAGAGTAAATTGATATCACTAATTGTGACTTTATATTCAAGTCAAAAATCAAACTTTTAACCTTAATTAAAAAATTCAAGTATCAAATTATTTGTGAAAATATCAATTTTTGGTGTTATAAACACCTCCTACATGCATGAACAGGTTTTTTCTTAAAAAAAAAAACAGGAACAGTATATGCAGTATACACAAAGGACTACGACATGATTGTCTGACTTTAACTTCTCCTACATATTCAAACGGAAACACTCCAGCTGATTGATCCTTGATGCGGAGTTGGAGCAAGCACGTTGTCGTTTATCTTTGGTCAATAATTAAATAATAATGTTTTATGCATATACAAAATTAATTTTGATGAATATGGGAAATCACAACCTCATTATTCTTGAATTGTATCACACCGAGCCCACCATGATAACGTTATTAATTACTTATTAATGGGCATGTTGATTCAGGATAATATCGACGTGAAATATGGCACTCACACTAGCTACCTTGAGTCATATACAATGAAATGGATAAGGATGTTGTGGCTGTACATATATTCAGATTTTTTTTTTCAATAATGCAAAATGATTCTTGTGGAAAAATAAATTTAGCCTCACATTCCTCACATCATTAAGATGAATGGATAGAATTATGGATTTGAACAACAAATAATTAATAACTTAAAATTAATTTTAACTTTTAAGTTTGTCCTTTTTCGTTTTTGTGAGAGATTATTTTCATTCAATGTTTTACTAAATCTTTATGTCATACGGAGTATATATTCACTATTAACATTAAATTCAGTCCTTACCACTTTAATCTCCAGTCCATATGAAACATATGCTGATGTCTTATTTCACCTATATCTACTTCTTGACTGTTGAGCTATCACTATCTTTGGCTTCATGTTATGCTATGTCACCATTTTGATGACTCATTCAACATTTTTTTAGCTTTCACTGATAGTGAGCCTGGTAGATTTATCATGTTTATGGACTCTTCGCCTAATTAAATTCTATTTTAGGATATATATTTAATATATTCGGTATAAGCTCTATTTTTATTTCTAAACTTCAGATGAGAATTTTTTTTGTCAATTTCGTCTATATTTGCTTCTAAATATAATTGTTAAGGAGAAACAATAATAATGGACAGGCATATATGTGTCTATTTTGATCGCATGTGAATCACAATATTATATTGAATTTACAACAACAAAAAAAAATTCCATCCTTATAAGTTTGATCGACATTTCACTTTAGAATTACTAAAAATGAATATGCAAAGGAAAGTTATATAAATTTGATTTGAAATCCTAAATTTTAAAATGGGTAACGAGTTAAACAAAAAAGTAGAATATAATTGCAAGGAAGAAAAAAGAAATATAACATCATGAGGCATATTGAAAACAATATAGAATCTGCTTTGCAGTTTTACAAAGGACATATATGAAAAGGAGGAACGTGATGGAGTGCACAAAGTCAAAAGCTAAATTTATGGAGGAAAGGTGAAGGTGGTTCATGGCTGAACGAACCAAGCATTCACATGATTTAGCTTTGTTGTCTTTGGTGCTTCTGTTACAGAACAGAGAACATGCTACATGCAACGTCCGAGTAGGCCCTATATTGGCCCACTAAGTAGTTAAGTGCTCCCTGTTTTGTTGTTAGCCCAAAATGAGTCTGAAAGGTGCGGGCTGGGACCCAAGATGGCACGTGCCATGGCAGGTGCGACACAAATCGTATCTCAACCAGAATGCTTCTTCAGTAGGCTCACCTCTCAGCTCTAAAGTGTTAATGTATTTTGTTTTAAAAAAAAAGATTCTGAAGAAGGTAAGGGATGAACTTAGGAAAAAAGGGGTGAAAACAACAGTTCTCAAATCACAGCAATTCAGTAACCGACTAAAGTGCAACTCGTTTACAGCACACAACATTTCAGTGATTCACACAATGGAAATGGATTGTCGTTGCACCTAGAGATTCAATTCAACACTTAAGAGGTAGTGTCGATTTTGGAGTTTCTCCGCGTGATTTCATGTATGTTTTCAACACCGTAGCTAATCTCCTTCTGATTTGAATGATGCATTTGATTTAGCGCTATCGACCCTTCATGGTTTATCAATCTTCCCTCAAGAAATTTTGATCTTTTCTACCCTTTCTATCAACCCTTCTTGCAGCATGTTGAAGCGTGGATACAAATCAAAGCCATTGATTGGAGCACAGAATTGCGGGGTCTCTGTGTTTCTCATGTTTTTCACATTGATGCTAATTTTAGTGGTTTTCCTTTTAGTATTTCATTATGATAGTGATGGTGCTAATCCCAGTTTAGGTTATGATTATGAGCTTCCTAAACAATTCGTAAACAAAAATGGAATAGCTTTGACTAGTTGGTGAGTTTGCATCCAAAAAAAGTTCCAGAATGGAACTGATTTGATATGGCAAGTGCCCGAATCACCTAAAGGTGTTCTCTTTCTGGCTCATGGATGCAATGGCAGGGCCATTAACTTCTGGGACAAGTCCCCTGTATGCCCTGATTGCATTGGTTTGTCTGAAGAGCGGTTGCTTGTTCTCCATGGTCTTGCCCAAGGTCTTGTTGTTATTACTATTTCATGTGCACAAAGATGTTGGACACTTGGTAAAGAAGTGATGGTTGTTAAAGACATTATAGAGTGGTGGATTGGTAGAAGGAAGCTTGAGAAGCTTCCTCTTGTTGCTTTGGGTGCTTCTTCTGGATGGTATTTCATGTCTGTGCTGGCCGCCGCCATGAAGTTTAGTAGTACTGTGCTCATGATTGCTGAGGGGATATTTGAGCAAATTGATGTTAAAGGGGACTATCCGCCTACCCTTTTTGTTCACATGCCAAAAGATCTTTATAGGAAGCAGAGAATAGATGAATATGTGGAGGTTTTAAAAGATAAAGGGATTGATGTTGGTCTTGTTGAATGTATGGAGTTTCCGTTGTTGCCAAATACTTTAGCTGACAGAATTCCAGGGCTTGATCAGGCTCTTTCCATGAAGTTATTTGAGTTCTTTCAGGAAAAGGGCTTTTTTGATAAAAATGGTTATATGAAGAAAGATGGGCGTCAAATTAAATGGAAAAAGGCTCTTGAGGAGAAGAAAGCTCTTCTGCTGGATAAGAATCTGGTCCCTCACATCCAAGAGGAGCTAAACCTTGCATTTGCTTACCATGAGATGACTAGTGTGCATTCTGACCAAAATTTTAAATGGTTTCAATCTCACATGAGCTGATTAAAAATTACCTGCGTTGAAACCACTAGTATATGATGGACCTATCCTTCTTTTCAATTTTCCTGAAATTCAATCCGAGATCCATTGACTCATGTAAAAACTGCTATAGTGGTTTCTTTATCAGAGATTGAGTCTCAAGGGCTGGAATTTCTTAATTGGGTGTTACTGTCAGAAGTTATCTATTTAAAAGGTATGCCTTTGAACCTTTTCACCAATACTAATATGCTTTGGCAAGCAGTATGCTGTATGTTATCCTAGATTTTGTTAAAATTGTAATCTTTCTACCGTTTTTCTTGAGATTCAAAGCGAAAATCATCGTTTAATCTTTGAAATTTGAATACCCTGGTGGACTGAGTTTCAAAATACCCTTTTTAATATGACTATCAAATTATGAGTCTGACCTGCAAGTTTGACTACTAGACTTATTTGCCCTATGATCTAAACTCAAGTTGACGTCTATACTTGATGGAAAAAATGTGGAAATATTTGTCCAATGTTTTTAAAATAAGAAAGGGAGAAATAATCTTTAAATAAGAACTAAAATGAATAAAATTGAAGCAAGTTTTAGATGAGGGTTTTTAATGTTCTCTCTTGAATTTTAGATAAGTGGTTTCAAGGTGAAGAATTATGATAGTATTTTAATTAAAATGCATACAATTTTCCTTGGGGTTTTACCCTTTGCTTGTATAGATGGTGAGAGGTGGAAAGGAAAAAAAATTATGAGATAGTAAAAGATGCCATTCTTTGGATGTTTAGAAAGGATATACAAAAGGAGTGGAATCAGGGAGACTCCTTTCCACTCCACACCTCTCTATTCTCTTTAAATTGACAGGGGAGTGGAAGGTTGGGGGGGAATAGATTGAACAACTTATGAAATTATATTTTTTGCCATTCATCCTAAGGTTTAATGTGTTTGATATGAGGGCACCATGGGAACAATAAACTTGTAATTCTTTTAATTCCATTCACTTCTACTGGAACTATGAATGGGATATGGAAACTTTCTTCCTTTCTATCAATAAACATATACACTATAGTATTATGAGAGCTTTCCTCCTTTCTACTAATAAACATCCAAATTCTTGTAATTATCTGGTGCTGTTTTTGTCCCTGCAAGTGGAGGTTCTAAGCACAAGAATGCTCCTGAAAATGGAAGTGATGTGGGGGTGTAAACATTGTATATCAACTTTGTATTCTATGTGAGATCTTAGTATCCTTGTTAGGATCTTACGATATACATGTTCGCCTCCTTTCCAATCCTAGGTGGGATCTCAATTTGACTACCTTCGACATATGGACGAGTTCATATTCCTCTTGTTTGTCATCTTAAGCATTCAAAAGCTTTTGGAACTTAAAAGTTATATACACAATGGGATCTTAAAATTAAAATTTTTGGGTTCATTCAGACAAACTAAAATAAATGCTTTTATCATATAATTTTCTTTTATATTTTTTTCCAGACTTGTGAAAAAGAAAAGCACTACACAACTTTTTCTTTGAGGCTTTTGCTTCTCTTATCATATATTTTGAATTTTAAAAATACTTTTTTTAAAATCACAAAGAATTTGATCCATGTTCTTCGTTTTATTCCTTATCATTAACACAATTAAATATATAGCAAAAAGCAATATAACTTTCTAGCTACGAAGTACACAAAAGTAGCAGAGGCCTTTAATATCCCAGTTATTATCTTGCTCAATAAGTATTTGGTAAGTTGAAGACGCGTTTTGGATTTTGTTTGTGTTTGTGTGTTTGTGTTTTAAAGATATAATGAATGTTTTTACATTACACTGGGAAGGCTACCCTCCTTTTATAGCCTTTACCTGCCCGTATAAGTGTTCTGGACCATACCACAGCCTTGTACACTTCCCGTTGAGGCACTTAAAAAGACATTAATTGGAGTCACATGGTGCTTTAATCCTTCCCTGCCACTATAGCTCATCATTCCCAATGCCATAGGGGCACCATTGCCAGCATCTTGGTCCATCTACTGTCTCTGTTTGCATATATATTGGCAACAAAACCGTTCCCTTGAATTTCACTAGGAAACAATTCTAGACAACTTCATTCTTTACAGTGTGGACCTTGCTCATGTTTTCTAGACTCACCAAATCATTCTTATCACTTGAATGTAATCATGTTGCATGAACAATCGACATTTCTAGACTAGGGCTGTTTCTAAATTACACTTTTATGGATAATAAATTTCTTTTGATAGATTATGTACATCCTTATAGGTGAACCTTTATTAATGAGAACTTAGAAGATGATGCTGACCCCTTTAGTGCTTTACTTATTACAATCCTCAGTTTTCATTATATATAATTGAAAGAAGTTTATCTTAATAAGAATTTTGCATTTTTTCATATATAATGAAAAGAAGTTTGTACTTTTCGAATATAGATATTGAACTATTGAAGTAACAATATATAAACTTTATTACAAAATAAGAAACCATAAAGGCTAACATGAACTTGTAAAGTAAAACAATATCCATATTACGCATGATAAGAACCTAAATAACACGATCTTAGAATAAGTCTTAGACATAATATTCTTAACTAAATAAACTGACACACAAACCAAATTAACTATATCATGCTCGAGGCTTCATTCGCCCCTCATTGGCCATCTTGAAGAGGTTGGCTTGTGCTGCTGCTGCCTTATTTGAGGCAAGAGATGCTACAAATCTGTCTCTGACTTGCTGGGTTGTATAAGGGAACCTGTTGTTCACCAAGGAATTAAGAAAGGAAGCTGTCCCTTCTCTGTAGAGTGCTCCTAGCCCATCAGTTCTAGTGTTGGAAAGTGCTTGTGGTAAGCTGCGACTGGCATCAAACCCTGGCATACTAGAGACACCAAATGCATGGCCTAAGGTTCCCCACCAGCCTAGCAATCCCCAAATGATTCCTGGGTGAGTGTTCCAGTAGCTGCAATTTAAAGGACAATGTCCCATAGGTTACTTAACAGTGTGGCCGTATACTATATGATAGTTTATAGTGCAATGTAATGAACAGAAGTAGGAACTTACTTGCATGTACCAGTGAAGGGAGTTGGAGAAGGAAGGTAAGGGGGTGTCGAGGGGATAGTGGGGGTGCCTGGATCAATTGGGGTTGAAGGTGGGCTCACACTGATTGGTGTTGGGGGGCTACCACCTCCATAAGTTGGTGGTGAGTTATAGTACCCACCTCCTCCTGAGGGAGGGTTTGATGGGGTTGATGGTGTTGTTGGGACTGAGGGTGTTGGAGTAGAGGGGTCATGTGGTGGTGTTCCACAGTTGCTACCTGAGGGTGGTGATGGGGTTGGATTGTAACTTCCACCATTTGTGGGTGGTGATGGGGTTGGATCATAGCTTCCACCACCTGGGGGAGTGGATGGAGTTGGATTGTAACTTCCACCACCACCACCTGAGGGTGGTGATGGAGTTGGATCATAGCTGCCACCACCTGGA